>QLNU02014176.1:14583843-14613397 GCA_006491805.2 Dysdera silvatica
ACCGATCCCGCTGCATTCCCCTTTGACTAAGTATCTGGCTAATACGCATGTTACAATATATAGCGCATGTTCTATTAGTAACAGCGCAATATGTCGCTGTTCTGAGTGAAGGCTACTTCCGTTTCGTGACTTTACGGCGCAAGGCCATTAAAGGTAACCTTGCGCAGGAACCTACGGTTTTCCGAGGAATCTGAACCTATGATTCCAAGGCATCCATCCTTACCTAGGTTTAATGGTACGATGGATCAATACACTGCACTAAGCCATGCTAAGGTAGTGACCCTGCAATTTTCCGAGTAACGTAAGTTTCTTAAGGCCAAAGAAACTATCCCCTGTACCACAGGCGTAACTTAAGTGTTAAATATAGCTTAAATTGGGGGGGTAAAAAATATATTTTGCCTATGTACTAAAAAAAAGGGGGTGGGAGTTTCGCCCCTTTGCCCCAACCAGATTACGACTATGCCGTAGACTAGAGTAAGAACTTGAGAGCTGAGCGTCTTTTTTTTTCTATGGCATCGTCTTAAGCTGAACTCGCAGTAATGGATCGCTAGGCGAACAAGTTACCACTAGGTTATCGTGAAGCCTGCAGCTTACTTTTCTTTCCTTTCACTCAAATGCCTATTCGTAGTTTCGTTGATGTCACTTTTGATTTTTTAAATACAGTGGTATTTCTGGTGCAATCTAAATTCTGTTTTCCATAACATCAGTTTTGAGATAATTACTGTTAAAAAAGCCATCGTTTGGAGAAAGCGTTACACGGATATTTTTGCATTCAAGATAGCTGAATAATTAAAAAATTTGTTAAAATTGCGAAAGCATTGGGGTGTTCAAACCCTCGGATACTGCAATAGCAGTCGTTTATGAAGACTTTGGATAAAAAATTGCCGTTATGGCATCGGAAAGATTGGATGATCTACTTCATTACTTCGTTATTTTACCAGCGTTTATTTAACCTTCTTGCTCGTGGAAATATAATCTTTAAATATTTTGCATTTATTTAAATTTTATACAAATAAATGTGTTATTTATGTACGTTCTTTTAGCTCATATGTTGTTGCAATGAAATGGTAACAAAGTTCGAAGTAAAAGAAATGGAGTCCTTTGTCATTCTGTAAAAGGTAATTGTCTTGTAAATTCGATTTTAAATGAAAGATCACAAAGCCAAAAGAAAGGAATGATATTTCTTTGAAAACGTCTTTTGTTATGCGCAATGGTTGAAATACAAAAAATGTGTGAATAATATATATGTAAGTGCAAATTTCAAAAGGTATTTTTATGAAAAACATACGAAGATTAAAGGAAAAAGTTTGGAAGAGAGGGGAAAAACTTGAGAGTGTTTTTACAAAAACTCTAAATATAAAGGAACATAGCATATAAGAAGAAATGTACCACTGACGTCCGCAGGAGGGATAGATGGGGTTGAAATTTCCCCACTGCGGTGAAAATTTATATGCATATATTTATTTGCATACCTGTTACTTCACTATTATAAACCTATAACCCCTTTATGAACTATCTGCGTATGCCTATGGAATATTGTTCTTTACCTGTGCGTTATTACCTGTTACAAAGGGGACATCGATTTCAGGAAAGATTTTCCTGGTAGCCAGTATATGCATTTATCAACAGACATGTACCCCTGCAGAATTTTAAATTTTAAATAGAAATGAAAAATAAAATGGTACAGAATATGTTTCAAGTGTAAATGATATAATTAGATAATATTAAAGTTAGAAAAAACAAATAAATTTATGTTTTCACGTTTCTGTGGCGATGTTTCTCAATATGCATAATACTTTCCAAGTCAAGACCAAGTGTAATATTTTCCACCCCAAGCCATGGGCGCCAGGAGGTATGGGCAAGGGAGAACCATTGTACTCCATATTTCGATTTTCATTGAAAAAAAAAGTAAAATTAAAAGGGTGAGGTACAAAATTTCCACTTTTAAGGCCTTTGCCCATCCCCTTAAATTTTACCCTGCCGGCGTGTTTGGGCCCAAGCCAATTCTTATGATGTAGTTTCAAACATATCACAGCACATATTTCGTACATTTTGGAGTATATTTTGCATTAATTTTGTGTATAATCATATTCAAGGACGTAACAAAGTGATACTTTTTATGCATTTCAGTACATATTATGCAATAATTTCAAGAACATTTGCACTGTTTCAATAAATTGTCATTTTATACATTTCGAAACTTATGTGTCACATATCATCATATTCAACCATTATCTATCCACTGCTGGATGAAGGTCTCTCCAAATGCTTTCCACACAAGTCTATCCTGGGCCATTCGTTTCCACGTCACCCCAACCTGTTTTCTTATTTCATCCACCCATCTAGTTTGAGGACGTTTTCTAGGTCTTCGGTGGTCTCTTGGAATCCAGTTCAGAATTTCTGTTGTCCATCGTTGATCAGTTCTTCTTGCAATATGCCCAGCCCATCGCCATTTCAGCCCTTTTACTTTAACAATGATGTCCTCTACTCTAGTTTGCTCTCTCACCCAAGTGTTTCTTTTTCGATCTCTCCTAGTTATTCCAAGCATGCACCTCTCCATGCTCCTTTGCGTTGTCTGTAACTTTCGTATTGCTCCAACTGTTAGACTTTCGAAATCAGCTGGCCAAGGTAAATATATGAATCAGCAATTTCTAGCTCAATGTTGTCAACTTGTATTTTTGTTTCCTCTACGAAATTATTGAACATGATCTTAGTTTTTTGTAGGTTCATCTTGAGTCCAACTTCTTTACTTCTAGTTGAGAGCTCCTGTACCATGTCTTGGAGTTCTGATGGGTTCGTTGAAAAAATAACAATGTCATCAGCAAACCGCAAATGATTTAAATATTCACCATTTATTTTTATTCCCTTGTTATTCCAATTTATCAGCTGAAAAATCATCTGTAAAGCTGAAGTAAAAAGTTTTGGAGAAATGGTATCTCCCTGCCTCACCCCTTTGCCAAGTTTGATAGTTTTGGTATCTTTATGTAACCGAAATTTTGCACTTGCATTTTTATACACACGTTTCACCATGTCAATGTACACATCCTCAATGTCTGTTGATCTTAAAGAGTTGATGACTGCTGATGTTTTAATAGAGTCAAAGGCCTTCTCATAGTCAATAAATGCAACACACAATGGAAGTTCATATTCATGTGTTCTTTCAATTAATTCTCTTAATACTTGAATATGGTCCACTGTACTGAATCCACTTCGAAATCCAGCTTGTTCTCTTGGTTGAGCTGCATCTAATTTTTTCTGCAGGCGATGTGTTAGCACTTTTGTGAAGATTTTATAAATAGCAGGTAACAAGCCCACTGATCGGTAATATTTCAAATAACCTTTATCACTGTAATAGTAGATCGACTCACTGTGCTAAACACTCGATGATTAATATATTACACAATAGGCACAGTTTTTGGAACGAAAATTTATTCGGCTTTAAACGTTTTTCGAAAGCCTTGAGCTTTCATCAAAGAAGTAAAAAATCTAAGCGTACATCGCTCGTAAGGGCGAGTGTACGATTGTTTATTGTATAAAGGGTAAGGTTGTGGGTGATGTTGGTGGATTGGCGCCTTCTATCGGTCGAGCCAGATGAATGTGGACTATAAGGGGAAAGTTGGATTGTGTTAAATTTTTTTTTTTAATTAAAGTATATGACAAAAAATTATTGGTGAAATTTTAAGAGGAGAAAACGTGACCACGCCGGATGGATATTGGCCGTAATAGATAAATCGTTCACCAGGTGCTCGATGTTTTGATGGATTAAAAAAGTTTAAAAAAAAAATTAAGATCAGCTGGAGATGGAGGTTTGTAGATTAACTTCGCTTCATCGAAGTTAAATTTGTGGTCCAAAGACCAGCAATGAACGGCTATGGGTGATTTAGTCAATTCTTGTTTTTGTACGTATGCCCGGTGTTCTTTAATCCTGAAACGGAGTGCACGACGAGTTTGGCCGATGCACGATTTTGAGCACGAGCATGGGATTTCATAAATACCCCCCATGAGTTGTGATCCGAAACCGAGTCTTTTAGTTTTGAAATACAACGTTTATTGATGGGCGTGAAAGAGACTTTAAAATTAAAGTTGTTAAGAATAGTAGCAATTTTAGTGCTGATATTGGGAACGAACGGTAAGCAGATGGTCTATAAAATAGGAATGCTGTTGGGAGAAAGATGTGTGTCCGGTTTTTTGGAGGAGAATTTTTTACGGCCCGATCAACAATAGACGGTTTGCAGCCTCGGAATATGGCAATGTTTTTAATGAACTCGAGTTCCTTATTCCGGTCTTCTTCAGTAGAGCAAATTTTGATACACTGAATACAATCCAGTAAAAACTGCTCATTTTCTGAGAAACATTTCGTTACCACCACACTGTTCATCAGCACACCCAATGTCTCAGAAAATGAGCAGTTTTTACTGGTTTGTATTCCGTGCTATCAAAATTCAAAATTATAATTGTTTATTATATATAGAAATTTTATTATTTCATTATTTAAATATATATTTCATTTTTATGTGCGCCCTTTACAATACATTCGCTAGGGCTTTTCTAATATGTTTTATCTCGGTTTAAAAGTAAAGAATTTTGTTTAGGGAATGATAAAATTGGTTTGGATGTGTTACAATTGATTTATGAGTCCGAATTTTAAACAGGATTATGATAATGATTAAGGGTTTGAAATTTACCACAAAGTGATAGCCAGTAGCTCAGTCAAAAGACTATCTAAATATTCATTTTACTCATTATTTATTTGTGTTAATAAGAGTTGATTGTTTTGTTTATAACTTTGTTTTTCTGAAAACAGTTACACTACGTGAATCGACACAGATATCATGTCGCACTGACCACAATATTAATACTCCTCATAATACAATGCTATAACACAATGCAATGGGTGATGAGGGGTTTCCGAAAGAGCATGGAAGCCTCTAACCATTTTAAACAAACCACTATACAATAATGTGAAAGAGGAGTTAATGTATGCATAGGGTAAGTTTAACACAACCTTATGACACTTCAAACCTGTTCTGCAACCGTATTTGAACACTATTTAAGGCATCTAAAAATACTGTATAAAATAAATACTGCACAGTATTAAGTGTTGTGTACTAGTTAAGTGTGTACTAGTTCTTAACTCAGTTGCTCGATTTCCCCAACTTCTCGTTAACACCAGGTAAATAGTTATGTCTACGCCTATCCTTGCGTCGCAATATAACTAACCTAAACTATGGATCAAATTCCAATTTCTTTAACAAGTCAATTTAAAGGTTAATAACCTTACAATATAAATATACTGGTTAGTATACAACTCTAAAATTAAACAGTTCTTAATACATAATAACGATGAAATACATCACCGCTTAGTCCGTATCCGTTGCACAGTTCCACTAAGTCGGAAGCTAATTACTGGTTCTCGAACAGCTGTAGTCCTTAGCCAGGTGCACCCGCCCAACTCACCATTGACGGAACACTTAAGGAATAAAGTTCAGTTCCCTTCAATTCACATCCAGCATCTCAGACTTGACAATTTCTCTTCCGATTTCAGGCCCCATCTGAATGCAATTCAGAGTGATTTACGCCCACGGTTACGACAAATATACATCTAATCGGGAATCTAATTTGGAACTTCAAACGGCCAATGCTATTCTCCAGCGAACATCAGTATCATCACATTTCAACGTCATCATGCGTCAAATAAATAGTAAATTAAATAGCATAAATAAACTAGGATGCAACTGTGTCACTATACTTAATCTGTCAAGCGTATTGACCAGCCTGCCATTGCTGCTCTTTGCATTACCTGCTTCACGTTTAAATATTACATTAGCAGCAATACAACAACACTATGGTGACGTCACCGTGACCTCACGGCGACTCTCGAGGCAAATGAGGCACCACCATCGGCCCAGTTGGCTTCGATTTGAACAAGAAATGCATAAGATTTGTTACAAACGCGAACAGTGATTTTAAAAAAAAAATCAACTTACGACTCACTGAATTTTATTCTAAATAAATCGGTAAGAACATCTTCCCAACCATCCGACTGCATGCTCTGTAAACGATATCACTGTTCGGAAGCCCTTATGTCTTCGCATAGGCCTAACTAGAAAGCTCGCAAGGTGGGTTACAGGCCTACAATGAAGGTTACAGAGCTACAACTCCAGATAATTATGTGGATATATATAGAATTTCATCGCAATGGGGGTTAAAACCTCCATTAACCCCCTATATACGCCAGTGCGTCTGCGAAGAGCTCATTTTAAAAATGGTAAAATCGAAATTTAGGACAAGGATAATGGACGCCCACATTGAAAACTCTTTCAGGTTTATTTATATAAATCGGTACAACCATAAGAATACAGATCTTTTCTTTCGAACGCTTTACCATCTAGACACGTCATAACATCGGCGCTGGTATCACTACGCCAATAAACGTTGATTTATATTGTTGTTTAATTTACTCTCAGAATTGAAACATCAAAAATGAGACCCGATACTGGCAGGCTTGTTAAAAATAAGCAGTGCTAAAAATCTCACTAAAAGGTTTGATTTCGCTTTATATATTAATAACTAAAAGTATTGTAAATGTTTTTTGCTTCCATACGTATTTTACATTGTAATGCATATATTTATTCCCAAAGGCGGGTTAAGAAAATATTTTTGGATGGACGCGCCAAACTAATATACAGACCTAAGAAAAAACGGCAACAAAGGAATGACCAGGGGGCCCAGGGGCGCCCTCCTTTTCATTCTTTGCTCAATGCTAATATTGCTGGTACAGTAGTGTGGTCAGCGGGCCAATAAGAATAAGCAAAATTTGCTATTGGATAGAAAAGTTTTGAAGACACCTGGCTTAGATTGCGGGCATGCTTTCCTCTCTTCTTCCTGCCAGTCACACCGGAATTCAGTTTCCTGAAAGAATTCCCCTTGCTCTCATCATAGCTTCTTCCAAAAGGAATTCATATTTTGAAGAGGGTTTTTATTATAAGCTTCATTTATGCCCTAAAGCAGTGTTTTTCAAAGTGTGGTCCGCAGGGTCATCACCAAATCTCAGAAAAAAAAAAAAATGAATTAGAAATTGCCAGTGTAGCTAGAATTTGGGTTCGGGTGAGATTTAAGGAATTTCTCATAAATATTACCTGTTATAAACCTTACCTTTCGGCGATTCGTGAATGGTTTGAATCCTCTGAATACACCCATGCTGTCTACATTGCTTATTATTATTTTATTAAATTACTGATGTCATTTTCATTGTAAATTTGACAAAATAAGATCATAACTGACACTCTCCTTATCAAATAGTGTTATTCTGAAAATTACTTTGTTTCGGGCGGCTTTTGCAACCACCCCATATTTTAAGAACATGGTCGGATATTTTAGAGATTTTCTGCCAAAAGTTAGTGCTTTTTTAAAGTAAAAAGTACAACTAAAAAAGCTTAAAATTTACCACAAAACGAGCTAAAATTAACTACAAATTATATTTCAATGAATGAATAAATCTCTCCTACCGGAGCTCTTATATACGTATATAAGCCTGCCAATAAATCATAAATCGAGGGTTACTTTGGTTATGTCATTCCTTGGGAGAGGCGTGGGGAGGGGGTTCAGTATGATGGTGGCTAATCAGGGCTTATTATTAATCATAGTTGGAAACCTTAGTTTCATGCAATATATTTTTATTTTTTTTAATGGGGGAAGAGAAATCCCCCCCTCGCTGGTCCGTGAGCGACCAAAGTTCGAGAAACATTGCCCTAAGGGTTAACATTTACGCGTCACCATTATTAATTATGTAAGCCTAATAAATAATTTTTCTACCTAGTTCTTAGGTTTTAAGCCATATTTTGGATGATGAAAAATTATTGCAGTTTGCGCAGTTCAATTTAAAAAAGTTGAAAAAAACAAAATAGTTTGCACATCTATGAACTATTTTCAGATGAAGATATGGTTTAATGGCGGTTTCAGAACTGCCAGTTTCTCATTTTTTCATTGATTCTTCTTTCAGAGTTTGGTGCACATAATTACTGCTAATTTGAGTGATTGGTGTAAAACTTTAGTCTTCATCCGTGAGAAGGATTAATCTTAAAACTGGATAGGGTATATGCAAATTATATTTTACTCAACGTCACATTTTAAATTGTTTTAATTAACCCCGATTTGGTTGCAAATCGCCAAACTGCTTAATTTTCTCCAAAGGGAAAATTTGGCTGCTCCATTTTTAATCCTATTGCAAATTTAAACGATTAGTGACACATTAATTTAATGAGGTGTTCTATTCTAGAATATTTTTTATTTATAATTAATTATAAATAAAAGATTATTAATTACTTATTAAAATATATCAGTGTTATATCAAAATATTTGAAGTCTAACTGAAGAATTCCAAGCAGATTCAATGTAATTAAAATTACTATATTAATTAGTACTTATAAATATAAAGTAATTAATAATATTTAATTTAATTATGCATATATTCGTTGTATTGCTGTAACTGCATATCATGTTTAATAAACCGCTACATATTTATTATTACTATTAAAGCAATGGTTATAAATAAAAAATTATGTATTTATTAAAAATTTCTTCGATCCATGTATATTAAATGCGGGTAAAATAATCGAAAATAATTATAACAATTTTAAAAATGCCGTTGTCATTTTTTGGTATAAATGTGAAAAATCTTATTTTGTAAAATACTGTTATTACCCTTCTCAGGGCTAACGCAATTGCCAAATAATGGTCAAATAATTGTTAATTATATTAGCCCCGAGAAAGGTAATAATAATTTAAAATCTTATATACGGAGAAAAGGGGCTTCGTTCCTCTCATCGGTAGCCTAGGGTTTAAGACACTCAGGGCTCAAAGGAGGGCCGCTAGTTCAATTCTATGCCGGGGATGATTGCTTTTTCTCCATATGCCTAAAAAGCTCTAGTTTGAACTCAAACGTGTACGACGAAATTATTAACTCAAAACTTATTTCAATATTATCTATATTTCTTTAATAATTCAGTTCCTGTGCAATTTTCTCAATTTGTGCACTTGTTTGAAAAGTTTCCCTTGTTCTCTTGCAATTTTTGTTAGTAGCTCTTGAGCTGTTACCCAGTGGTCCAATCACCACTTTCTTATTTTTCGGGTTTTGGTTCGACGCATAAGTAAGCTTGTATTTGTATGGACGTATCTTGGGGTAATGTCGGTCGCCTTTATGCTGCCCCTGTGAAGGAAAGACCGAAAATGACTGACACCAACATGTGGTCAGGTCATTATCGATGAAAGGTGTAAGAACAAAACAAATTCTTGCCCATACGAAGTCCAGGAAAGGTCAGGAATGAAAACAACAGGCTTGTGAAATTTTTTTTTATAGTATTTTCCTCTATCGTGTAGAGTTTTTTTTTTCTTAACGTTTTGTAAATACGCCCGGAACGTGAACGGTATCGCAATTTTTTAGGTGGGGATGGCGATGAAAGAAAAGTGGCATTTGAATTGCCTTTTTCTACTATCCGACTTTTTTTTTCTACTGTTATTTCGTTTACAGTTTAACATTCTCCTCCATCTTGACGCCGCGTTGAATATGTAAAACAACTTGCGGGCAGAGGGCTAACACGTGTCAGCGAAGGGAATGTTCAATGTAATATTCTGTATTATTTCTGCTATTATCAGTATCCTATGTGAGTTTCGATCTTTTCTTTTCTTTTCAAATCCTTCGCTAGTGATATAGCTAAGGTGAAACGACAGCGTTCTCTTTTAAAGGAAAGATAGCTATAAGTTTTGAGATCGATAACGTATTACAGAAAGGTGATTAGACCAATAAATATGGTATATCCACTTCAACTTTATATGCATTTTTAAAAGATCGAGTTAAGAAACACAGTCCCAAAAATCTTTTTGCAGTAGTGTAATAAAGGTTATTCTTTAATTTTAATAGTTTATTTCACTATATTTTTTTATTTTATATTAATTTTATTATTTTTCAATCAAAAGCATATCCGATTAGGATGAAAAATGCTTTACACGTTATATTTACTTGAATATATCATGCACTATTGATAAATTAGTATGAATTACGTTATAAGGGAATTCTTTTCACGATGAAATGATTCCGCAGTCCCATGGAGTTCGTTATAAAGAGAATCTACTGTATATGCTATTAAAGAAATATGGAGCTATTTTGATTAATAGAGATCCAAACACAAGTAAGCATTTAATCGAAATTCATTAATTTGATTGATTAATAATCAATTTAATATTTTGGATTTCCTCATTTATAAAAATGAAGACCTCGGCTCATAGGCGCAACTACGAAATTTTTCTGGGGGTGGGCCATGGCCCCCATAAAAGCTTACTGGCTTTCTCATCGATATTTCTAAAAAAAAGTAGTATATATTATATGCTATATAATCTGACAAAACTTCAAAAACCGGTTCCTATTAAAAGTAATTCGCTTTAAGTGTGTTCATCTTAACGAGGTTCGACTGTAGTAAATAAAGAAATAACAAAAATTCAATTTAGCCCTAAATTCAGTTATATTAACGAGCATGCGGTTTTGAAATACAAAAATGAGCAATCGGCAACATAAAACCAAGCAGTATTCGCAAGGCAGTTAGCGAAAACGAAACTCACTGTAGAACTCATATAGACTCACTCTTTTTGTGCTTGCTTGAGGATTCAGAGTCGAGTGTGTGTATTTCCCCTTCAGTGTAAAAACAATTTCTTAAGAAAGGGGAAACCGATGGCTGTCCAGAGTTTATTGAGGTGGCTATCTCCAAATTACGCCAGCGGCAGTTAATTTGGTTGAGGTCACTTCTCGCGTACAGTTGGGACGGCGATCTTCAAACTCCGGCCCTATATTAATAGTGTATCCGTTAGAGTCAATTAGTGAAACACAGATGTTTTGCACTCGCATTCATGAAGTGAGAAGGGTCCGACAAGAAAACGGAGTTTGCTTTTCACTCCATAGATTACCAAATTCAGGACGTTGTAGTGGGGACTATGTCCGAATGATGGGTTGCGAGTTGAAATATCACACAAGAAAAAAAATTTGCGACGGATGAGAAAATGCGTTTTATCAAAGTAGAAGGGCAGCTCGTTGTTGTTGTGTTGCTTGTTTTCATGCGTAAACTTCGGAAAATGTGAATTGAGGTTAGAAAGTTTTTAATTCGAATGGTATTTGTTTCCGCCCACGTGATGTGATTGGATAGAATGTTCATCACACAGACAGCATCTGATACCTACTGATCGATTTCTCGCTCCTGGTCATCATTCACGTACCCCGCAAGTGTCACGTAAAGATGTCAAGTTTCTAACTTGACATCTAAGTTTCTAACATGTTGCACACATGGCTATCTTCCCATCCAGTAATAGGAAGTAGTCACTGGGAAGATTTCTTTCCCCACGTGTTTACGCATACATGACAGACACTTGTATTTTAAGAAATTTTGGCGGGAAAGCTGGAGCTTTATCACTAACCCGCCTTACATTTATTCGCAAATATATCAATTCGCAAATATATCAATGCAAATATATCATTTCGCAACAATAAAAATGAAATGCGGGAAATTTTCTGCGGGGCTGGTCCTCCCCGGCTCCCACCTAGTTACGCCAATGCCCCGGCCATAAAAGGTGATAACCCACATATTAAAGAAAAATGAGTTATTTGCATGAATAACATGACAAGACACTTCTTGAACTATTAAAGGCAAAATAATTCAATTTTTCAATCATAGATGGCAGGGCGTTCGACAATGCTATACCACATTTACTCAGCCTGTGCATGAAAAAGTTGATAACCCACAAAGGAATATGGCGTCATCATCGAAGCAACGTGCTGTACATACAGAAGAATGTAGTGTTGTGTTAGAGACTGAAAGTGAAATAAGCTGCAATAGCGACCCAGATGATCAGCTTTCTTCAGAAAGGATAAATTCTGTAAGTTCTTTTTGCTGAATTTAATCAATTAAGTAAATGCGTGGCTTGTCACTTTTTACATGCATGAACTTAGTTGCTTAGTTCCTTTTACGTGCAGACTGGCGTGGCGCAAAATCTGCGCCCTCCCCCCTCCCACAAAAAAATATTTGGGGGCCCTCTATTTAGAAAATCAATTGAGACCCACATGAAAGATTGAAAAAACTTTATCTTCATTTTCTTGTCATCAATGTGGAATTTTCTAGGAGGTATAGAAACGTTTCCTTTGTGAGAAAAATGTATCACAGTTTTTTTTGTTCATTTTCAGTTTATTTTAAAGAAAAAAAGTCTGATTCTTTGGATAGTTCTCAATAAAATCTGGGATTCGGCATAAAAAACGTTTTTTTTCTGTGAACATTTTTATCCACAAAATCCTTTACTAAAGCATCTATAGCTAAGTGTTGAGTGCAAATCATTTTCGATAGATATAACGCTTTGAGTCGATAGTTTTTCTTGCGACATAGAATTTCATAGATAGTTCTTTATCAGTTTTAATTTGGAAAGCGATATTTCAGCGCCAGAAACAGTGACTGGAAGAGTTAGAAAAATTTTAACTGAAATGGAAACATCTGGAACGCTGGACAGTAGAATATTATTTTTAATTAATAAAAGTTCAGTTAAATCTTTCACTAATCCATTTTTTATTTCGGATATGCTTTTCCAAAGAACGTTTCTTACAAGTAGTAATTATTGAGGAAATTCCGAAGAAAGATCAGTAGAAAATTCCTCAAGAAGTAATTTAGCGGAAGCATACAACTCATCATCATTTTTATGATTGAGATTGTGAGGAAATATACATTCAAATTTGCGCACCGTCTCCTTCATGCTCAAGAATCTGTTGTTTATTTGGGCCAGAATAAGATCGACATTTGTGTAAAACGCGTTGACTTTAAAAGACTGCTCAGGATAACTTAGACGCTGGTTTTCACTAAGCTCATCAAAAAATTGTTTCGTCCGAAGTTTTCGTTTTTTGAAAAATCGGCTTTCAGTTCCATACGAGTTAGCTATTGCGTTGGCGAGGTCTTTAATTTCATGAAAAATATTTCTATAATTTTTTAAATTCTCTGCAGCTTCTTCGAGCATTTTAGTTGCTTTACACAAATTTTCATCAGGGGACTGAAGAAGTTTTGACAGTAAATTTGTTGTTTCCAATATTTTTGATTGTATTACGGCGTGTAAAATGAATTCATATCTTCTCATATACTTTTTTGGGTCACTAGTTTCATTTCGTTCTTCCAACTTTTTAGATGTTATTGTCAAATAGTTTAACGCCTTCATAATATCTTTGTGTCGGAAGCGGATGGCAAAAACGGCATCATGTCTTGACGACCAGCTTGTAGGACACAACTTCTTTAGTGTAGGAACTTCTCGTTTGCCTTTATCACAGCTTTGTAAAAATTCCCAACTTTTAATACTCTGGCTAAAAACACTCTATAATCTTTGAACGTGATCATAAAATAAACTTACTTCAGGTATTTTAATAGCGTTGTTTAGAACCAGATTCAAATTGCGGGCTGCACAGTGAAGATATGTTGTATTTTCTTCAATTTCTCGAATTCGCCTTTGTACCCCAGAATAAACGCTATTCATTACAGCTGCACCATCAAATCCTTGTCCACGGCATTTATTTAGGGAAATGCCCTCACTTTCAATGGCATTAATTATTTTCGTAGCCAAGCCCTCAGCACTGCCGTCAGAAATACGAATAAAGCCAAGAAAACGTTCGTTAATTTTCAACTCTGTTGGTGATCCATTGTCATCTACATTTATGGTAACGTACCTGAATATCTGACTAAGCTGGTCTTGTTGTGAAACATCTTGAGTTGTGTCAAATACGATGGAATGAAAGGAGCCGTGAATTTCTGAAATAATCTCATTTTGCATTCTTGAAGAAAGCAAGTCAATTAATTCGTTCTGTATTTGAGGACTTAAATGCGTAGTTTCGTTTTCCCACTATTTTCATTAAACAATTTAAACAGACTTGCATCGTATTTTGCCAACAGTTCTATTACATCTAAAAAGTCCCCCCCCTACGTGACTGGCCTATGTGTCCTCTAAATGCCACATCTGATGTGGCCAAAGTAAAAGTGACATCCATAATGCGTTTTAAAATTCCTTTCCAGAAATTAATTTCCTGTTTTAAATTACTCTCTAAAAGTGTATTGACTGTAGAGTCTTTTTCCCATAAAGCATATGTTACGCATGCGTGCAAGTGGCAATAAGAAATTTCACGCTCTTTAATTTTCTTTGACAATCCCTGCCAATTACTCACCCCGTTAACCCATGCTGAAGTATAATGAATTGCCATTCTATCAGCAAAAAACCAGCAAGGTTCACAATAAGCGGAATTTAACTTTGGCGAATAGCACAACCATATGCAAGAAATTTGTTGCTGATCAGTTGTTTTTTTATGATAAAAAGAATGAGAAAAGCATCTATTTTACTCATCATTGGAAAAAGAATTTTCAGACCTACACGGACCATATAAAATTATACTTATTTTCAAATCCGCATCGCTAATGTCAGCAGGATAATATCCACGATCAGTAGGATTAGTCAGAATTGAACAAAATGCACTTACTTGTTGAGACGATGGACCTGCAACATCAGTATCCAAAAAGTTTTCTATTTCACAAGTAGGGTCTACATGAGAAACACTTTCGGAGGCACATGCATTTAGTTGACTGTTTTCATGTAGTTTTGGACAATCCGGGTGGGGGCCATTTTTGTTTTCGCACATTGTAGCATTTTTAACCTCTAGGGATTGACTTATAAAATACGAAGAAACTTTTGGCAACTTTTTCGTCATTTCTTCAACGGCTTTCTTCTTTTTTCCCTTTTCGGCACCAGTATTATATGTTCTTTTCCTTGAACACGACATGCTGTATGAGGGCACAAAATTTTAATAAGTGTAATCAAAAAAGGAAAGAACTTTGAAGACCAACACCTGAAAGCGAACAATGATCGAAAAAGCATATGCAGAACCCTATTCCTTATTAATTTACAGAGTTTGATAAGTAACAACAAAATACGTTAAATGTAAAGACGTTTGAAAGGCATTCAAAATTTCAAATGACGAGCGAATGGCTTTACATGCACGAATTACTATAATACTAACCATATACTGGTATAGGAATGTCAAAGTAATCAATAGGGCAAAATATGTTAAGCTTAGCTGAAGTTGTTGCTAATTAAGAAAGGGCATCTGGCATATTGTATTATGAATAATTACAGCACCCGCTGCGAGTAACTCGATGTTGAAAATTCCTTTCTCCAGTCTTGTGACGCGTCTGAAGATATACGAGCTCATCACTTTATTAATGGGATAAACAAGAAATCGTACTCTCTCTTTGAAATAATAAGAACTAAAAGAATTGCTTGCATTAAAGCAATGGATAAGAAATATTTGCATCTTACTAATATAAGAAAGGATTTGATAATTTTAATTTTTTTACGAAATATTTTTTTTCCAATTTCCATAAAAAAAATTATCCCATCATTTCTTTAAAATTTCGTTTTTTTAAAGTAATATATGTATATTTATTAGGCGAATGGTGGCCCCCGCACTGCGGGGGTTATCGCTACGCCCCTGCGTGCAGACTTTGTAGATTATCACCAGTTTATCGTATATCATGCAAATAGTAATATAAAATGGAATAAAATATTACATTTTTTTTATTTTTATGACAATATAGTACGGTACAAATAGTTAACTTCATGCAAATACTTTATTGGCGCTGTATTATGTTTTTTTTAAAGTTGTTAAAGGCTTTTTATTCTTGCAGAATAATTTCCCTGGAAAAATAATCGATGTTTTGTGATATAAAGCCCCCCCTAATAAATAAATTATCATTCATCAACCATCTATCATTCATTTTTTTTGAGTATTCAGTTGCTGTTGCGCAGTATTTGCGCAGAAGTGTTTTTTGTTTATTCTATGTCCCTTGTGTTTCTAAATCAATTACTATGTCTGTGGGGGGGGATGTTTTTCACGGGGTTGGCCTGGCAGACATTATGAAAGGTTGGGGGGGGTTTCGTGACAGGCATGTGTCCAACGGGTTTGTCCTGGCAAATATGTATTGGGGGGACAGGCATGGGATCTACGACGGGGTAATGTTAAACCTACGAAAGGGTGGTTGGGGTGGGTGGATGGAGGTGAATTTAAGTATATCATTTTTATCGTCACAAAAAGGTATTAAAAATAACTTTGTTGTAAAAAATAATCATGGCTCATGATTATGAATATTATTCCTCTTTGTATTCCAGGATATCGATTTTATGCAAGAAGAGCTTCAAAACATCAGGAAAGGACGGAAACGGAAGAGAAAAGTAAGAAGGACGAGGCAAGGTAGCTTCAAAATCATGGTAAAAACTATAGAATGAATCGCGGCAAAGGAAATACTTCAAATGCACGTCAAATTGAAGAAGACTGTTTCTGTATGAAGAGGTGCTTTTCAACGGTGAACGAAGAACGTCGCAATGATATTTTTCAAAATTTTTGGAACATGGATAGTTACGACAAACAAAATACTTATTTATTCGGTCTTATCCGTCCTCATAAAGTTAAAAAAAACTACAAATCACAAAATTCGGAGAAGAGAAAAGTTTCGGTTGATTATTTTATAAAAAATTAATCATCTGAAACCCGCGTTCGTAAGAAGGCTTTCCTAAGCATGCACGATCTACAGAATTTCGAAAAGGGGTTGACCTTTTGGTCCGAAAGGTAGAGAATACTTTTCCATTAAATAAATAACAAGCAGGAAAAGCCATATCGCCACATTCTGATCAACGTGGGCGTCATGGCCAACACAAGAAAAAATATTCAGACGCTAACATTGGACACGTCGGAGCACATATCAATAAACTGCCTCGCTACACGAGCTATATATTACTCCCGTAAAGAACTCCAATAAAGAATTTATGACTATGGAATATTCCAATTAGTAAATTCTATGATGATTACAAGAACAACTATTGTCCTGAATTGAATGTACAACCTGTATCAGAGGATAAGTACAGGTGTATTTTTACCGAAGACTCCAATATATCATTTAAGTCCCCAAAATCAGACACTTGTTCCCAGTGCGACCAACTACGTATTGCAATTGAGAGTGCCAAACTAGACGACAACAACTCTGCTTTAAAAGAAGCGGTGTGAAACAAAGAACTGCACTTTCGAAAAGCAGAAGCTGCCAACAGCACATCAGAGACAAACAAGAATGTGCTAGACTCAATCCTAATTGCCATACTATAACATTTGATCTTCAACAGTCACTTCCAACGTCAAAATTGTCTACGGAACCCACATTTTACAAACGTAAGGTATTTATATTCAATCTGAATGCACACGACTGTGGAAAACTGAAGGATATTGTTTTATGCGGCATGAGTCTGTTGGTCGAAGAGGATCAGAAGAAATTGCAAGTTGTGTATGTTGTTAATATACTGAGCAGAATATTAAGGGTGAAACTCTAAGTGTTTTTTCAGACAACTGCCCTGAACAAAACAAAAATTGGGTACTGGTGGCATTATGGCTGTATTTGACATCATCAGGAAGGTTCAAAACAATATAACCTAACTTTTCTATTGTTGGCCACACAATGATGCCTTCAGATAGAGATTTTGCCCCCAATTGAAAACGGTGTTCGACGTAAATATCAATGTGTATACAGTCCAAGTGACAGGAGAGGAGTTGTGAGTACATGCAAAAAGTCAAACATATTAAAGGTTTATAATATGAAACAGGATCATTTTCTAAAATTGAGTTCACTTTTTGAAGTATGTTCGTAAAACAAAAACGTATGTGAATGGATAATCTTTCAAGATCAGTGAATGCACAAAACTGAAATTTGTTTCGGGCAGACCTTTGACATTATTTGCTTCCTCAGATTCCTGAGTTGAAGCCAGCCTGACGAAAAGAGGATGCAACCAGTTAACAATAAGTTCCTTTCCAATTCAACAAAAATACTACTCCAAATTGCCAATAACAAAAGAAAAATACACTGGCATCGTGTCTTGTTTAACGTGGTTTCTACCACGACGTTTTTCAAAGTTTCAACTACAGTGATGCTGAAATTATCAGTGGGTAGAGCATCCGCCCGGCAAGTGGAAGGTCGTGGATTCAGGTCCCGCCGAAAGCAGAAATATTTATTTTCTTTCGAACGTTTCACCATCTAATCACGCCATACCATCGGCGTTGGTATCACTACGCCAATAAACGTTGATTGATTGACATTGTTGTTTGATTTAATCTGCGTAGTGTTCGATTTATATAAAATAAATACATATGCTGCAACGGGCATTTCGATCAATTTAATACCAGTCTCTTTGCAATTTGGTTTAAATAGTAGTCTATGTACTACACCATTCTGCGAAATAACTGGCAACAATATATATACGTTCGTAAAGAGATTATATATTGTCCTTCGTAGCTCAGTGGGTAGAGCCTCCGCCCGGCAAGTGGAAGGTCGTGGGTTCAGGTCCCACCGAAGGCAGAAATATTTATTTTCTTTCGAACGTTTCACCATCTAATCACGCCATACCATCGGCGTTGGTATCACTACGCCAATAAACGTTGATTGATTGACATTGTTGTTTGATTATCAATGATATTGAAGAAATAAGTGATTAATAACATTATTATCTAATATCTGAAATAATGATTTAAATGATAACGATGTACTCATGATGATTTATTTTATAATTAAATCGTTCTACGGTAATAATTTTACATAATATAATGAAGCGTAGAAGGTTACAACCCCACAGCGTGGTACGTTAGGAGTGTTTTTCAAAAAACATTGTCATCGCTGAAATATCATTGTACTATAAACAGAATTTAGAATTACAACAAGAAAAAGTTATATTTATAAGTAACAACAAGATTAAATCATTTTAGTCTCTTGATATAATAGTAAGTAACGTTTAAAATTTCAAATTGAGTTTTCTCAAAACGACAATCTTGTGGGTTGTCACCTTTTACGGCGGAGGTCTTCAAATAATCTTTAGAAAACTATCGATATCATCGATTCCTTTGTCAGATTCTTTCTGATGGCATGGACCAAATACCAAATAAACAAACGCCGCCAATGGCGCCAAAAAAGAAAATTTTCGGAGATATTTCAATTTCCAAAAATTGCGTCATTAGCGAAAGAAAGGGGAAAGAGAGAGAGAGAGAGAGAGAGAGAGAGAATGACCTGAAGCTTTTGGCATGTGACAATACTTATCTTGCATATACTCAAAATCTGAACGAAGATTAAAAAAGTGGGCGATTTTGAAGGAAAAAAAGACGGAATAATGATAAGGGCCCCGACCTCCCAAACGGTATTAATTACGGTCGAAATTGACGTGTTTTCTAATAAAACTAAATGTGGATACCAAGCTGGAATGACATGCTCGAAAAAGAGCAAAAGCTGTTGCAAACTAAATATCTATGAATGGCGAACACGGGTCCGTCAGATTTTGAGAAATAGAACGCTGACAGTTTCAAAGGTGGAAAAATTACAGGAAAAAATGCGTTGCAAGAGTTTACGAAAGACAAAAGCATATGGAAAGTGATGCCGGTCTTTCTCTTTCATCCCCATAAACTGACAGGTTTATTAAATGCTGGTCTTCACCTGACATGAGTCGCTCTTGAAATACGGAAAACAGGGCTCAATTTTTTACTTCTTATAGCTTGGAAATAAAAGAAAACATTCTTTAGTTTTCGCGTGTCTTTGACGCGCCTCTTTTCAAGCAAAATGTTGCTATTATAGTTTAGACATTATTCACGATAGAGGCAGGGCTGTCCCCAAAGGGTACGCGCTGTGTGCGCCGCATTCTCTCAAGAAATTTTGAAAAATACAGGGTACGCACCGCATACTCTCAAGGTCTCAAAAAAGTTTTTGTATTTGCTGGTTTTTGGACAACTTTCAACAAAGTTCAGCTTTTTTCTTTTTTTTTCTAGTCATTTACAAACTTGAATGGAAACAAATGAGGAAAACTCCTGTGAATCCCCCAGGTCTCAAAATAATATCCTGCGTACGACCAGGTGAGGAATGAAAAACTGATGAAAGTGGCAACTGCCACCTTGGGCTTGGATAGACGATAGACGACCAGTCAAATGTCAGTCAGCTCGGCGCTGTGAGGTCACCAAGTCCAGTAACAATTCAATTACAATACTCTTTAATTAAGACAGCACTGCATACTCTCAATAATTTTCTTCAGGACAGCCCTGGATAGAGGTGAACCAAATCATTCATTAAAGGAGTTATTGAACTATTCGTCAGCTCCTTCAGTGATGGATAAATTCGCTCAGTGTATTATTTATGAACGGTCTTGCACAACTCTAGTCCCAAGCATTAATTTCTCTTTTATTTAATATTGATAAATGTGCGGTTTGTTAGGAAACCAATGAATCCTTATCTATTATATTGCAATTACTGCGATTCAATGAAAATTCAACGTATCTATTACATTATAATTACTGTAATTCAATGCCCATTATAGGAATATTTGCTCGTGGACAACAATAATAATTTGTAATTCAGTTTTTAAATGAAAATATGGATATTTTATTATGTGGACATTGGACAAGTATAAAATAATCCATTTCATTCGAGAATCCTTTAAAATTTAAAATTTCAGAAAGAGTAAAATAGATTAAAGAAGTTTTTATTAGCAAAAATATTGTATTGAAAATAAATTGTGTTACACAAGTTTAAACGAGAAAAAATTAGATAAAAAACAAGTTTGATTGGAAGCTAAAACCTAAATGATTATATAGCGATACTTAGCTATGGCATCGACAAATTTGATACAGTCACTAAGCCTATATAGCTATTGGAATTGTTTTTAATAATATTTCAGGAATTTAAATTACATTTCAATAAGCGTATTATGAAATTTAAAACACCCATCTATTATATCCAGAAATTTAATTTAGTAACTAAAGCTACACAGACATTGGAAATGTTTTTAATAATATTTCATAAACTTAAAATTTCAACAGGCACATAATAAAATTTAAAAATTATTATTTTATCTCTTAATAATAATTTAAGTGCTATGAGAAAAGAATTTCAGGTATTACTTCAAGGAAGCTATGACAATAAAAATGCATATATAATATATAATAATAGAAAATAATATGTTTTTGTTAAAGCATCAGAATTTTAGATGAATAATATTATAATATAGCTCCTTTGATAATTGATGAATGAATATCAAAAATTTATATATTAATGAATATCAAAAATTTATATATTAGCCTTATATGTTTTGAATTGGGGAAAATAATACTTTAAATAATACTATATTAAAAGAACGATTAATAATATCCGAAATTTTTTTTATAAAAATTTATGAATTTGTTGAATTACGTGATTTAGCTTAACTTTATTTAATTAGGAGAATATCAAATTGAGAAATGATTATCATTTTATAAAAATACGATTATTGAATGTATTTATTTTATATAAATCGAACACTACGCAGATTAAATCAAACAACAATGTCAATCAATCAACGTTTATTGGCGTAGTGATACCAACGCCGATGGTATGGCGTGATTAGATGGTGAAACGTTCGAAAGAAAATAAATATTTCTGCCTTCGGTGGGACCTGAACCCACGACCTTCCACTTGCCGGGCGGAGGCTCTACCCAGGTTCAGGTCCCACTGAAGGCAGAAATATTTATTCTCTTTCGAACGTTTCACCATCCAACCACGTCATACCATCGGCGTTGGTATCACTACGCCAATAAACGTTGATTGATTGACATTGTTGTTTGATACGATTATTGAAATAGATTCACTGTAGAAGACTAAACGGTGGAAATAAAAGCTACAATACATATCAGCTTTTATGAAGTATATTAAGTAGAATTTTGTGACTTAAATTTTATAAAAGAGATAATTTCCTTCTTCAAATGCGGGTCAGTTTATAAGAAAAAAATATATATATAGTACAGAAAAATGAATAAATTGGAAAATATTGTCAAAAAAGTAATTGCAAGGATGTACGACATCTCAAAATATTATCGCGTTATAAAATATGTTAGTTATATAATTAAATAATAAAATAGAATTACGAAATATTCAGATCAATCTACACAAAAAAGGATATTAATTTTACGTTCGAAAAATGTATTTTAATTTCGATGCTTTTGATAAATGTAGTAAAAGCGAAATTGGTGTTTTCGATCTCATTTTTTATATTTAAATTTTTGCAATCATGGAATGTTATTTATTAAGATTATAAGAAAATGGGATTGCTTTGCTTAAAAAAACGTAAAAAAAGTAGATATGAAGGCATACAACTCGGATATTTTAATTATAAGTTATTTATTGCAATTTATTGAAAAGAAATTTACGTTTTTAAAAAAAGCGCAAATTGGTAGTTGCTTTAAAAAAATTTAAAACTTATTGTGGATATTCTACATTGATGATAAAATTTAAAGCATAGAAATAACGAAACACTCAATGCAGCAATAACCATCAATTCACAAATGCATACTCAATGCATGATATTTAAAATGCAATAATAAAAGCAAATTCCACGTGTTAATTTTTATAATTCATATTATTTATAATAAAAATCAATGACTTTTATGTAAATTTTAATTTATTCTTTGATATCCTTGAACTTTTTATACATTCTTGAAGACGTAGCAGCAGTGTCAACAACTTGAATTTTAGGATTTATTATATTTGTAATATTTACAAGCAAAAGTTAACATCAAAAGCACAAAGTTAACTTCAAAAGTTGGTTTCGATGTACGTTCCTACTGGACTTCGCTACATTTTACCTGGAATACGAAAATATTAGAATATCGAGAATTATGTTATTGCACGATTATTGTGTTGTCAGCTGCGAATGAAACAAATGATGCCAAAAATTTAACTTTTTGTCACCAATCGGAGAAGAAAGAGAACGGGAAAATAAACTAAGACAAAAGAGGTGTATAGATTTTTGTTCTGATGATAGTGGCCCGTTTTCCGTCAAAATAATTGAAAGTGACCAATTTTAGTCCATAATTGCTATGGCTTTTGAATATTCCTTATAAATAAATATTCCACAGTGTATTTCATAAGCCACAAGAGGTTCAAATTCCTCGGAAAACTGTAGGTACTGGCACAACATGACCTTTGCTGTTCTTATGCCCTAGAACTTTCAATTAAACAAAGCAAAAAAAAAAAGAAAGAAGGGTGAAACTGATTACTTGCTTGTAATTAACTTCCTCAATCATTATTGTACGGAGGCCCCTACCGAAGGAGCCAATTGGAGTGGCGGCCCTTTTGTGGATTTCCAAAAAATTCGCGACCCTCATTTGCTATGCTGATGTTCCATCATCCACGTGCCGTTGTGACTGTCTCTATGCGGGTTGGGGTTGTTTCTCAACTACCTTTGACTTTGCAAATGACATTTTAGTCTGAAATTCGAGGTATAGGGGTAAAAATATTTGACATATAGGCCTACATGGAAATGCACATTGGAGTTAGACTAAAAATGTGACGAAATGCGTACATAAATTTCGAGATACACATGGCCCGAAGCAATACGATTCGTTTCACATTGATGTTAGTTTAAACGAGAGATAAAAAATAAGTATATTATTATCTAGAAACCCTTTTAAGGCACCTTAATAGTCTAACAGATATTAATTAAAATTGAAATTGACGCGCTTTCCAATAAAATTGAATCTGGATGTCTGAAATGACAAATTTGAACAAGCGCAGTTTGAAGTATGTTATTTAGGAGGGGCCAAGAGTAAGAATACGTCGCGCTTTTCAGATATAAATGCTTGACAGTTTCAGCGACAGAAAAATTATAAGAACAAACGTCCCATGAGTTGTTGCAAAAGACGTCAGTGAGAAAAGTGACGACAATCTTTCTCTTTTATTCCCTGCGAAGTGACAGTTTTATTAAATACTGATTTAAACTTGACATGAACAGCTCTTGACTTGCGGTAAGCAAAATGCAATGTTTCACCTTCCCTAAATATGAAAGTAAACCTAACAATATTTACTTTCATATTTACTTCCCTAAATATGAAAGTAAATATTGTTAGGTTTAATTTTTTCCGATATTTGTCTTTATCAGTCTTTCAAACACAGAAACAACCATCATATAGCAAAGGTGATGGCTCCATAAACAACTTAGATATATTGAAATTATATATTTTTTTAATACATATGTACAGGGTGTCCAAGAAATATCCCCATTATTTAAAAAAACAATTCTCCACCGACACTCGCTTTTCTGTAAAGAAAGATCAATTCAAAAAGTTTTTTACGCCTGCTATATAACAAACTTCAACATGGACTCTGTAGTTGCATGAAGAATGTCTAATTGGTAACAGATTCCTACTAATTAACACTTCCCGGGTAACAAACAAAGTTCAAACGCTTAGTAGTACGTACATTTAAGGTCGGAGGTAACGTTAATTTTTCAGTCTTGTCGTAAATAACCGGGAACATAGTCTTAAATATGAGTCATAAAAAATCCTAAAAATTTAATTTCGATGTGGAATATAAATTTATATAATTTTTTATGACTCATATTTAAGACTATGTGTGTGTGTGTATTCGGTTCCTTACGGAAAGGTTAGCGTTACCTTTGACCTTCAATTTAGGTACAACTGAACCTAGTTTGTTACCCGAGAAATATTAAGCAGCATCTGCAGAAAATTTGCTATTAATTGGACATCCTTCGCACAACTAAAGGGGCTGATGTTGAAGTTTATTAAATGGTAGGTTTAAAAAAAAACGGTTTGAGTGGATTTTTCTTTTACCACAAACAGCGTTTCGATGAACCACTTAGTTTGTTATGAATTTTTTTGTATTAGAAATAAAATGCAGGGTACGAGGGAGGAAATTCACAAACAATTCAATCTAAAATGAAATTTCTCCTCCTTAAACTCTATAAATCTAAAAAATTTTTTTTAATTTCTACGACTCTTTAAAAATTCACTTCCAGCCGCTTACCATCCTTCTATGGATTACCTAAAATTCATAAGCAAAATATTTTTCTCAGACAAATAATTAATTTCTGCAGCTCTCCTACATATAACTTGTCACAACACCTCTCACGTCTAATCTCTCCTATAATCGATAGTAACGACTACACTATTTCTACTAGCCAATCCTTCTGCACCTTTTTAAATAACCTACAACTTGACGACGACGACCTCATGGTCTCATTCGATGTAATTTCTCTCTTCACTTGCATTCCCACATCACTTGCAATCGACACCGCACTTACATGCCTCCAAAACGACACAATACTACATGAACGCACTTCACTAACACCTCACGACATCTGCACATTGTTGAAATTTTGTCTGGACTCTGCTGTGTTCTCCTCAAATGGTTGTTTCTATAGACAAGTTTTTGGCACTGCCATGGGATCTCCGGTCTCAAGTGTTGTAGCTAACTTGGTCATGGAGTCATTTGAGGAAACTACTTTGTCCTCACCGAATTTTAACATTAAATTCTGGAAAAGATACGTCGACGACACATTTGTTGTACTTAAAACTAATACATTCCAAAGCTTCTTCCATTACTTTAATAACTTAAACACACACATAAAATTCACATACGAAACAGAATAAAATTCCTTTCCTAGACATTCTTGTACACAGATCTCGCGATAACTCTACCTCACCTCAGTTTATCGTAAACCCACGCATACAGACAGATACCTTGATTTTAAATCACATCAGCGAACATGCCACAAAGCTTCCGTTATTAAAACATTGTCTTTGGGCAAATTCTCATTTCAGTAATGAAGAACTTTCAAACACAGAAACCAAACATATACACGCGGCACTTAAAAATCATGGTTACCCTAAACGATTCATTCTCAGAAACTATAGACACGATAGTACTCCTTTAAATGATACATCTCACACCCGCATATCCATTCCATGCATTCACGGCATTTCCGAAACAATCTTTCGCATTCTCAAGGAAGCAAATATCAAAACATTTTATTCTCCTGTCACAACAAGTATAAAAAGGGACAGAAACATAACATCGTCAATACTCCTGATGAAGGACTGCTGCTGACACGTCCGAAAGCTTGGGTGATCTTTTTCATTGCTATTTTACCAGTGTTTAACCTTTTGTATGTAAATTTTTATATTAATGGAGATATTTTTTGGACACACTGTATTATGTAGTATATTAGATTTAGAGACATTTTTTAATCAATGACCTCTTTTGTATAAATAAGTGAACATGACTCACATTACGTATGAATTGTGTTCATATAAATAATTAAAATTAAGAATTAACGGGAAAATATATTATACAATAATTTTTGCCACCCACGTTCATATAGCTCAAACTAGAGCTTTTTTATATTTGGAGAAAAAGAGGAGCCGTCCTCATCTTGGATTCGAACCAGGGTCCCCGCGTTTAGCCCGCGGTGTCTTGACCTACTAGACGAACGAGGACAAGAACAAACGCAGACATTACCTCTTCATAGATAACGCAATTGCCAACAACACACCGGTCTGTAAGCACCACCATTTGGCAATTGTGTTATCCCTGTGAAGGGTAATAATATCTTACATCCTAATATACGTGGGGAAAAGTGCGCTTCTGTTCTTGTCCTCACCGTCTAGTTGATCAAGATACCACGGTCTAAAACGCGGGATCCTGGTTCGATTTCGATGAGGACGGCGCCTCTTTTTCTCCAACATGAAAAGTCAGTTTGAGCTATATATACGTGGGTGGCAAAAATTATTGCATAAAAAGTCCCGCATGTAAAACTCACAAAAATCTCGCTCCGGAGGCTTTTCTGTGTTGATCATTATTTGGCAATTAGGTTATCCCTGTGAAGGGTAATAATATCTTACACTATACATATATATATATATTTATTGAACATGCTTTAAAACCTCACATTTCTATAGTATTTATAGAATTTATATAGTTATGCAATAGGCTACATTTTCCAATATTTACTGAACAATAAATTTCGATAATGATGCATAATAAAAGTGTTTACACTTACCAAGTCCATAAAAACACGTTGTCAAAAACATGTTCGGCTAAAGCCATTAGAATACGTGGCCGACGCATCAACCGCCATTTTGTTGTGCAATTAACGTTTTATTTACCTTGGCGATAAAGGTTTTCCGCATTGGCGCAATGATCGCTATTTTGGCATAAAAATAATCAACAATCCGCGATTATCCGACGAATGTAAACATTGGCGCAACTTTCAAAATGTCGCCAATAAATGCAATTTGCAACCACGATCACGTGACACAAATGCAGCAAAATGGCGGATATGCACCAGCTTTGATATACAGAAACATTTACTCTACCCAACGACCCTGTAAATTCATAAAACTGATTATATATATATATATATATGTGATAGAGTGAAATCCGTACATAATGATGCTCAAGGGAGAGGGAAAAAATATCCTTATTTGCAAGATTGAACACGATTCACTCTATATCTGTCTGGATAGGGAAAAAATATCGTTATATATAGATTATCGTTATAGAAAGACTTCGTTGTACATGGGAGGTACAAGAAATATTACATAACTTTCAAAGTATGTCATCTATAAGTGAAATATATAACTTTCAAAAAGAATTCTTCACTTTATGCATTAAAACTGCTGTGATTAATTAAAAATGAAATTTATTTCATAAAGGCAAAATACCTCGTCATCCCTTTAAAGATGATAGCCCTTAAAATTTTTAAACTTACAGTAAAAGATAACCCTTTAATTTCAACAAAACTAGTTGAAAAACGTTGATTCAGGAAACCTTTTGAAAATTATTAGCATTATTGATTGAGTTTCCAGATTCTTCCTGGTTTGAAAATTTGAAATATCATACGTACACCGACCAACGGTGACAGCGAACAAAAGAAGCCTGAAATATTTCAAATTCCAAATTTTCAATACGTCATCTATACGCTGGAGATATTGACATGTGACACGGCCCTGCTCGAGTCTATTTTCAATTTGAACAAAAGACAAATAGTACGCTCTCGGCGGAAAAATCTTTCAAATGCTTGAATCAGTTAACGAGCGCTAATTATAATTGAAAATTACACTGTTTCCAAGAAAACGGAATTTAGATGCTACAAACGAAATGATAGGTCAGAAAAAAGCAACTGCTGTTGCAAAGACGGATATCTGTGAATGACGAAGTAGAAGAAATATCCTTCTGTCTTTGAGAAATAACATGCTGACAGTTTCAACTACCGAACAATTAATTTTTCGAACAATCGTTTCGTGAGTTGTTGTTGTTGCAAAAGACGAAAAGTATGGAAACTGATGCAAATCTTTCTCTTTTGAATAACAGAGTGTTAAATACCGCCTTCACTTGATATAAGAAACCAAAGAACAATTTTTCATCTTCAATGGTGTAGAATTAAAAATGAGCTTCATTAATTTTAAAATTGTTTTGGAATTTCGTCTACTACGAATTTTAAAACATTTCTATTATTTACTACCCAATATATATTTCTAATTATTTCTATTATTGCTCACCTAACAAACACTTCAGAGTATTTTCATTATTAATAACACTATAAATATTTCAAGTATATTTATTATTCATCACATTATATACACTTAAAAGTATTTCTATTATTGATCAACCTATAATTATTTCAAAGTATTTTTATTATGGATAAGTCTATGGATGCTAAATACGGTGTGTGCAACTCATGCCAATAACATACTGGGTTAATTTTCATCATCCATAATTAAGGCTTAAATAATGTATTAATTGGTAAAAGTAAATATCGCCAAGCTAGTTCGGCTATATAAAATGTGCGCCAAACAAGTTTTGACAAAACAAGAGGAGTGATAGTACCCACTAAGAAGAACAATATTTACCATAGAACCCTCGAGTCACAAATCACTCACAGCGTCAGTTCTAAAACCGTCCAGCATGCACAAATTTTAACAACCAGTGCATGGAAGCATAAAGTGCGATACCTTAATCATATATGCACTTAATCAGCTGATCTCAGATTTATTTGGCGCTTCTCATGAACTGGTTGGAAATAGTTGCGCATGCTGGACGGTTTCAGAACTGGCGCTGTGAGTGGTTTGCGACCCTAGGTTCTATGGCAAATAATGTTTGTCTTGGTATGTACTATCACCCCTTTCATTTTGTTAAAACTGTTTACTAACACCCTTTACACTGATGTTTTGGTAGCATACGCTGATTTCTTTAACCCGAAAGGACGCGCGCGGGATGTTTCACACCCCACAACTTACAATTTGTGAAAAAGAACCGTCCACCCTTGCTTCTGAAACTGGCCAAACTCTTTCCTGTTGCCTTCAAAGTCACAATCTTTGGGGTAGGGTAACAAAGAGAAAATTCCTCTTATTGTTCCCTGTAAAATTGGACGTTTTTAATGAAATAATGCTATACAGGGTGTCTCAACACCAGGGTTGCAAACATCGAGGAGGGATAGGGTACACCTAGACGAACAATATTTGTCATAGAACCTAGGGTCGCAAACCACTCACAGCGCTAGTTCTAAAACCGTCCAGCATGCACAAATATTTACAACCAGTGCGTGAAAAGCGCCAGATAAAACTCAGGTCAGCTGCTCAAGTGCATAGATGATTAGG
>QLNU02014176.1:14623588-14649235 GCA_006491805.2 Dysdera silvatica
TATTAATTAATATAGATAATATTAACATTATTTTATCAATTAATATTCCAATATCATTTATATTTCAATATCATCAATTAATATTTCCTTATCAATCAATATATATTTTTATATCGAGTATTAATATTCCCTTATCAATTAGTATTTCCTTTATCAATTAATATATTCTTAATTCCATTATCCATTAAATGGAACGTTTGTAAAATTTAGACTTTTGATCCACGTTTAAACCTATGGCTACCTAGGAAATGGTATCTAGAAACATACGCATTAAATTCCTGACGAACTCTTTTACGTTTCCGAAGCAAAACAATTGAATAAGAATCGTAAACCTTGCTTGAACTAATTTTCAAAGTGACTAAACTTTTTTCTGGAATGTAAACGTATATTAGTAATATAGTAGGTATTATCTATAAGAATTAATGAACACAATTAATGAAAATCTGAATTTAGAAAAATTTCAAATTCCCACTAATTGAATTGATTGTATTATAGAATGATAATAATATATAATTTCTTAATAGGACCCCATGCTTTATTGATATAGAAATTCCTAACACAAACAACATACAGACCACATACAAAAAAAAGAGCCAAATACCAAGACATCAGGTACAAAATCAGACATGGGGAACATGAAAAGGGTTGATATTGTACCTGTAATTTCATCAACCACAGACCTAATACTAACCACACCTCACAGCAGAGAGAAAAGACTTGAAACAAATCCTAATACTAATATTGAGGTACAAAAGGCAGCAACTTTACACACATTTGTTCATAAAAATTGATCATTCCTTTAGCAAAGCTAGTATATATTTTCATTAATTATATATATTTAAATACAAAATGTAGATGTATCTATTGAAGACAGACGTGTTGTATGGACTGGTTTATTGATATATTTATGTATCATGATATTTATCATATTAATAAATAGATTTATCGTTTGGGATATTCCTACCCTATATCAGATGTACTGCACGAAGCAGAAGGAGAAAAAAAAAGGTGTGATGGAAGAAATAATTCTTATTTCTGCATATAATTCCCATATCGTGCTTGAAAGTTTCCTTCATTTTTATGATTTCTTTTTCTCATATATATACACATTACACAAAAATATACGTATTGTATGTACACAACATATATGTACACGTTATTTTCTTTATCTCTACAATAGTAATTTTGTAAATTAACAAAATCATTTACTGTGTCATTTTTAAAATAATTTTTAAATTTAACGCAAAATCACGTTTTTAATTGAATCGGCCATTTTGAAAAGGGGTCAACTCCATAGGAAAACAATGAAACGTAACTCTTTTTCAAAATGACCGATTTAGTTACTTTTCATCCTAAAAATCCGAAAAGACATTTTCTGTAGGCTCTCTCTCTCTTTCTCTCTCCCTCCCTCCCTCTTTTGGCCATGAAAAAAAATTTAAACAACCCTTTCAAATATCCGGTTTTTGCTTTCACTCGTGTTAAAATTTTTATGAAATTTTTAAACCTAAAAAAATGACTTTCTGTCTGCCTTTGTTTCGTTTTAAAAATTTTTTGACGCTTTTCCATTTCTAGAAAAGTTAATTCAAGAACGAAAATTTGTTTTTCTTTTGCCATTATCGAGACATCCCTGCAACACCCATGTCTATCGTTGATAGATTATGATGTCGAATTTTACCCTAAGGAGGAGGAGGATTGTGCAAGGGTTTCATTGGGAAGGGTGGCCGCCGGGGGCGGCGCTGTAATCCCAGACAGGACGCTTGAACAGCGTAATCAGCCGCCGAGGCGGCTGAGGGGGAGATGGATTGCCGATCAACACGGCATTCATAGATGCACGTTCACGTAAAGTCGTCATTCAACGCACACCGAAACCAGCAGCCGTTGGAACCGTCACGGGGAACGGCCACGGCCCAGGCAGCAGGACCGGAGACACCCCCATGGGCCAGCCGAGTAACCTACAGGAACCGGCCAAGACCGGAAAGGAAGGTGTTTAGCACAGCCACGGAGGCAGCGCGAAGGCGGGGGGATCCGGTGGGATCCAGGAGGTCGGACAGACCTGGTGGCGAGGCGAGGCCTAAACGGCGGCGGGCGAGAAGGAGCTCCTCCCTGAGGTAGCCGTAGGCCGGACACCGCAAAAGAATGTGTTCCAGTGTTTCGTCAGCACCTTCCTGACACTGGAGACACACAGGCGACGGGAGTTGCCTAATGTGGTGGAGGTACTTGTTGGTGAATGCACAGCCAATTCTGAAACGATGCAGCCTGGTCTGTGCCCCCCTTGGGAGACAATCGGAAAGAAAGTATGGCGACTTTCGCACCTCGAACAATGATCGGAAGCCCCGTAATGTCTCTTATCAAGAGGTTCACCATGTCACTTCGATAGGTGTCCTTCAGACTCCTGATACGGCAGGAAAGGGAGGGGTTGTGCGGGGAGGGTCTGTTACTGCAGGAACCGTTTACGTCCTCTAGGGCTCGACGCGCCCAAGTGTCCGCAATTTCGTTACCACGATTACCGGTGTGGCCAGGAAACCAACAGTACGTCACAGACCTCCCCTCATCCGCACATCTAGCCGCCGCGACCACAATGTCCTGGACAATGGGGCAGACCGGCCAAACAGCAGGATCGGCCTGGAGGCCAAGCAATGCAGCCTGAGAGTCATAGAAGACGGTAGCATCGGAGCTACCGTGGTGAAGGACCCAGTTGGTGGCTTCCCACAGACCGACAAGCAATTTTACCCTAAGTGTAAGCTTTTTTTTTCAAATGACCTCCAATCAACTACCAGTCTAGTATAATACAACTAAATCTTAGGTTCCCCAACAAGGATAAAGACTATAATTCGGCTATGACTGCATTTTTGGCGCAGTAAGACATATTTAAACGTGTACGCTTACAAATTCCTTTGCTTTGTACTGAAATATGGAGTAAAGGAAATTTTAGCTTCTGCGTTATGGGGAAATTTTTCTGATAAAAGGATACTAAAATTCTTAAAAATTACTAAAACAATTAAATATTAATTTTCTCCGGAAATTCATAGTTTTATGCACTTGTATTAGTGCCCCCCCCCCCACATCCCTGTAACTAACATGCTGTTAGGGTGAAAATTGAAAATTCTCTTTTTAAAATAACTAATTAAATCTAAACACCCAGGAGCAGATAAATAGATAATTAAATAAAAAACACATACACTCTCTCTCTCTCTCTCTCTCTCACTATATATAAATATATGCTTAGATGTTGTTAAGTGTTTTTGTTTTTTCGATATTCTGCCGCCTGTTATTTAATTTTTTCAGATGGAGTTGTACCTCCAATTATTTGTACACTGCGTCTACAACACTATGCCAGATTAATTAACGTTCAAGAGGAGACACCTCCATTCAAGAGGCGACACCTTCGTCCAAAGAAACCTTCATCATGGGCATAATAAGAAAAAAAACTAAAACTCTATAAATCTAAAAAACTTACATTTAAGCTCTACGACTCTTTAAAATGCACTTCCGGCCGCTTACCATCCTTCTACGGATTACCTAAAATTCATAAACAAAATATTCCTCTTAAAACTATAGTTAGTTTTTGCAGCTCTCCTACATATAACCTATCAAAATATCTTGCACGTCTACTCTCTACTATAATCGGTAATAACGACTACACTGTTTCTACTAGCCAATCCTTCTGCACCTCTTTAAATAACCTACAACTTGACGACGACGACCTTATGGTCTCATTCGATGTAATTTCTCTCTTCACTTGCATTCCCACATCACTTGCAATCGACACCGCACTTACACGCCTCCAAAATGACACAACACTACATGAACGCACTTCACTAACACCTCACGACATCTGCACATTGTTGAAATTTTGTCTGGACTCTGCTGTGTTCTCCTCAAATGGTTCTATCTATAGACAAGTTTTTGGCACTGCCATGGGATCTCCGGTCTCAAGTGTTGTAGCTAACTTGGTTATGGAGTCATTTGAGGAAACTGCTTTGTCTTCACCGAATTTTAACATTAAATTCTGGAAAAGATACGTCGACGACACGTTTGTTATACTTAAAACTAATACACTCCAAAGCTTCTTCCATTACCTTAATAACTTAAACTCACATATAAAATTCACATACGAAACAGAACAGAACAATAAACTCCCTTTCCTAGACGTTCTTGTACACAGATCTCACGATAACTCAATCTTCACCTCAGTTTACCGTAAACCCACACATACAGACAGATATCTCGATTTTAAATCGCATCATCCAACATGCCACAAAGCTTCCGTTGTTAAAACATTAAGTCTTAGAGCGAATTCTCACTGCAGTAATGAAACACTTTCAAACACAGAAACAAAACACATACACACGGCACTTAAAAATAATGGATACCCTAAACGATTCATTCTCAGAAACTGTAGACCCAATAGTACATCTTTAAACAATACATCTCACACCCGCATATCTATTCCATATATTCACGGCATTTCCGAAACAATCTCTCGCATCCTTAAAGAGGCAAATATCAAAACATTCTATTCCCCTGTCACAACACTTCGCAAACAACTTACAAAAGTTAAAGACCCAGTTCCACCAGAAGATCTCACAGGCGCCATATACCAAATACCATGCAAAGACTGCAACAAACATTACATAGGACAAACAAAAAGAATGATCAAAACAAGAAAAAAAGAACACAAACAAGCACTCGCGAAAGGAGACATAGCCTCACGTCTGGCAGAACACGCTTTACAACACGGACACGAACCCGACTGGGACTCAACAAAAATACTACACCGTCACATCACAAACAAGAATAGTAGACTCTTCTTAGAATCTTGGGAAACTTACAAACTACACGGGAAAGCCATTAATACATCACAACCACTTCCAGAAACTTATAAACAACTCTTACTCTGAAATGTATGAGACATCCCCAAATTAGGTAACCCGCAGTGTGGGTTTCTCATTGGTCCCTATTGGGGTTCTTCCATGATTCTATTGGAGGCCTCCCATTGGTTCTCATTGGGTTTTCCCATTCTGCGGGACTACTCTGATGAAGGGTTTTCCAGAAATTTCAAGTATAAAAAAGAGACAGAAACATAACATCGTCATTACTCCTGATGAAGGACTGCTGCTGATGCGTCCGAAAGCTTGAGTGATCTTTTTCATTGCTATTTTACCAGTGTTTAACCTTTTTATGTAATAATAAGAAGTAAACAAGTTTCCTGTGCAAGACACGCATTCAGACAAAATCAAATTCTTTGTAACTTCTTTTCAAGAACTTTAAATTTAGTTGTTTTTTATGTGACAAACGAAAAGACTTGTTAAAAATGCCTGTTGAATTAACAAAGGTGTAAAATTTAAATTAATTTGATTTTTACTAGTAAAAAACACTCTTAAAAAAATTCTGAATATAAATAAGGCACTTATAATTAAATTCCTTTTCTTTTTAAAAGTAGGACCCCTTAACATACAAATCCACCTTTTTGTTTTTTTCCTACCTATCATATTTAATTTTTTAAACCCATTTTTAACTTGCAAACAAAATAATTTTGGCCAATCAGTGTACCTAAAAACTGCTATTTCGCTCCCTACAATATGGCTAATATCCATCAGCAACCGAAACCTATAAAAACTTAAGTTCAGACGAAATCCCTGGTCGAGGGGAAGTAAATAAATCATCACAGCAATAAATAGCCAACTCGTTGCACGTGCATAAATAGGTCAGGCCACACACGAGGCTGGGCGTCCAGTTCCAGACCACCACAATTGGCCAACAATTGCAATTTAGGCAGGCGAAATTGCCGTCTAATACGTTAACAAAAGCCAAATGAAAAAGTTGGCAATATATTGGCGAGAATAAGGATTTTAGCAGTCCTTATACAAAAAAAAAAAAAAAAAGTCTTCAAGATGGCGCTTATTTAAAAACGCTTACAAGTCTCGCTCCGAGAGAGAGAGAGAAATTTTGAAACACGAAGATGTAATTCAGACCAGGGGACCCCAACCTACTCCAAACATGGGCCATTAAGGGTGTAACATGTAAGTTAAAGTTATCTTTCTTTCTCTTCTATTAATCGATAATTATAATAAGTTAAAGTTACCTTTCCTTATATCCTATTAATCGATAAATTGTAAGTGCCTCCTCCTTCATTAAACTTATAATAAAATGTGCAAATTTTTCCTGGTGGTTTATATACCCCAGCACAATTCTCATAAAAAAAATGAGTAACTAAAAGATAAGTGAAAAATTGATAATATGTAGAATTGTTAATAGCTCCAAATGCTTATATAAATGGCACTGTTATATTCTAAAGGAATTGGAAAATATATTATCGTGTTTATAATATAAAATAAAAGGCAGTAATTATTGAATAATTGTTTCATGTCTGTTTTAAAGAACCTGTTTTTTTATTTTGTTTATGTTTAACACACAACGCGTTTAGAAAAATAACCCTAGTTATTTACTTAATTTTTACGGTCTTGCATTTGAAATTTTAGGTAAAAGTCAACCAATGTTTACTAACCAGTATCAACGGGCAATTTACAAATTTATTCTGGATAAACAAATTTAATATTTAATGTTATGGAAATTGTGTTTTAATGTTCTCAAATAGTAAAAATTAAATCAATAAGTAAACTAACTAAAAATTTAACCAAACTAATTATAAAATACTAATACTTCATTATCATTTCATATTCTAAATCATTTCAAATGTTAAACCATAAATGATATTAATGTTAAAATTCATTTCAAATTATAAATAATATAAATATAACTAAATGATATTATAAATAAATCTAATCAACAACATATTTCCCCCATAACGTATATAAGGATGTAAGATATTACCCTCCGCAGGGATAACACAATTGCCAAATATGGTCAACACAAGAAAGCCTCCGGGGCGAGATTTTTGTGAGTTTTTGTGGGGGAATTTATTATACAATAATTTTTGCCACCCACGTATATTAGCTCAAACTAGAGCTTTTTTGTTTATGGAGGAAAAAAAAAACTTTGAGAAAGAGAGCGTTGTTTCCTGTCCTCATTCGTCTAGCGGTCCAAGACACTCCGGGCTAAACGGAGGGACCCTGGTTCGAATCCAGGATGGGGAAAGCGTCTCTTTTTCTCCAAAATTACATAAGCTCTAGTTTGAGCTACATATACGTGGGTGGCAAAAATTATTGTATAATAAATTCCCCCACGAAAACTCACAAAAATCTCGCCCCGGAGGCTTTTCTGTGTTGACCATTATTTGGCAATTGTGTTATCCCTGTGAAGGGTAATAATATCTTACATCGATGTATTTCATGCAATTCTTTGTTCAAATAACACACCTGGTCTTGTATTGCAACCATGTACTCATCAGTTTCTGGCTGCAAAGTTTCTTGCATCAACAGGGCATTCGAGGTCTTATCGAAATGGATTTGTTGCAGTCATTGTAATGCGTGCCATGTAGTGCTTTATCTGCCCATGCGTTCAATTTGTTTTTGCTGTGTAGAACTGATAAATGTTTTGTTTATGCAGAACTTAAATGGCGTGTGAAAAGTATCTACTTGTGTTGCGTTTGTCTGATAGGGGAATGGAACATTTTGCATAAAAGTAGTCTCTTAAATTATGAATTTGTGTGTAGCACATTTTCTTAAGTTCCACATATCCACGTTCGACTATACAATACGGGAGGGTGTATTTTTCAATTGCTGTCATGGGCGCCCATGTGGGGGGAAGAGGGGGTTCAGGCCTCACTGGTCGTTTAAAAATTTTATTTGCCGTAACCTGCTACGCATTTACTTTCAAAAGTTTTATAGTAACATTTTAAAATAAGGTACTTTTTAGCTCATTACTAATTGTCAAGCAGTATCAATTATTTTTGTAGCGTTTTGGTATCTTGTACATTCACTAAAATTCTCAACCGCTTTGAGAAGGAGGTAATAATTTTTCTCAGCAACCCCACCCCCAGAAGTACTCGTACGGGCGCCCATGATAGCTGCTGCTGGATGCAATTGTGTATATTTAATAATAATAATTATTATTATGAAAGCATAGAAATCCAATATGGGAATTAATAAATTAATTTAAAATCTTAACAATTTGCACTTGTAATAAAACTATTTTATTTTAGCAATCATAAGTTTATCTAAAAATAGGTTACAAAGTTCAAAATTCACGCTTTTCTGCCTTTTAAAAATACTTTTCTTTATGGCCAAAGAATTAACTATATGTTTATAAATTACAGAAAGACAATTATTTATTGATGTAAGAGATATTGTCGTTATTAAGTAATAGCATTTTTATTGCTAAATCATTTGTAGTAGTCTGAAAATACGCAAAATAGGTTTACTCTTTATGAATTCATTAAAGTATACATATAAACTTAAAATTAGGATAGCGGCATTCGATCGTTTATAAGTATCTTCTTCTCTAACATTTGCGTAGCGCGTACTTTAGGTCACTCAATTCATATACTTTGTTGAGTAACGATATGTCTGATTTTATTTAAAATAATATTTTTTGAACAACCTTATTATAAGCAGGTATAAAACATGCAAATGTAGAAAAAATGAGAAATAGAGTAATTATAGTGAAATATAACGAATTATTGTCAATTAATTAGCCTGTATATTAAGTTGGTATCTGCTTGGGTATTAGTGGATAACGACGAAATCTGACAAAGTTCGTACTGCTCAGGTACTGTTCGTTCACGAAAAGAAACCCGATCGAACAGTTAGAAATAACGGGAGGTGACGTCACAAACAGGCTAGTTCACTACAACAAAGGAGGACTACAATTTCATAACTGTTTTTTGGTGAACGTTTGTCGGCGCCAAAATCAAGTTCTGAAATTGGAGTCCTCTACTGTAATGGGATAGGCCGTTTGTAACGTCACCTCCCGTTATTTCTAACTATTCCATCGGACTTCTTTTCGTAAATAAACGGTACAGTATTTAGTAGATAGTTCTCCTTTAAACAATTGATATGCTTATTATAATATATTAGGCAACCCAAGATTTCTCTGCATGACAATCATCGAGGTATGAAATTAAGTTTAAACGTTAGCTTATTTCAAGCTATTTATGAATTCCCTAACTAGAATCTTACGTTTACAATATTTATTTGTAGGTTTTGTTTCGGGAGTTAATCTCGATTCCAAAACAATCAAAATCACAAAAAAAGCAATCGATAATAACCCAACCCAAGTCGAAAGAATTGGGACCTATCATTATTAAATATACATGCATGGTAACTTTTAGAAGGTACTTGAGGTATAATAAGAATGTTTAATGTAATATTTTTCAAGTTTGTTTCAAGCGTTGATAACGATATTTTATAACCTAAAATATGGTTGAATCATGCCCGTATCCAGAGGGGGAGTTTAGGGGCCGGTCGCCCCCCTTCGAAACTAAAATTTTAATGAAACTTGGCTAAAGCCTGATTCTATGATACATGCTGAATTTTTTTTGAAACCCCCCCCCGAATTAAAGTCTGGCTACGGTCTTGGGCTGAACGATAATAAATTAAATTTCTGTAAAATTATGAGTAATCTTCAGTGTTTCAAAAACATCCAAATATTCTGATCATTTTAGTAAAATATTGAAAAAAAAATATAGGTACTGTATTATATATCCAGTTTCTTTAATTATTGGAAATCCCCTAAATTAATGAAAAAAGAAAAGATTCATTTTTAAGCATGCAAATTAATTATAAATTAAATTCGTTTGCAACACCCGGCCCTGTTTTTAAAATAATATTTAAGAAATACAACATATGTGTCTCCGAAATTTTCAAAATATTATCATAATAATAAAAAAAAAACTTTTTTCAGAGGATTAAAATTTTGATTTTCAAATTTCTGAATATGCAAATTAATTTGCAATATCAAACAATGTTAATTTTAACCTCGAGAGAAAAAAAAATGAAGCCAATTTTCCTTTCCTTCTTTTTTTTTAACTTTTAATAACAGTGATATGTAAGTGAAGCTCAAAGTAGTGTTACTTAGTTTTATTATATCTTCCTGCTGCCATTTGATGGGAAAGAGAGTTTCCTAGAGGGAAATTTCTTCGTTCATCACCGCACTTTTCAAAAGAATAAGTTGATATTTCAGCGAGGGAAAATTTTTATAGGATCCGTTTATGACTTGGAGATTAACTTTCGCACGCCGCCGTAATTAATTAAGCCGGCCTATCCTTAAAAATTGCCTTTCTATCTCGTTTTTGAGCCGTGTTTTGCGGTCGTGAAAATTCTCACACCTTTCGCACACTGCTTAAACAAAAAAGAAGAAAAATCCCACACCGGGTTCCCACTTTTGTGACGGCGATATGGTTTAATGGCAGTTTCAAAAGTGTCACATTTTTCCCTTTTTTTTCCCTTTCTCATAGCCTTTTTCCCGGAGTATAGGAAACATAATTACAACTAATTAGAGGGATATCTAGAAAGCCGTCCTGCGCCGATAGAAGATTAGCTTCACCATTGGACGGCAAATCTCTAAGATACAATTTTCTCGTCGGCGCAGTTTTAAATTTTTTTTGATTTAATCCATTTTTTTCAAAGCCTTTGCTCCTGCTTTATTTGTTTATAGTAAAATAAGTTTACTTACACATTTTTACTCTTTCGTAATTTAAAAAATAGCGCTATTCATCACCAGCTAAATAACTTTTCCTTATTCAAAAGAAGTAAATGTTTAAAAAAAATATCGATTTTAATTTAAATTTAAAGAACGCTGGCGTTCTCGCGTTTATAATGAAGTTTTTCTTTTCACACAATCTCAAAATGAGGAAATTTCAATATTGCATAAAATTTTTTAAGTATAAATTGAAAAACATGATTTATTTTGCCAGCTTTATGTGCAAGAACATAATATTTGGCACAAGCCTGTATATAGGATTCTAAAAAAAAAGGATGTTTTTGACAAGAAAAGAAGGGGACTTAATGGAAATAAAATTTGCTTTCGTAAGAAACATTTGGAAAATGTAAGTAATATATAATATAAGGAATATGTGAAATTTCATAACAAATAATATTGAGCCAATGGGGAGTGTTTATTAGCCTAACCCCTTCTAATGTCACGTGACTTCGGACGCTCGCCTCAGATGTCACGTGATAAGGCATGTGACTTACAACGCTTATTAATGTGAAACTTATTACTTAATATTGTTATTATCTATCATCGGATTTTGATGACCTAAAAATTCCTGAAAACTTACCTCAAATAGATGAAAAAATGCCCTTAAAATGATGGAAAAATGACCTAAAGTGTCGGAAAAAGGCCCTTAAGATTAAAAAACCATTACCTACAAAAAATGTGTGTTATATTTTTCCACGTTATAAATTAAATAATTTCAACTTTAGACAATTTATAGACTAGAATTTTCATTCTTTCTCCATGATATGTCAAAAGAAAAGAAAAAAGGAAGTAAATACCTATTATAAATGAATTTTAATCATGTGTAATGTAATCGCTTATAAGAACATCAAAATTGAACTGAATAATTATGCGTATGTTTAACATTGTTAAAACTATATTTTCTGAAAGCAAATTCTTATGCCTTGAAAAGCTCTTCTCAACACTTATGTATAACAACTCGCAGAAAGAAACTTACATATGTTGTTGGAGCATATTTGAAGAAAACGCATTCATTTTTAGGGAAAAATTTCCATCAATTCTTAATGTTTCTGCCTCTCCAATTCAGATGCCATAATTTTTTTTCAAAGTCTGAAACTCAGACTTTTTTCCTAAAACAGTTTAATTTTACCATAATACAGTGCTCAGTCTTTTCCTTGTCTTTTTCTGGTACTTCGCTTTCTTTATCGCTGTAACCAATTAAGTCAACGAGTTCCATTCTGCGCTTATGCACCCTTAATAATGGAAAGTAAAATACTGAAATTTGATCATATATATATATATATGCCAAATTTTCTTGTACTTTTTCTGAAAAAAAAAGATATTGCGCAATTTGAATGGATGCTACATTCTCCTGGCTGAAATTCCGTTACTGTCGCCTTTACAGCATCAAAATTTTCGCTGTAACAAATATGCAACCATTGAGCATCCGACCATGTTCCCTAACGCGTTGTCAAAGAATTTGTTGGCAAAGTTAAACTAGGAGCTTGTGTTTTAAAGACTTCTGTACGATAAAGGGATGTCAAGAAAATCTTTTAACAATAGAAACAAATCTATCTACATCCAGATAATTTGCCTGAATTTCCTCAGCATCCCTATGTAAGGCATAATCAAGCGACATGCCCTAGCTTTGGATAAAAACATTCAATTGCTTTTCCCTCTTTTACTACATTTGATGTAGCATCCGTTAAAAAGTGTAAGACGTTATGTTCCACTCCGTTTGGCCATAAAAGATTAAAAGATTTCTCAAATATCTGATAGACGGTTGAATGATTAACCTTTTCAAGTACCTCCTAATTCAATAAAAATACTTAATATAAAGTAACATTTGGGAAATGTCAAGGCAAGGTTGAAATAATAGTTAGCATAAGGTTAAAATAAAAGTTGGGAACGGCCCCAAAAGCAACGTTAAAAAGGATACGACTAATATAAATAGTTGATTGACAATAAAAACGTTGAAGCTTTTTTTTCGTTTAGAAATCCTAATTTTGGTTATTGCAACTTATTTGTAATTCCTACGAAAACTTAATTTCTATGAAAAGATTGGCGAAAAATGATCTAAAACAAGGAAAAATTACTTGAAATGCCATAAAAACAGAAAAAAATACTTGAAATGCCATAAAAACAGAAAAACAGAAAAAAAAAAAAATGCAAATATCATCAACATCCGGGCTCTATTTATAATTATTATCTATTATAGCTATTACTAATTATAACCTATTATTACTATTAGGGGAAAGTAGTGCAAAGCGGATCACTTAATTTCATCTTAATAATAAAGTGTGATAAATAAATATATGAAGGTTGAAACTTCATTGTTTACTGCTGTGGACATCAAAGAAACATAGTACGTATCATTAACGACATTATTTATTACTGAATTTAAAACAAAAATGTTTGAAGGAGAAAGGTCAAATTATCCACTTTGCCCCAACCAACGCTGCAAAGTGGATAGATTGTTTTTGAAATAGAAAACTATGTGGTAAAAAATTATAACGTACACATAACATGCTTCCGGCAGAAAAAAATTACCAGAAATGTTTTCACATAGTGCATTTAAGACACGTATAGTCAGTCTATTATGCCTTCATAATGGGTAAAGTTCTGGTGAGTCCATCCGTTAGAGAAGGAACACTTTATCCAGTTCCCTATTGGTGGATCAGCATATGGCTCATCACATTTATTAGCAAACTAAGATGGCGGCGTAGATTTTGTCCCTGTGCCGAGATGCTTGGCAATATACTTAGGCTTTTTTGTCCTTTATGCACCATGTTTTCTTTTCGCGTTGTACTCGAACAATGTCTCTAGCAGGGCTGTTTGTTAAAATTTCTGCACGTTTTGACTGCAATCAACAAGCACAACAAAAAATTATAATTAAACTTGATACCTCAATTGAGTGAAGTACTTTGCAATCAAGATTGCCAGATCATCAACTATATAACAGAAACTCGTTCTCTAGTGAAAACTGTGTGGCCCATGTAGTTAGAGGTGAATGTCATTGACTCCATGCCAGTTTATCAAAATCAAATAGGAGTGAATTTAAATTATATTCAAAATTGCGCTGAAACCTAACAAATAAAATCAATAAAAAATATTTAAAAGCAAATTGCATTATTTTATCCCTAATTAAACAATTTTGAGGCCCCTAACTTGTGGGGTCCAGGGCCAGGGCCCCGTAAAATAACCTATCCACTTTGCCCATCAAAAATGATCCGCTTTGCCCTCAACGGCATTTTGACAAAGTACTGCTTGTGCTGAATCCTTAACAATAATGACACAAAAGCATTGTGTAAAGTAACAGACTTAATACCTGTTTCTGGCGGATAGTTCACAAAATTTAGTGCGAAATAATTTTTATTATATTGACATTTAATGAACTTACAAAACTTTTAGTGAACGATCAAAAAAGAAGTCTTTCTTACTTTATTTCCTGCGCATATTTCAATTTTGCTGAAATAAGTGCAATTTATTCCTACGCACACCTTCAACACTTTTGCACTGACCACTGTTGCCTCCTATGTTTGGATTATTAAACATTAAGCTGATCGGCTTTGCCCCTATATCCACTTTGCCCTACGTCCCCCCCTACTTATTATTAAGGGTGGACTCCCAAATCTTTCGGGAGGGGTGGGGGTGATTTGTCTCCGATCCCTACTTTCAGTCAAGTGTCCGGTGCTTTTTCATTTCATTTCCATGATATAATGCCTGCTCAAGGGGGCGGCGATTGCATCATGGCCCCACCTCTTTGGATCCGCCAGTGCTTATTATTACTATTACTTATAATTACTATTACTTATAAATACTATTACTTATAAATACTATTACTTATAAATACTATTACTTATGAATACTATTACTTATAATTACTATTACTTATGAATACTATTACTTATAATTACTATTACTTATTACTGTTAATTATTATTATTACTGTTAATTATTATTATTACTTATTATTACTGTTAATTATTATTATTACTGTTAATTATTATTATTACTTATTAATATCACTATTACTTATGATTACTATTACATATGATTATTATTGCTTATTAATGTAAAATATTAAAATACAATGAACAGTTCATATTTTGACTAAAAACGTCTAAGCATTCTATAGAATGTCTATAAATTAATAGTAAATAGATAATAATAATTAATAATAAGTAACAGAAATAAGAGGTAATAGTAATAAGAACTGGCGGATTCAAGGTGGGCCTGGGGCGATTTTCCCCTCCACCCTTTAGCTGGGATTATATCATGGAAAATGAAGTGAAAGTACCGGACACTTGACTAAAAATAAGAATCAAATAAATCGCCCACTTGAAAGTTTTCTGATTCCGCCCATCATACTAAGTAATACTAATAAGTAATAATAGGTTTTACATAAATAAGCATCAGAAATCACGTGCCTTGTCATGTAACGTCTGAAATGAACATCGAAATTCATGTGCTTTGCGACGTGCCATTAGAAACGTCATTAATCGTAAAATACAGGGTGTTCCAAAAACATCGAGTCAAAAGTATATAGTCGTGATCCTTGTGCAAAATGGACCATAATGGCCCTTTACATGGGGGGTCGGAGGGTCGGAAATGAATATCCACGGAGTTATGCATACTTTTATTTCGCAGAGGCGGGATCTATAATGACCAATGGCGTTTACAAACCATGAAGTTGTCTCCCCCGAAAATTTCAACTCCAGCGCGGGGTTGCTACATTGCATCCTCAAACAGGTTTACAGGCGTGTTGGCATTTTTTGTGGTTGCTGAGATTGGCGACTTGATTTTATAATTGGCGCAATTTCATAAAAATTTTAAGGCTCCTACGTAGGGCTGGAAACTTCCCTCAGTGGTGCACTACGAACATAGGATGGCCCCAAGATCCGTGGGAGCCATTCTTAGTTCTAAAGCAAGAAATTTAGTTTGAAAAATAAATATCTCGAGACTCGCAACACCGATTAAAGAAGTTTACCTAAGGAGCGTTTCAATTTTTGCTACGAATGGTAGGGCAGGCCATAGGGGGAAGGGTGAATTGCACAGGGGCCCGTGCGGCCAAGGGCGCCCAGTACTAAAAGGAACAAACCCTCCGCCCAGCATGCGTTAACAAGATCCGTATACGGACGCCTTACCAACTGCGCTACTGGGATACCCCCGCCTGAAGTTTAAAATTACTTTGTGCACTTTCATACAAATCGACCCTCACCTCTGGGGTTCGTACTGGATCCGTCAATGCCCTCCACCTGACAATCATAAATTTTATGTCCTGAAGATTCTTTTATTTTCGTTCATGTTTTACAGCCCAAGAATTTGAGGCGATTCGCGTTCCCTCGGTCAGATGCCCTCCTTTAGTATTTCCCAAGAAATTTAACGACTAGTTGAGGCATCTGGATAATTAAAATCCTGAGAAATGCAGGTGCCCCATGGCGAATGTTTGTCCGCGAATGTTTGGTGAATGTGTCGTCCGCTTTTCTCACACAAGCTACAGAAACTTGCCATCTTTATGTGTTTAGGTGCCTGGCCCTGATGGATGTTCGACCAGTTCTTTCGGCCCAATCAAGGACTAAAACCTCCCACGTCACAAACGAACTGACCAATTGAATCGTGTGGGCGTTTACAATACTCTGTTGAACTTTTAACTTCATTATTTTTAAGACACACATTCCTGCTCCATCAATCGTGGAATGAGCACGCTAGAATGCGCTCCAAGAATCAATAATGTTTTCACATGTATATAATCCAGTGCCCAATAAAATTGTAATGTTCAGGTAAAGCGCCTCTTTACGACTCTTCAAAATATTTACCTTCTGAGAATTACAGTCAATCATGCCAATCATACCGTCACGACGACGTAAGACACCCCGGCAAATTCAAAAGTCTGTCCTGCAGGTAAATAATAAATAGCTTGATAATAAAAGTTAGTATCGAAAAATTACCCTTGATCCAGTAACGTACCCAGAAAATTCCTAAAAGGGGTTGGTTCGAATGAGAAGGTTTACCTCTATATCATAGCTTCCCGTAGACCTATTTAGGGGGGGACTGGGCCGCCGGCCAAACGGCCCCCGGTCCGGTGCGCCCTCATGGGCGATAGGACTTGCGTCCTCATGGGCTATAGGACTCGTGCCCTCCGTATAATCCAAGCTATGCGCCCTTTGAGAGAACCCAGTCCGCCCCTGCACCTAGTGTTAATATTCTCCCAATTGCGGGAGATTATGGCCCACATGAATCCCTCTTCCGTACGCTTATGTCTTGATCGATTCTAAATTATAACTGCGGGCGCCGGCATGTTGGCCGGGTCGCAGGACTTGTATTTCCATTTACCATGGAAAAAATTTAATAGGGGGCGTTCAAATATTATGTAAGCACATTCGGGGGAGGGGGGCTGCTGTCGTACTTATTTTCCCATTTTAGCTTATTTTCAATGTTTCTACTTACCGGGGTGGGGAGGGAATAAAATGGCAACAAAAAGTCAATTCTTCGATTGATCAATAACTTGCCAAAAATTAGCGACGGCGAAATTTAGGAAATTAAATTCAAGTGGCGAGCCAAACTTTCAAATATAATTTTCATTGGCTCGAAATTGTTAACTCCCACATTCCAGAGATGCACAGCTAATAAGATACCAATTTCTTGATAATACAGCCCAGATGCAGTGTATTGGACAACTAAGTGCATTATGGGAGTAAATTTTCTTTTTCATCCAATCATGCTTTGTTATTTGTTTATAGCCATAACTCCGTAGATATCGCTTTCCGACCCCCCCTCTACACGGCCATTATGGTTCATTTTGCACAAGAATCACGGCTATATACGTTTGATCCGGTGTTTTCGGAACACCCTGTATTAGAATAAAGTAGACAGTTCATACTTTATATAATAACATAAACACAGTTTATCGCAGTCACATTTTTAATACATGCACAGCTGTTTCAATAGCACGTGGGCTATTTTCTTCAGAATGAATACAACTAATTTGTTGACTAACGATATCAGCAAACGTTAACATCATTTAGCAGTTAAATCCATTGAAAATGAAGATTATAAATAAAATTAAAATAGAAAGTTAAGAACTGGAGGCTTCTTTGGTTGCACAGTAAAAAAAACCCAATGAAGTCTGTGCAGTAGCACAACTATAAGGAAAAGTGGTTAAAGAAAAAGGATCAAAAAATGAAATAAAACGAAATGAATGGACAGTTGCTTTTATTTTAATTTTCGCATTTATTTAAATTTTTTAACCCTTTTTTTTCAAATGCCTTTCTCTTACTGTTATTGGCAGTGAGTGAAATGTCGGAGGTTCTAGTTGTCGGCAACACGGACCATGACGCTTAACTATAGTCATAGTCAGTATTGTATTATCTTTCATATGAAATGGTAACACGTGGTTCGTTAAAAATGGCGCTTGAATGTAAGCTTCGCAGTAATATATATTTCACTGAAACAGAAACAAATAAAATATTAAGTAGCAAATTACCTTATAGCGAAGTCGAATATCATCGGTAGTACATGCTCGGGCATAGGAATAATGCATAAATCCATGGCTTTATCAGTCTCTTACGACGTATGTATACTCAATAGCTATTCCGTTACTTATGACTCCGTTTATTTCAATGCGTAAACTTTGTGCTAATGTTCGCTATCGTAGTTGGCATGTATAGCATCGTTGTTAGCAAATAAAGCAGACTCACCAATTTGCAAACAGGAACGGATTTATTATGGTTAGAACTCCAACTAAAAGAACGAGAACTGGTTAATTCAACGAAACAGCATTCATTATAGGTTTGCTATACATACATATATATATATATATGGACATGGAGTCTAACAGTTGGAGCAATGCGAAAGTTACAGACAACGCAAAGGAACCTGGAGAGGTGCATGTTTGGAATAACTAGGAGAGATCGAAAAAGGAACACTTGGGTGAGAGAGCAAACTAGAGTAGAGGACATCATTGTTAAAGTAAAAGGGCTGAAATGGCGATGGGCTGGGCATATTGCAAGAAGAACTGATCAACGATGGACAACAGAAATTCTGAACTGGATTCCAAGAGACCACCGAAGACCTAGAAAACGTCCTCAAACTAGATGGGTGGATGAAATAAGAAAAGAGGTTGGGGTGACGTGGAAACGAATGGCCCAGGATAGACTTGTGTGGAAAGCATTTGGAGAGACCTTCATCCAGCAGTGGATAGATAATGGTTGAATATGATGATGATGATATATATATATATATATGCGGCGTAAAGTCCTCTAAGCCAGCGTAACAACGTTTACATTTTAAAACTCGCTAACGTTGATATTAACAAAATACGTTCATGACTATTGCAACACTGAAATCGACGAAAAATGACGGAGCAAGCAAGTGTGGCAAAACAACTTCCATACGCTTTTAGATCCAGCATCTAGCTGGTCAACATTTAAACGTTGCCACTCATTGCAAAACGTTATTTTACAGTTCCTTATTTTTACTAGAAGGTGGCGCAGTCGGTTTGCCTAAACTGGTTCGCCACAATCTTCTAATAAACAAGTACTTTAAGTGTTATGAGATGCGTCAAATGAAGTTTCTGCAAAAATGCTTGTCTAGCAGTTTCTGAAACAGTACTTTTGTTGGCAGAAAGCAGGACTACCATTTGCAGAACCTCAGCACTGCACTGCCAAACATAAAGCTATACATAAAGAATGGAGAACTCTTCAAAAACATTTTAAAAGAAAGGAAGAATTACAGTAGCAAAAAAAAAAATTTAAAAAAAGTCCTGAAGGACCTATTCGATATTGCTTACGCTAATGCCTTGGAAATTTTTAAAATAGAAGACAGAAAATTTCTTATCTTTTACAGACAGAAAGGAAGAATCGATGTTTCGGGGGTATGGATAAAATACTATGCATTGCTACGTCTTCTGGATCTGAAACAGGAGTATTTAATAAATGTTTTCAATAAGTCTGAGCCAATATAGACGTTTCTAAAACATAAGTTTTATTTATTTTTCACACTTGTATAGTACAAATATTATATATTACATAATTTCTTCTTTCAATACATGGAAACAATTTTACCATACAAATAAAAGTGCCAGGAAAATATCGCCTTGGATATAAATAACCCAGGACCTCGAGTAGATTAATCAAAAGCAAGCATACTTAGTTTAGTACAAAAATTAATCTATTTAATAATAGTACGAAGTAATCCACCAGGTCGTTACTACATTATAAATTTAATTTCTTACGAGATCAATGTTGAGATCAAAATGCTGTTGGAATTGCTGATCAATTTATTGTGAAGAACATTGGTAAAGTTAAAGAAATTACGCTTCATTTTGTTAAAGAGCAACTTGTTATTTAACAGACGAAAGGACTATAAAGAGATCCTAAGTTAATTATAATATTTTAAAGTGAATTTGGAGCAAAAGCATTTAAATTTTGATTACCTAGTGTTTTTTCACCATGCCAAATTGATGGCGAAAGCTACATATTTCTTGAAAGTATTTGTTGAAATGAATTTCATTTGATTACAAGGATACAAGAAATTATAAGGATGGAGGGATATTTGTATATTTATTGTAAGAATATGCATAAAAGCTCGGTACAATGCTGCTTTAGCTTGCAAAGCACAATCTCAAGATTTAATGTTTTTAAGGGGATTTTTATTTTTACAATTAAATAAATGAAAATATTTCCCAAGCAACAACAAAAAAATTTTGGGATCATTTATTGTATCTTACTGAAGAAATAGTGGCTTTAGCATTTTTTGAGAATTTAATTCCTTTCGAGCAAAAAATAGAGATGGCCAAAGTATTTAAAGAAAAAGATTAAAGTAATTGTGTGTGTGTGAGACAGTTGTCAATTATAGTGCTGAAATGGGTGTCGAGCATACATAAGAATACAACAATCTTATAAGATAAGATGAGGAGCCAAAACAATATGTGTTGCAAGTCGTAAAATGCCATCAGAGAGATTTTCCATTTTTCTCAAAGCATTTATCCTTAAATCTTTTAATATTATAATCTAATGTAATAAAACTTATTTTTGTGGTCAAGTGGTTCTGGGCCTCAGTTTTATTATCTTCACTCCTAATTTTTTTTTTAAATTTAAGGTAAAATCAATAAAAGTTTTATTCTAAAAATTTAGGAATTAATAAATTTATTTATAGTTTCACCATCTCCGGGTCACGTGCTAATATTAAATAAATTTTAAAAAATTCCACCAGTTACATACTAATACAAAAGGAAAACAAATAATAGTAAGACTTAGAAAAATGCAACTTTAGCTAATTTATAATTAATTTTATAATATTTTTTAGTAATTATTTATTCATTTATTAATTAATTAATTTAATTAATTTAATTAATTAATTAATTTATTTATTTATTAATTAATCAAGTATTTATTTATTAATTAAGTAAATTTTAATTTATTAATTTATTCATTAATTAATTTTTGTTATTAATTAATTAATTAATTTAATTAATTAATTAATTAATTTTATTAATTTTATAATATTTTTATAATGTAATTTAACTATTATTTTCAAGACTTAGAAAAATGTAAAATAAATTTCTTGGATACAGATTAAGGACTATCCTAGTGGACTCAACATGCGTTCAACGAAGCTGAAGGGAGTCACGAAGATGCTCAATAACATTGATATATCTATATCTTCTGATAAAACTCAGTAGGTTCAAGAGACACGAAAAATCTTCACTATAGCCGGGTTCGATGAAAGATAGTAATCTCCTTTATCTCATTTTGGAGAAAATATTCCATACTTCGGTGACGAACTTTCGCCAATGAGGTTCATTATAATAAGAATTTTTCGGTCTTATACTTATGATGATCAAAATGGATTTTTTCTGTAGTTCGATTTGTAATTCCTGTAATTGCGTTATTTATTTATTTATTTATTTAATATTTGTGTGATACTTTAAAAATAGGTGCAACGTACGCAACGCTACACAATATACAATATACTTACACAATATACTTCTAACTCCAATCAGATTTATTTCTAAATAAAATTTTTTCAAATAAAAAATTTTAAATAATTTTATTTGTAGATGTATAATACATACCCATACAAAATTTCGTTTTTCCAACGTATACTTCTTTTCATTTTTTCGGCATCTATCATGCCCGTATTCAGAGGTAGGGGATCTAAGGCACCGGTCAAACTTGTAAAAAAAGGGGGAAAAAAAACTCTCAAACCTTGAATTATCAAAATTCTGACCACAAGGCCCCGTTTTGCAGACCAGTAGATTGAGAATGCTTTAAAGAAAGAAAAAAAATATAAACTGTTTTTTTTTTTGAAAGGGGAAATTCTGAAAATTAAATTTTGATGGAAAAACTACAAGTAAGAATTTACAATGATGTCTGAAGGCAAAATAAGTATTTTCTTATTTATTTTTGTATGATTTATTATATTTCAGCAGGGCAGCAATTCAAAATCATGGGGGGCGCCTCAAGTGGCTTCAAAGAAGATTATGTGATGCGGTCTTAGAGAAAATAATGTGTTTTGATATCCAATGGGGGTTTGAGCATTCCCTTTCTTACACCACTGATCTATTTATATTTCTTCCTTACGATAAAGATGACACATCTTTATGCGTCATTTTGTAAAATTTTTTTCCCTCCCAGAAATTAAATCATGGTTAGGGCCTTGTCATCTCTCCTATATAATACTAACCAAACTTAATCCTATGCAGTCAGGGAAAAAAATCTCTGCATATATATATATAGCCTAACCTATCCACTGATAGAGCTGCAATTGACAGATAGTAGCTTATCTAGAGGGGATATATGCTCTTGCTTGACTATGACAGATGAAACTAATGACGGCCCCCTACAGACTGTGGTCGTTACTCTGAGGAGCAGAAGGCCAGGCCGGAGATGGCCTTCTACTCCTCCTTATCAGCCGTTAGCATTTCGGAAAATGAGTATGGCCCTATAACGTTATTTTAGTCACATATATATATGTGATAGCTAAACGAGAAGTCTTGAATAAACCTAGAATAAAAAGAGATATGGATGTATTATCAACATAGTGCTTGGGAAAAATATTGGCGTGCTGTGATAACATAATGAGAGAAATAAAATATAAAATACAGTTTTACCTCCAGTTAGAGACACCTACGTATAAAGGACACTTATATTTAAGGGACAACTCCTCTAGATACCAGTATATGCATGTATCAACAAACGTACCTCCAAAGAATGGATTCTATTAAAGGGACAAAATGTCCGGCCCTGTGGGTGTCCCTCATTGAGAGGTAATGCTATATTACAATCAGTGCGAGAGAAAAACGTAATGAGGACGAGAGATAAGCAGAAAAGAAGTAGAGGATAAATGGATAATTTATAAACTTGGGAAGACATAGGCGCAGAAGAAAAAATTTATAAGTGAGTGAAAAGCTATGCTGGTTGCTAACACCTAATCGGAGAACGCACCTGATGAAGAAACATGTGATCTCACGTCAACTAATATCACATAGATTTGAAGAAGTCAAGGCACCCTAATTATCAATGCGGAAAATGGATTTAAATAAGCAAAACAATTTTCAGTCGATCAGTTGCTTAGAAAAAAACAATTTATATTGCTAAAACTGCTCTTAAAACTTTCTACGCAGTTGATTGCCTGAAAATTGTTTTATGGATTATTATAATGCGCTGTGAAAGACTACGTGAAACTATGGCTTTAAATAATTTTTAGGATGAGAATAAACAAAACCTAATTCAGTAAACCAGTTCATAAACTATGTATATAATCAACAAAAAATATACATTGATATAAACATTTTTCAAATCAACAACTTCACGGTCAACTGATTAATGTGAAATCTTAACATCTCTTTTGCTTTTTTTTTTCTAAGAACGTTTTGAAAACTTCGGAACTTACGACGTAAATTTTAAACTGACATTTTGATCGAATCACGAAAAAATCAGCAATATTGTGATCATGTTTTATATAATCTATTCCCTGTTAGTAAGAATTTTATCATAAAATTGCATCATATTTAATTAATTTTAATATAATCTTGACTTATAATTTTACAAATAATATAACTCGAATCCATATTCGCAATATGCGTTTGAGATGAACCCGAACAAAAAATAATCTGCCTAGTTTCTATAATGAAAAATCTACTCATTTCACTTAAACCTTCCATTTCATCACGGTTCAGACTAACCGGAGATTGAGGGAATAAATTGTCCATCTTCTAGGCAGAGCGGGCCTGGACAGGGGTAAATTGGATACAATGTCTGCGGAGCCGCCGCACCCTTTGTCGCAACCTCCTGAGTCCTGATTCCAGGAAATTAGAGCCATCTCCATCACAAAGGACGCTTACACCACATCACAATACCATCCCATGAGTCGAAGAACTGCATCCCGCTATTTACTGCGAAACGGTTTTACCAATCACAAGATCAATTTGTTCTTCGAAAATGTCGATCTCCAACGCTAAATCTCGCCATAAACTAGCTTTCTTAATTTCAGGAGGCACTATCTTGCCAAAGATGGTACCAGCATTTAACTGTGGCGGTGATTACTTTTATGGCAGTAGGGAAAAAAAGTTCGAAAGAAAGTAAAACGACCGGAATCTCAATCTCAATTCCCAGTCAGCATTGCATTTCAGGCTTTATGACTAAATGAGTTCAAATACATAAATAAAAGTATTTTCTTAATAATAATAATTAATAATTATAATTGAATAAAACATATATTATGTTATATAAGTTTTAAAATAATTATTATCAAAGGAAAAATAAGGAAATCCTATATTAACTTGAATTGTCAATAAAGGTTATAAATTATAAATATTTTGGGAGGACACCTGATAGCTTTGGACATATTTAGAAACTTTGGTCGAATAAGTTACAAAATTATATAAGTTAGAAAATTATAAGTTACAAAATTGAAATGAGTTACAAAATTCAAACAAGTTACAAAATTTAAATAAGAGATTTACAAAGGAATTCAGATAGATACAATATTCAAGTGAGTTACAAAATTAAATTGAACTTACTTAATATTGTTGATTTATTAAAAGTAGAAATTTTAAAAGGCAATGCGTGAAAACTCAGTGTACTTCACGTTCAGTTGTATTGCTGACAAATTTTTTTTTTTTTTTTTTCTAGTACGGCGGGAGGGGCATACGCGTAATTAGCTGCGAAGTCTAGGGGGCTAATTTTTTTTCTAGGGGGGGCTAAAATTTATACTTTGATGCTTAGTAGAAATTTTCTAAGGGGTTAGCCTCCTTTAGTTGCGCTAATGGAGGGAGGGAGGGGCGCCAAAAATCGTTGTGCCCAGGGCGCTTCGCATCCTGAATCCAGCCCTGCTGAAGAATGTAAATGTTCGAATTTCTCAGCCCCTATTGCAAGTGACAGATTAAATTGTCACTTACTAGAGAAGAGGAAAAATATGTTTTTCAATTTTCACAATACACTGTTTGATTGCGTCTGGAGTTACAGATTTTTTACATCAATTTTTTAACTTAAAACAGCATATATAAAGTAGCATAAGCAATAGTATGTGCAAAGTAGAGTAAGTAAGAGTCTGTGCATAGTAGCGCGAGGTAATGTACATAAAGTATAGTAAAACAGTGCATGTAAAGCAGCATAGAATAATGTGTGTGGAATAGCATAAAATAGTGTATATGAATTAACGTAAAACATACAGTGTATATAAAATAGCGTAAAATAGTGCATGTAACGAAAACTAGCGTATGTAATGTAACGCAAGGAAGTGCATGTGAAGTACTGTAAGAGATAATGTATGAAAATTAATAACAATAATTGATATTATTAATTATTATTAATGATATTAATTATTAATCATTAATAATAATAATGATTAATAATTAATGATAATGCATGTAACTTAGCACGCAAGCGAAGGAAGAGAAAGATAACCAAATTAAAAGGAATCATTCTTTCAAAAGGTAAATAAATTAAGGCAAACAGTTGTTATATAAAAGAAGGATAAACGATTACTCTACAGATTTAGTAATTTAGATTAAAAATATAATTATTATGAAGTTATCTATGGGTAAAAGATATAGAAGGA
>QLNU02014176.1:14649335-14681306 GCA_006491805.2 Dysdera silvatica
CAATTTTAGCTAAATTTTAGCTAAATTTTAGTTAAATTTTACCTAAATTTTAGCGTAAACTGCTCGGATAATTTCAGGTATGTTATGCTTTGGTTGTCTAGCTATTAAGGTACTTTAGATCTAAAGAAGTTAGTTCGATCTGCGGGCGATATATCTTTTTCTCTTTCCTATTCATTGAGCTCTAGTTTAAGATCAATCGTGGATATCAGAAATTACTATCAAACTTTTTTTGCAATGCATCGCGACTATTTGCTGTATATTTTTTTTATATTAGCATTGAAGGCGTTTTACTGAATTTAAATATTAATTATGCGTGTAATAATTTAGTCACTTTTTTCCAACTACTACTAAAAAACTAACTCACTAAAAATCATGGAGCTATTTTTTCGATCGGAGGATATAAACTCTATCCATTAAAAAAAAAGTAATATTCATATATGCACTTTAAATACGAAATGCTTATGTGTGTAATAACTTTAAAAGTATGAGTATGCGTTTACTCTGTAAGTTTAAACAGCTGCTACTGCTGCTGCTTATAAAACAGACCGAATGATGAATTCAAAAATGATGAAGTGTTGTGCCGCATGGAAGATCAACAGAGATAATTAAGTAAATCAAAAGACGCAAGCTTGAATATTTTGGAGAGATTATGTGACACCTTGCAAAGTATCATCCTTTGCATATCATCATGCAAGGAAACATTAAGGACAAGCGGCGACCCGTCAGAAGACGGACATCATAGCTCAAAAACCTACGAGACTCGAAAAAGAAATGTAGCACTTACGCGTGCAGCAAGGGACAATGGAGCCATCACCAACCTGGTTGCCATGCTCGCCAAGCGGCTATGGCACAATAGAAGAAGAATGTAAGTTCCTCTAAGAAAATATGGCGAACAAGGACATGCACTTGGCAAGAAAGTGAACAATGTTTGCAAACAATCCCTAGCCTGCAACTATTAAGAAGGAGAAGTAAATCAGGAATGACAAGGATTAGAACTGTAGAAGACGAAATTAATGGTGGGAGCAAAACATAGGAAGATATATCAAGGGATAGGTGGTAGACAAGGTGAAGTCAGTTGTGTCCATAGGCCCTAATGGCGGCGGAATGGACTGCGTATTCGCGGCTGTAGTTGATCTTGCCGCCGATTTTCACATTGTTGCGTACCCTGTAACTCTTGATTGCCTCAGATACTGACAATGGTATATTTCTGAATAGCTGCTGAGACGCTCTTTCTGATGCTATGCGATTTGTGTATTTCATGTTGGCATTTTTCGCAAGTTTCAGCCGTCTGTGAAAAGCTTCGATTTTATTTTTTTGTTTGATTTTTTACTGTTTAAAACTGGTTCAATGTTTTGAAATTTAAGTACAACGCGTAGATCTAGTTGATATCTATCGTATAAGACCAAAATCAGCGTCGTAGCTGCTCGGTGTCAAGAGTTGCACAGATTGGAAATTATTTGGGAGGTTAAAGTGGCCGCTGTGTTACAAGCCCGGATTCTAAAACAATGCGCATGCGTGGCGGTGACCCAATGTATTCTTTTGGAGGGAAGATGCATATGGCGGCGCTACGGCGCTACATTCGCGGCCGATGTTCTCACACCGTTATTGACCTTGTCGCCGACTTCCATATTTTTGTAAGCTTTATGCCTCCAAACCCACTCAGCTATTGACAATGGCATATCCTTGGATAGCTGTTAAAATGCTCTTTCAGATGATATGCATCATCTATAGTTCATGTTAACATTTGCGTGAGTTATGGCCGACATTGCAGAATTTTTCAAACACTTGTCCAATGCTTTTAAGTGTACATGGAAAGCATGGATCTAATCGAGATCTATTATTTGAGACCAAAACTAATGCCCTAAGTGCTCTGAGTCGTGAGCTATACTGATTGAAAATTTCCTTGGATGCCCAAAATGTCAGTTTTGCGTCGATCCTCGCCACTTGCATACTGCGCATGCGCGGTGGTGACTTCATGTTTTGGCGGGAACGGAACTATATAACGGTTAGAGTAATAGAAAATCATTTCAGTAGTATTTGTAGTTTCGAAGTTATTCAATGTTTTTTTATAGTCATGCAAACTATACTTGAAGATTTTAAGTGCCACGTAGTATTGGAGTGGTTTTACAGACGTCAAAAATAAGAAACTATAAGAATCCCAGTACTATTTAAATTCGTTTAATTAACATTCTTATAGAGGCAATATATTTATGTAATAGTCATATTTGGTGAATAAAGCACCAGTTCGATATAATAGATTGCCTCACGTAAATTGATGGAAAAATGGCGAGACCATCAACAGAAAAATATTGGATTTGCATTTGTATTTTCTTCTGTTTTGTAGGACTACTATTCGACTAGCCTAGAGATTTCATTTGTCGCTTTCCCAATGATTGGACATTCGTTTTTTTTTAACTTCTTTTGTTTACAAGTGTTTCTGTTCCTTCCACAAAACGTTCCATCATTAATACGGTGATTAATCACGGTTTGAAATGACTTATGGCAATCTATTGGCATCCAATCTCATGTGCAGATTAATTACAGTTCTCTCCTAATAAATAAAACAGTTCTTCCAGTCTTACTACATAGATATTAGTTATTAAATTAAATATTAATATAATGTAATTTAATTTAATAAATATTAGTTAATAATTAATAATTATATATAGTTATTAAAATAACTTCACATACTTAATTTATTAATTTTGGATTTTTCTTGTATGTTGGAATTTGAGCAGCGAATGAATTAAAAGCTGTTTAAATGAATACAATTAATCTTTACTCTTTAAATGTAGAATAAGTTTTTCACCCCAATACAAATATCTATTAAGTATATGCAGAGCTGCCGAGAGGGGGGCGCAGCAGGGACCGCAACCCGGGGGCCCGTGTGAAATCTATTGACTCCCGCTGGCAAGGATCTATGCTGTGGGGGAACCGGCCTTCCCCCAAAATATCTTTGATACAATATTCTTGCTTTTTTTTATTTAATAATGAAAAAATTATAATGTGCCCCCCCGAGAATTTTTCCTGCTACGGTCTTACGTACCGGTACATATATGCTGGAAAGTATTCTAAGGAATACGCCTTAGAAAATCTTTATGTTAAATTGTAGCGTCTAGAAAACTCAGTGTCTCGTTCAGTGATTAGAATCGGGTGCAAAAATTAATGTCTTAAGTCAACGATTCCATTCAAATAATGTTCGTAAATATGACTACGATGCAAGTGAAAAGGGGCCGTCCATTAGTAATATAATGATAATAATAGTTTATGCTAGTTCCGTTTTCAGTAGTGGTCTTGTAAAATAATTAAGTAATAAGTAAGTACAAAAAAAAAGCGTTCTTATTTCATACTTTTTGTTCATTTGGGGGTTTCAACCCCCGACCCCCCAAAAATATCTATGCCACTGCTCAGGGAAGGGGTGATGGGGGGGTCGTTCGAAGTGAGCCTAGGGACCGGCGATGGTTCTCGGCGCCCTTGAGTATATGTACAAATGTATTGAGTATATGTCCAAATATATTGAGTATATGTCCAAATATATTGAGTATATGTACAAACCTATTGAGTATATATCCAAATATATAGAGTATATGTACAAATATATTGAGTATATGTACAAATATATTGAGTATATGTACAAATATATTGAGTATATGTGAGTATATGTCCAAATATATTGAATATATAGAGTATATGTACAAATATATTGAATATATGTACAAATATATTGAGTGTAAGTACAAATATATTGAGTATATGTACAGATATATTAGACTTTAGCAAGAGTTCTGTTTGCTGTTCAAGAGCTCGTGTTAAAACAAGGCTTATTTTATGTATGCATAAATATTTGATGCACAGTAACTTTTGTTTTTAAAATAACGTTTATTATTTAAAGCAGGCCAGAAGAAATATAAAGTTTCTTTTCTTGCGTTGATACTCCATGTTGGAGCCAACACGAAAACATATTTGCATGACAGACTCTACGAATTTCATATACCGATTAAAACTTAAGCACAGCAGCTAAAGAAATACCTCGAATATATGCAGTCAAGATGCAACGAATAAAAGGACCGACGAAGTGATTTGCAAGTTTCAGAAATGTAGATTAAGTTTGAAAAATGCGTCAAAAAACAAAACGTTTTCAGCTACTTTATGCTGGGATTGTAGTTATCGCATATTCAGTCATTATGATGGGAGAAGTTAGGCCACAAATCACATAGATGTGTACTCATTGAAATGTCTGAAAGCTAGAAAAAGTGTTGAAGCCTTGAAAAGAAAATGTCTGTGAGGACATAGCGTCGAGTTGCGATGGGTCTTGCCCTAATCTTACTTTTTGTTTTCATTGGAGATAAATCTCATTCACAAACGAAGCTTGATAAAAAAGCACATTTTTAAATAAATAATATTAATGATTCATAATTACAGTGCTAATTATAATTGATAATTTTATAATTTCTATAAGCAGCTGACGGAGTTCGATGTATTTGCATTAACTATTGAAATCATACAAGCTGTTTATACGAGTTACCATTGTCATTAATTTCGTGAGTTTTTAATAATTCTAAAAATTTAGATACCATATTCCCAGAAGTATAACTCTGAGGTATGCGTTTTTTTTAATATTTGAATTTTTTTATAACATAAGAATATTTTACTGTTTTTATACTATCAATTAGTACTACTAAACAGAACAAATAGCCTTAAGTATTATTTGTTGTTTTCTTTGTAAGTTTTTTAGCTAATTTTTAGTTAGAGAACCTCAAGGAGAGAAAAATAAAAACGAAGAGAGCAAACGCAAAGTGAGAGATCAAGAGATTGGAAGAAACAATCGTAGATAATGATTTTCTGTGAAAGCTCGATGTCACCCCTGGGACAAAAGAAAAAGAAAAAACAAATTCAGTTTATTAATCATTTATGTGATTGTTTTTCGTTCGTGGGTTTACGATACAGGGACAACATGGATAAAGCTACGTTGGAATCTATAGTTTTCCGAGGAATTCGGACCTCTTGTGGCCCAGGGAAACAACCCCCGGACTACAGTGAGTAATAAGTTGGTAAGTGTTCTGTTTTATTAGCACTACTGTGAACCGAAACCGGGATTTTGCGTGCAAGGCAGACACGTTACAACTGCGCAACTGCAAGGTGATTATATGCATACTTTGCTGTTGTTCTTTGCGTCTTCCTAAGTTCTGTAAAGCGATTGAATGTAAATGCAATTTTTAACATCAAAATGAAATATAAAAGTGAGTTTTTTGCTTTGTTTCACAGGCGCGAACTAACTCATTATATGGTTTTCCATCACCATAGTCGTATTCAACAATTCTCTACTGTCTATTTACCCACGGTCTACAAGTTCTACGGAAATTTTTCGAAGAACTCGGCTTATAATTCTTCATAGAGCACAACCCATTCTCTACAGAGGTTGCGCCAATGCGAATATATTTTTCCAGAACCCTCTATGGAAAGTAGGTCAGATTTGACTAGGAGCTCTTACAGATTGCATCCATTCATTTTTGGATAAAGGTTTCTTTAAGGTTTTGTTTCACATGTCTGTCTCAGGCAGCTGATCACCTCTCACGTTACCCCAACTTGTCTCCTAATCTTATTCATGTTTTCTTAAAATATTCTCTCGGTTTTTAATGACTATTTGACATTGAAAAGAAAATTACTAAAAAGAGGATGCCCATCGTTCTTCTGTTCTTGCAACATGACCTTTCTTATTCTTTTAAACGTGGAAACGTTTAAATGCACACAGATTAATAAATTTATGGTGGATGTAATATAGATAGAGATACCTAAGAAAAACAGGGATTTTCTAAAGGTTTATAAAGTTTGAAAATGTCTATATTCATTCAAGCTAGAATGGACACAATATGTGTTAAGTTTAATTTTTAAGAAACAGTTATTTTTGACATCGGCGTAAGGTTTAAACCTTACGCCAGTGTCAAAATAACTGTTTGTTATGGAATCTCCTGGTGAAACTCTGTATTGTTTCGTTAGTTTTTAAGCTTAATAAAATATAATATAGAAAATTTGTAAATATATTTGACAATCTGTATATGAAATTTATACAGAATAATTTTAAGCATGTTTTTTAAAATAATTGATAATAAAATAGAGGTCTTTAGCGACTGAAAAAAATCCGTTTGAAAGATTTAGGAGTGGGTGGGGGAACGTGCCAATTTAATTTATATTTAATAGAAATATTTATATATATAAGAGAGATTTTAAATAGAAATTTTGAAGTTAGTTTTATTTATATAAATATGGGTGGAATCTATAGTGCGACATTTAATTACAGGAATATAATGCAGGAAGTTGTGGATTGTTAATATCGTATCCACTAAATTTACATCATACGAAAAATGGAACAAGAAAGATGTATTTTCACCGAGTCTATACAATATAGTAATTCGATCTTACCGAACAGGTGGCCTATAATTATAGATTTCCACTGAATATGTAGTCTATAATAATTCGCTTCCATTCTAAACATGTTGTTTATAATGCTATTTTTCTACTGTGTACAGCCGATAACGATATATTTCATTGAATATATAGTCTATAATTTGTAGAATCACGTTCTGTAAATATATTTTGGTAACTGATAGGAAGAGTAGATTTCATAAAATATGAGCAAGACATAACAACTCTATACCCTTTTAAAGAAAAATGGATGATATGTTATTTTTTCCTCATTATTTACGGCTTTTTCACTCTATCTTACCGTCTTCCTTTAGATATGTATACCTTCCGTAACTCTTCTTTTTCTTGCCAATTACTGAGTGAAACAAGGCCGGATAAGAGCCCAAAAGTTTAAGTCGTGGATTAGCTGCGAAAACTGAAATCCTTACTCGGGAAATTTATTTTTCAGGCGAGTTGGGGTTGAGTTTAACTCTAAGACTTCTTTCGTGTATTTATTCTGCTAACTGTTCTTAGTGCTGCCGTCGGTGATTACTTGCGGAAGAAACTTCCATTTTAAAGAAGGAAATCCTGGACAAAACCGATCCCAGGCAAACGGGAAGGAAGAAGAGGAATAGCGATCTGTTCAGGTCAAACGAAAAGTTGGTCCCTGGAATTTTCGGTAATGCCTCTTGATTGGAGTTAATCGCCTTAGCGTATAAACGAAAGAAGAAAGAATAGTAGCTTTCTCTGAACTCCCAGGAGAGAAAGGGGACCGGGATATCCCAGCTATTGTCCGCTTCCACAAAGTCTCTGAATTCAATGAAGGGTTTGATGGAATCTCTGAATCAGCTCATTTTTGGGCTTGATGGACCTGAGTTAAATGCCATCATTTGTATCTCTTCTCTTTGAAAGATTTAGAGATACAATATATAGTGTTACTAGCAATTGGATTGGGGAATATTCTATGTCAAAAACATGATTTAATTTTCGGAAAATCAGCTGGAATATATTAAATGAAAATATGAAGAAATAATACGTGTTGTTCTATTTCAGTTTAGCAATAATATTATAATTTTTTCTCTGCCTAAAAATAGCTAACGCGGATGTTTTTTTAATAATTTTGTACAATTTATAGTACTATTAATAATAATAATATTACACTTTATTTATTTTTCTCTGGTACAATCATATAAACATTGTATTGTGTTATTCACATTATGTAGTTTTGCACTTTATTATTTACATTATATAACTTTCACTATATTATTTGCATTATATAACTTTCACTATATTATTTGCATTATATAACTTTCACTATATTATTTGCATTATATAACTTTCACTATATTATTTGCATTATATAACTTTCACTATATTATTTACAGATATTATTTACATTGCATTACATAAGAGTAATAATACGTTATAGAATATTTCGTGTTATACAGTACAGCTCAGCGCAAAAAAAAAAAAATTACCGAACCAGGAACGGTCACAAGAAGATATCATTAGACACAAATTTAGGACTTTGAGAATTATATATAATTTAATTAATTTAATTAAAATATTGAAATGTTTACATAATCTAAACTTTGTAAAATCGTATAGTGCTATACAAATGTGTGTATTAATACACTCTGCCCCTGATCGAAATTGTTCCATCTATAAAGGTTGCTTGCATTAAAAGTGATGGAATTCCAGTCGAAGGTATTGGATATAAAATAACAGTTTAAAATACACAAGTACATGGGAATTTTTAAGGTGAAACGTTGCTTATTTTTAACGAGGTAATAATATTAGTTGAAGATTAATATTCTTCTATAATTAATTGTGGTTTGGTGATATCTAGATAAATTAGATTCATTTTGATGTTGAAATATTTTATTAGCCCTGAGTCTAACCTAATAACATGTGACTAATATTTACCTCAATGCGCAATCTTCACGCAACAATGATATAAAATTTAAATAATAATAAATAAATAATTAGATATAAAAAGTAGTAAAAATAATGATTTAAATAAGAAATAACAATAAACATCGTTCCAGCCAGCGGCGTCTCCTTTTTCTCTTTCACAGAAAGCTCTATTTTGAGCTTGAAGGTGGTGACAAAATTATCAGTCATCAAATAAAAAAATAAATTTTATATATGCATCTTATCATAATAACATTGTTGAAATTTTGTTTAATAGATGTTCGAATGAAGGAAAGAAATCAATGATAAAAATTATTAATTAATACTAAATACACACGAAGATATATCCCCAATAATATTTAATCTTTGGTTAGTGTTAATTATCATATTATATAATCAAGTAATAAATGATGACATTACTAACTTACCAGCGACAGCGTGTAATAATTGGAATAAAGGCCAAATAATTTATAGATTTTTTACTTACATCCTTAATAGTGTACATGTTATTAAAAAACGATGGCTATGTTTATAAAGGACACATCATCAACATTGTATAGTAAAACATAACCCAAATTTGAATATATGTCTTAAAACACCTTTATTTCATTGTTTATAAATAAAGATCTTTAATATATATGAATAACTTTCACTATAAACAGATTTTTAGAATTTGGGACTCATTTAATTTGGGATTTCATTTCTTAACATATTTTGTACCTTTAAATCTCTTGTAAATAAACGTATCATGACTTTTCAAGACTAAAACCCCAAACACCTCATATCACATCTCTTTTCCATTTAACCTTAACTACTATAACCAAATCTAATGGAGATATAATGTATCTGCATGCTAGCGCTTCGTTATATACATTAACATGTAGTCTGGTCATGAATTATTATAAAAAGCAAAAAAATATTAGAGGTCCACATGCTACAAGTCTCCCTAACCAAGAAGTTCCAACCAAATCCAGATCAGAAAGAGACATCATCGGTACAGTATTAAGAAGTTAATTATTATATCGTAGACACGTGAGGTGAAAAATACAAACTACCCATATTACCACTTAAGGAAAGCATCATGGATACGAGACATAGAATCAGGAAAGAAGAGGATGGGTGAATTATTTAAGACCTTAGGTGAGACACAGTATGGAAAGAATTTTCCAAAGGACATGAAATAGGGAACTCTAATTTATACGTATGTGTATATTGGCGGTTAATATTGAAATTGGAGGAAACACTTGAAGAAGAAAATACTAAACAAATATCTTTACACCAGACAATTTGTTCAGAATAATGTGAAGAATAATGGATGATTTCTTGTTATCTTAACGTTATGAAAATCAATTTTGGTGTTACTGCAAATTCCATAGAACATCATCAATTCTGAATGTCACGGTAGGGTGTGATATGTCCAATCCTTTATTTTCTGCTTTCGTCTTTTGAAAAACTGTCTGCTTCGTTGCCCATATTTTCTTTCCTTTTTTAATTTATGTATGCCATTCTACATTTTCTATGTCATTTATCAATGTTTCTTACAATGTGCCTGGTTCATTTCCACTTAAGAAGCTGATGTATTTCGCTCTGATACCAACAACTCTTGCAAACAGTCATCATCCGATATATGCTGATGAATACCACACAATGGCACATTCTTCTGCAAATTTATTTTTTTTTTCATTTCGTTTTAAAAGAGCTGTTGACCTATTGTGCTGAAAAGGATGCTGCTTTTGCCAAGATACCGTGATTAATGAAAAAAGTAGTGCCCATGTAATTTTTCATACTCTTTATGACGTCATCAATTCTAGATAAAATTTAGCACTGTCGCCTTGCCAAGGATTTATGACTAATCGTGTTTAAATTTTACTTCCGGAGACTACGCAACACATTATTTGGGATAGGATAAACCTGCTAACGCAGTATGTAATCAAAAATCAAAATAAGGGTTGACACCATTGGAAAATGACGAATTTGCACATTTGCTTCGACCAACTAATATCAACGGAATGATGCATTATATAGGAACTTTATGGATGCATTAAATTTTACTGAAGTCAGTGGTGTAGGAAAAGGGAGAGGTCAGGGGACACAAGCCCCTCCCGGAAAATATCAAGCCAGATTTTTCTCCTTAACGCATGCTAGTGTTATCTCCTTTTTTTAAAGCGATTTGTGAACCCCTTATAATTTTTGAATCATGACGCCCCTGGATGAAGTACACTTAGGAGAAAGTTTCGTTATGAAAGGGGGTAATGTCTTCAATCAATGCTATCAATTCTCTTCTATGGGTCAGTGATAGTGGTTATGATGGAAAAAGCAAAACGGAAATTGAAAACAACTGAAAAATTCTGGAGAGCAGCATGCTCTGAATAACTATAAGAGATTGAAAAATGAATACTTTATTAGATGTCGGATAGGAAATAAGGATCTTAAGTATCGTTATTTAAGTGAAAGGAAAACTGAAATGGCAATGGATTGACTTGTCGTAAAAAGTACTCATTAACAAAGGAGAACCAACAAAAGCTTGAACCATGTCACAAAAGACTATCAGAGGAGGAGAAAAAGTCCTTGGACAAGGCGGATTGATAAAAGAGGATAACAGGTTAGGCAGATAAAATAGGAAAATAGGTTGGAAAAAACAAAACAAGAAAATAGGAGGGTGACAATTTCCTTAGAACAGTTATGTAGCCAGAGCATTTAAGGAAACTGTCATCTCATAGTTTATAGATAATTGTTAAACACGATGACGATTCAATGATTTAATAAATAAACTGAATATTTGTTTTAGTAATATTTGGGAGTATTTTAAATACACTGGCTATTTTTGAGAGAACGGGATAGAGAAACGTAAATTTTTGTGCACGAGAGGATATAATTTATTATTATAATCTATTACGTTAATAAAACGGAAATATAATTGAAATAACTGCTATTCTAAAACTAGTTTTTAGTAAGGTGACTATTAATATCAGATAATTAATACTAAAATACAAAATAACTCATACACAGTTGATAAAATTTTGACGAAACTGAAACAATTCAAAGTAAAATTTAATTAAAAAATTATAGATATGCGAAATAATTTTTATGAATACATATATAAAAGCATAAATACAAATAAATTACTCAATATAGTTAGTACTATATATATATATATATTAAAATGATGTGCAGGAAATGTTTTCCATCGGAATATTGAAGTGAAATTTAATACATTAAAGTTATTTTCTTTAGCTGAAAAAAAGCAATTACGCTCTTTCTTTTAACGCACGCCCAATCTCTTAAAGCACTTCATTGGCTCATGCTGTAAAAGAAAGGCAACACATTAAAGTGCTTAGCACAGTATTAGTTTACGAAGAACATGTGAAGTACACATCTCCATTATTTTAAAATTCTTTTTTTAAAGAAATCTTAAAAATCTTAAAAATCTTAAATTTTCTCAAATAAAAAATCGAAATCTGCAAAACCCTCTAACTTTTTCATTTATATTTCTTACTTTCTTTTTTGTTTTTCAAAAATTTTCTATCCTACCTTGATTCTGTCAACGATCTGGCTTTTGGTAGTCACTCAACCTAATACCTTTTGACTGCCCATTTTTAAAATTTCCCCCTTGAGACGTAAGCACTGCCCTCTCGTGAGACAAATTTCTCTCCTCTATCATTGTTTGCTTTTAAAATGCATCTCAAGACCGCCTTTCTAAACAAAAGGCTGAAAGTGAACCGTCTTCTAAATGACTTCAGCCCAATTTCAATAGGACCAATCGAATGATTATCTTTCTCCGCTCTTCTCGGACTTTTTTCATTTCAACCCTATCTGCCTCGCCTCAAAACGTCATTACGTAAATAGAAGAATTAATCTACTTGCCACAGGGAAAAAGAATAATCTAAAAAATATCACTCAGGAGTAAATTACTCCCCGCCTATTCGAGCGAAGGAGGTATCGAGCGCCCTATTATTAAAGACGGAATGAATGTATCGCCGAGTCTTGTCTCGTAAATGCCTACCTCCTCACATTGCCGGGTATTTTTTCCCCCTTCTCATTTTTAGGGAAAAGTATCGGAGTTTTTTCCCCGTTTATTTTTGAAAAGTCACTAGAAATGTGTGTTTTAGAGAAACCAGCAGACGGAGTGACAGCAAATCGATGGTAATTTACTGCAGTGATTTCTTCGGAGGAGATACTTATGGATACATAATAAATTTCCCGGTTCGAAGGGAAGAGGGTTAGTGGTTTTTCGTTTCCCTTTTCTGTATTTCTCTTTTGAGAAATGGCGTGTTTATCGAAATAGCTAAAATGACGCGACCATGTGTGTGTCACGCTCTTCGTTTTTGTCAGAAGTTTAAGAGTGAATTTATAGAGCCGCGAAATTTTTTGTTCTGAACAATGAAAAGATTTTTTTTTCACTGAAGCCTTTTCCTGAAGTTTTATAGACGAAACGTTAATATCTTTAATATATTACTAACTCCATCATGTTGACATTTACTAATTAATGAGATAATTAATATTAAAGATTAAAAATAGTTAGTCTCGATATTCTCAGCTTTAAAAAAGCAACAAGCATACATAATCCGTAAACAGATTTGTTTAACATGTAATAGTTTTTAAAAATTCAATATAATTTATTAAAACTATTTTAAATACCTTTTTTTTTGCATTGTTTTGAATCTGAATATGTAAAATTAGTTCTTGTGCCTGAGTTCAAAAAAACAGAAAAAGGTGGAATGACTGAGGCGATTATAACCAGATTGGATGGAGGGTGAGGGGACTTCAGAAGAATCTGAGTATGTTTGTTTGTTTGGATTTTTATGGCGCAAGAGCATCTGGGCTATTTGGCGCAGTATAGCCCAGATGCTCTTGCGCCATAAAAATCCCAACGAACATCTGGGATATACTCTTTTATAGTGAAAAAATATTATGCAGAAAAGAGTGGGCGTTGATTGTTAAGAAGTACAATAATTTTCGGCACATAAATAGCTCAAGTTAGAGCTTTTTGATTTAAGAAAAAAAGAGGCGCCGCACAGTGGGTGAAATACTTATTTTAGGGAGAAAATAGTCTAAATTTTGGTAGCCTTGTATTTTAAAATTTTTAGCGTATTTCCGTTACCAAATATCCACAGACAGCCTACAAGTAATATCAAAGGATATGATGCAATAAATTAGCAGTGGCGTCATCGACGCTTGGGGTGTGCTCAACTCTGTGGTTTATTACATTGCTAAAAGTTTTTTGCAGCGTCTCTATAAAAATATCACTCTGAATCTTCTACTTTGCCAATTGTTTTGAAATTTCGTAGGATGTTTACTTGAAGATTTGCACATATTTTGGCATAAATTATTCAAGTTGAAGACGTTAACCAGTTTTAATAGAACGTTTTAGATTTATGTAATTTTCATCACCGTTATCGTATGTCAATTTCTAAATTTAAACGTCCAGGAAACACATGGGTTCTCACGGGTTTGCTTTGATTTATTTTTTTTTACATAAGTAATTCATATAATTTAAAACTATGTCGAATTTAGCTGCAGCCAGCTGCAGCCGCGCCGCCACTAAAATTATTGCAATATTTCTTACACATTGTATGTCATTGGCTCGACAATAAACAAATAATTATATTTAGAATAAAAATAGCAAATTTTATTTTAAATCATTCTCTTTTAAGTGAACTGCTGTTTTCTTATTGCCTGTTACTTTTATCAACAGAAGAAGGAAAAAAATATTTATACATCAATTGCTGTTTGTTCAAATTTCATTTCAGGAAAGTTTCGTAATTTTCTTTTATAGGGACTCCAGTTTTAATTAGCTTTTTAAACATTGAAGCATACTTTCCGTTATTCTTTTTAAATATTAATGACTCACGGACCTCAATAAGTGTTTGGTTTTAGCATAACCATGTTCGTGCAGTGCGTACGATTTCTCTTCGAAAGGAGGGAGATTCTTCCCAAAAAAAAAAAAATGTGTAAAATGGAAATTTTTTAATTATATTTAAGATAAAACATCGTGTCTCGAATAATTTATTTTTGCACTAAGAAGTTTTATCCGGAATGATATTTATCATCCCTGCAGAGTCGACATCGTGGGTGGGGGGCAACAATCTATGTTGAAGATTAACTTTGTCCACATTGTTTTACCATAATATTGGGATGACCCCTTTTTAGATCTCTCTTCTACCCCTTACTTATCTTGAAATATAGTTCCTGCATAGGACTGCGAAATTGTTTCACACTTTCGTAAATGTATATTATTGTTTATGATCGTTGCCATCTGTACTTTGAAGGCAATGTGATATTGTACCATTATCACAGTGCTCATTTTGGTCACCCTCGCCATGGTAGGTTAGAAGAATGGGTTCAAATTCAAACTGAAACAAAAGTATCCAGCTGTAGTTCGTATTTTTTGTTTTGCTTCGTTTCACGTCCCCAATCAATTTAAGCACTGATAATAGACCTTCTTTCAAACATATAGACATGTCGTTGCTGAAGAGGGAGCTGTTCGAAGTTTGGTGACAAGAACTGTTGGCGAAAAATGGAAATGCTGTTCTTACGTATGTTTTGGATAAGTTGAACGCACAAAAAACAACAACAATACTTTCATCCAGCTACTGATGATTTCTCAGCTCAAACGGTTTTAACGACCGACTGCTTGCTCTCCACTTTGAAGTAAGTTTGCTGGTAAATTGCTACACTAATTTTTTGGAACAAATATATTTATCTTCGTCGCATTTTTTTTTATTTTAAGGCAAAAGGTTGTGCCTTTATTAGAAACTTAGAAACGTATTCTAAAGACGTGCTATCATTTACAGCCAATAGCAGCTTACATACATCTGGCATGAGAGACGATGCTCACATTGTAAAAATTGTAACTGAAAATTCTCCCAGAAGAGCAACCAAGTTGCTCTTCTGGGGGAATTATAAATTCTCCACCACGAGTCCCAATTAAATACACCCCTGAAGAAGCCTTAGCATTTTACATTGACGGACAGTTCACCAAACATTCATACATTTTTATGCAATCTGGTACAAAAACTCGAAATGCAAATATTTATTCTCCCTGCAATATTTGACAGAAGACCAAAATGGACTGTTATCCAGATGAAGAATGTATATCAATGACTGACATATCGGTTGAAGTAATTTTACAGGCCCTTGTAGATCATACAAGTACAAGGCTTGCTATTGCTCAAAAAGAAGTCTTGGAACAAAATATATCCGAAATAATCAAAGGCGTTACTATTATATACAAGTGGGGTTGTGATGAAAGTGCAGGTCACTCAACTTATAAACAAAAGTTTACAGGTGAAAGCATTGAAGGTAGAAAGAAGTGATGCATATTTATTTGCCGTATGTCTTGTCCATCTACAACTGAAGACGTGCGATAATGAAATTTTATGGAACAATCCTCGTCCCTCATCAACCAGATTCTGCCGTCGGATTAAAATTATTTTTGAAAAGGAAACTACAGAATTATCAAAAAAAGAAATAGATGCTATACAAAGCCAAATCAAAAATCTCTTACCAACACAAATCACAATCTCTAACCAAGAAATAAATGTACTTCATTTTCTGCAGTTAACAATGATTGATGGAAAAATGTTTGGTGTTATAACAGAGTCGTCTGCGCAAACATGTGGAATTTGTGGTGCAACCCCAAGAATCTTGAATAATTTAGTTGAAGTTGGAAAACTTACTTCGAACATAAAAGATTTCGATTTTGTGATGCCCACTTTACATGCATGGATAAGGTGCTTTGAAGCAATATTGCACATAGCATCTTGCCTCGGTGTTAAGAAATGGCAAATTCGTGGCGAAAATGATAAGATCAGTGTAGCAGAAAGGAAAGACATATAAGAGATAACTTAAGAACCGAAATGGTTCTTCTAGTGGACATTATAAAATCATTATAAAATCATTATAAACATTATAAAACCATCATTAGTTTTGGTACAACTAATAGTGGAAATACTGAAAGGCGATTTTTACAGCAACCACAACTTGCAGCTTCCATCAATGGAATCGATGAAAACTTAATTGAGCGTTTTGCACTTGTTTTAAAAACTATGGCTTCTGGATATGCTATAAATGTTGATGCATTTCGGCAGTATAAAATAGAGACTGCTACAAAATATAGTAATCTGTATTCGTGGTACTATATGCCATCCAGTATTCATAAAATATGGATTCATGGCGCAGACATTATAAAAATGCTGTTCTTCCAATAGGGATATTTTCAGAGGAGGCTCTCGAAGCAAGAAACAAAGATTTTAAGAGATATCGGGAATTTCATACAAGAAAATTTTCTCGACAAAATACCATGCAAGATTTATATAATTCTTTGTTCTTTTCCTCAGATCCTATTATTTCATTGTTATCGTAATCATCTTCAAACACTTATTCAAATAAGTGGCCCCTTGAAAAAACCGTAATCAATTTATTGTCTGACCATCACTACCAGAATCATTAAAGTTTGTTGAAACTCATGATGAGTATAACGATGAGTCGTCTGCTGTTCATTCTGATATTTACTAACCTCGAAACGTTCGCACCAAGGAAAAGAAATTGTTTTATGCCTAGAAATAGTGAAAATTATGACACCAATTTTATGAAGTCATGATATTATTAGAAATATTATTTTATGAATTAGTATGCTTATTAATACATTATGAATTTTAATTAATGGAAATTATTTTATTAAATCATTTATTGATTAATGGAGAAAAATGCGGATGTAATTTTGAAATTAATGCGTATAAATAATGACTAAGCTATCATTCATTACAATTTTTTGAATAGAAATAGAGTTTTAAGTATAAAGCATGTTATTGTTTTAGTCTTGATATTTCTCCCGCTAGAATGAACGTTTTGCCCATTGTGCGCCGTCCTCATCCTGGATCCGAATCAGCGTCCCTCGGTATGATCCAGAATGGGGACGGCGTCTCTTTTTCTCCTAAAACAAAAAAGCTCTAGTTTGAGCTATTTATACGTGGGTGCTGAAAATTATTGTGTAATAAATTCTCTCACGAAAACTCACAAAAATCTCGCCCCGGTGGCTTTGTGTGTTGACTATTATTTGGCAATTGTGTTATCCCTGAGAAGGGTAATAACATTTTACATCGTTAAGAAGGCCTACGTTCTTCAGGGGCTGTAGTTCCAGAATAGTAATAAGACTATTATACATTCTGGGGAGCTTATTAAATCGGAAATATGTCGCGCGCATATATTTATTAATTTTTAAGCCTTACGGCATAAAAAATCAACTGAACTACTTTATTAATAAAATATTTTGCTAAGGTCCTCTGTTTTTAATTTTTTAAAATGTATTTAAGATCGCATCAACCGAAATCGCATATTTTCTTCTCGCGTTGAAAATTTTTGTGGCAACAATTATTATGTAAAATTTATATAGTAATGTATTAATATAAAAAAAATTTATACAAAAAAATTCAATGTTGAATAAGAGCATTTGGAATGTAGTATAATTTAGCCTAGTTAATTCGATCACGCTTAACGCAAATTAATTTTTATTTCCAACAAGAATTCCTTTTAACGCGAACTATTTACCGGGCCACGATCGTCCGTTGTTGGAAATGCCGTAGCTAAGCAACAATGGGCGCGTTTGGCTTTCGAGAGGGTGACCGCTCTGGAAACTGGCTGTGTGCTATGGACCATGCTGATGTCAGTTTCCTAATAAGGCGCCTCTATGAACTATTGGCAATTTCGTTTTATTTGTCAGTTTATTTGTCTGTTAGACACGAAAGGCCAAAGAGTGAACCCCAAAAAAACCAAAAAAAAAAACGCTCCTTGAATCCCTGTCAAAATAACTTAGCACTACGATGCATCCTTCCGGACAACGTGAACTATTTTTAACATGAACACATTGTTTTATCATCATGAGTGGTCGCGTAAACGAGGTTTGACCGTATTGAAGTCATTTGGTATTTAATATTAAATATCTATTTCTTCATTTATTAAAAATTGAAGACACAATGTAAATATTCTAAGTTTTCTCCTTCAATTTCAGCTTAAGTAATAAACATTATCTGCAGCGTTAGATGAGATTATCAATCTGGTAAAAGATATTCATTTGCACTACCACAAATGCATTCCATCAAACCTTAAATTTAATTTTAACTTTCGTGAAACTTTTTGTTTGCTTGCGTTCAACTAAGAGGATCTATTTATCTCGTTTGTCCGGATATCTCTTATTGAGTATAGTTAAACAATTTGCAGTGCTACAAGGGCGATGAGGGGAAATTATCTATGCGCCAAGGCTTCTTCTTGTGAAAGTGCTTTGACTTCCAGGGCAGGTTTTGTACCATTCGCTTGTTGAAACGAGAAATAAAAACGTAAAATATCGGATTTTCCAATAAAAAAATGGAATGAAAACGGCATGTGTTACTTATAGATTTATTTCATATTTAGTTTCTGTAAACCTAAGTAGTATTTATGGAAATATCGTCTATTTTAAGTGCATTTTACCTATTTGGGTGAAGCACATAGCTTTTCATATTTTTACAGTGCAGAAACACATGTTTCAATATTGGAGAATCGGGTATGAATGGGTACGGGTGTTTTCCTATCCAATATTGACGAACTGGGCTAATATGCCTCCTCCAAAATGGAAAAAGAATAATTAAATCTAAAGTGTCCTTTATTTGTTTATTAAAGTCGTCAGATTGCAATCAAAGATGGTCCTGTTGAATATTTCGAATTATTTTTCGATGAGAATGTGTGCAAGTATTTGGAAGAAATGTCTATGTAATATGCAAGCAAGGTAAAGGGGGACCATGACTTCAAAACGGACATAACCGAAATCTGTTTTTTTCTGGAAATATTGATTATGTCCGGTTACATGGTACTACAGCGCTGGCGTATGATGTGGGATATAGACACTGAAACATACGTTGAATCTGTTTCAAAAGGATATGAGATGGGACAGGTTCGAAACTATGAAACGTTACATCCATCTCGCCGACGACAATAAACCACATGGAGCTTACAAGTTCGCCAAAGTGAGGCCATTGATGTCAATGTCAAATGAGTCATAGCTCCTTTATGCTCAATTACTGGAGCATATCTGCATCGAAGAGAGTACGGTTGCATACTATGGACGTCACAGTGCGCAACAATTTCTTCGAGGAAAACCTACACGTTTTTGGTATAAGCTGTGGTGTCTGTGTGATATCATATGGTATTTAATTCAGTACGAATCACTAAAAAGGTGCAAATAATGTGCAAGAAAAACGCGAGCTAAAAGTTGGAGGGCCAGTGGTAATAGACCTTATGTCAGAGCTACCAAGAAATGTCCCATTTAAAAACTATGGGGACAGATTTTTCTCCTCCTTGAACATCGTCAAAAAATTGAAAACGGAAGGCTGTTGATATACTGGGACTATTATGATCAATTTCATTTTAAAATGCCTAATAAGAAGCCAAAAATAAATGAAAAAAAAAGAGAGAGTAGAGTTTAACTTCCGAACTGATCAAAGAAGTGATGATCTTGTAGCACATTGGTACGATAACCGAACTGTTACTGTAGTTACTTCAATAGATCTTATCAAACCTGTTGGTAATGCAAACAGATGGATTTCCAAGGAAAAGGAGTTATTCATTGTCTGTCAGCCGAACTTGATCTCTAAATATAATTACTATATGGGTGGGGGTGGACCATATGAACCTAGCTATTGATAATTATAGAACAAATATTCGTTCTAAAAATGGTGTTGGCCGTTATTCGAATTTTGCATGGATACAACAGTGCACAACGGCTGGAAGTTGCATCGAAAATAACAGGTTAATAAACAACCTGACTACTTGTGATTTAGGAAAGTCTTTGCTAAGGTTTATCGAATAAAATATGGGGGTTTCTTAAAAGACAAGTGGTTTATCGAAAAGCTCGAAGGGTCGGGTTGCGAGTACATCCACAAATGCGGTACAATTACATGGATCATTAGATCTTGCCAAGTACAGCCAGAAAATACCTGCGTTATGCAAAAAATCCACCATGAAATGTGAAAAATGCGGGATAAATTTGCATGACTGATGCAGTAAAGAATTCTACACTGTGTAATTGTCAAATCATGCATTCAAAATGATTTATTTTATTTCATTCTGTGAAACCAGATGTAAATTTTTATACTCATAACCTCCATACCCATTCATGCCCAAATCTCCAATATTGGATTTTGCCCATTCATGCCCAAATCTCCAATATTGGATTTGCTTATAAATTACAAAAAAGTATTGGGCAATAAAAAAACCCTCATCAAGTATGTTTTTCTGTGTATTTTATTACATTTAGCCGAATTATTACGAATTTCGAAATTTGGGCAAAAACGGGCATTATGTTCCCGGCATTAAGATACGGACACTAACTTTTGTTACATTCTAATCGAAAAGGAACTTTCTGCTTACCTTTTACCATGAAACACGTCGGATTTTTTGAAAGCATATACATTTCATCAGTGTTGCCAATTCTAAGGGGGCTGTGTTCCTTCTTGCTCCTAAAAATATTTGAAGGTGACTGTGACCTTCCAAAATGGATGGACAATAAATGAAGTAATGTAAATTATAGCGGAGGGTAGAAATCACACAACATATATAAAATATATTAATTAATATTATTTGTGTGCTTTCTAGTCACTGGTTGACAAGGTAGATTATAAATGTGGATTTTCCTCTCCTCTCCCCTCTTCAGGACTTCCCTTTCTCAAGATGGCGCCTTTATAATTCAGTAATAATGACTCTGAGTAAGTAATAACTCTGAGTAAGTGATAACTCTGAGTAAGTACTAACTCTGAGTAAGTACTAACTCTGAGTAAGTGATAACTCTAAGTAAGTACTAACTCTGAGTAAGTGATAACTTTGAGTAAGTACTAACTCTGAGTAAGTAATAATTCTGATTAAGAAATATCTCTGTTGTCATAAGTTTGAGTAAGGAAAAACTGAGTAGCCATAAGTCTGAGTAATAAATAACTGTTCAGTCTGAATAAGGAATAACCGAGTAGTTATTAAGTCTGAGTAAGAAATAAATGTGTAGTTATAAGTCTGACAAGGGAACCTTCTACCATGTTTGTCGCACATGAAGTCAACATTAGGTTTATTTTGTATAGTTCTGAATGATTCAGAATATGTCTTTCGTTTTTTCCAAAACTCAGTTTTTGAGCAATTATGACCTCTTAAAGATGACGAATTGGCGACCTTTTGGCGAGACATTTTAATCAGAATTTTATAAAATAATATATTATAATCTTTTAATGGTAATGAAACTGAATGCAAAAATGGAGAAAATACAAAAAATTATGACAATGCGTACATTTTAAAAATGAATAAGCTCTCTCACAATGCAAAATATTATAGTTCTCGCGATCCAATTTAAAAGGCGGTTCTTGGACGTTTGCGAACTTTCTTGGATTGAAATTGCTAATATTGCATTTGAGCCAAGAATACTGGATCATTGGTCTATATTTGGGCGATTATATTTGGTTATAAACCAAACTATGAATTTTAATAATTGTATTTCTGCATTTTACATCTACATCCAATACATCTACAGCAATTCGATTTGTGATTTTTTTTTACAAATATTTTATATTCAATGCCACAATATAAATTTCTCGCCAAAAGGTCGCCAACTCGTCATATCTAAGTGGTCATAATTTCTCGAAAAATGAGTTTTGCCAAAAACTAAAGACCTATTCTGAATCAACATTAAAAACTGCACAAAATATTCTTAGTGCCGACTCCAAGTGCGAAGAGAATGATAAAAAGTTCCCTTGTGAGTAAGAAATAACTGAGTATTCATAACTCTGAATAAAAGTTTTACTTCCTGCATGAGAAGATAGAAACAATTTTGCCGTAATGGCTACGATGGCACAATGTTACAAGATAGTACCCGCCGACGAAAGAGCTGCGTGTTCAACTTCCTGAGATAAAAAAAAGCTGATTTGGTTCCATGCTAAAACTACACAGTCCTCCCATTAAAAGTTTATAAAATTATAAAAGTAAACAAATCTCCCTATAAAAGGAGGTAAAAAAGGCATATTATGTTGCAAGATTGTTACTGTCGTGTTTCAGTCGATTGCTAATAGTTCAATTCAAATGTAATGACTTATTTTACAACATAAGGGATACAATGACTCTTGAAGCAACCCAAACTTTCCAGAACATCTAAATACGAAATGATAGGCTTAATGATCAACCATTCTCTATTTTGTAGCCATCCCTTAAATCAGCCGTTGTTTTATCCAAACACCGTTAGTCCATTGGGAAAAAAAATATTACACTATGATCCTAAGATCTATCAAAAAGGACATTTGCTTGTAATTATCTGATGAACTGCATTGTCTTAATTATAAAGTTAAATTCACTGTTCGTAATGTATTTAAAAAAACAACACAAGATGGAGTTTTTCTGCGTCCTATTTCATCATTGAATGAGGCAAGGTATTCAAGCCGTTGGACAAGTAACTACCTTTCTCTAAAGGAGTACTTTCATAAATGTTTGTGTGGTGGTTAAGGCGTTCATGATAGTGTGCCGGTAATGGGTTCGATTCCCAACGGCATGGAAAAAAGCCTACCGTGGCGTAATAATAAAGCATTTGTCCATCGTGGGATTAACCTAGGTTCGATTCCCGATAATATAGAACGTGTGTTGTTTTTATGCCCATCATTGTAAAAGTGAGGGTTCCTTGGAAGCATAGGTTCAAAGTCCTCGGTAAATGGTAGGTCCCGGCTCAGGGTTCCTTGGAAGCATAGATTCAGGATCCTCGGTAAGTGGTAGGTCCTGGTGCAGTATTCCTTGTAAGCATAGGTTCAGAATCCTCATTATATTGTAGGTCCCGCCTCAGGGTTCTTTGGAAGCATATGTTCAGAGTCTTCGGTAAATGGTAGGTCCCGGCACATGGTTCCGTGGAAAAGCCCCGGCGCAGGGTTCTTTGGAAATATAGGTTTAGGGTCTTCGGCAAGTGGGAGGTCCCGGCGCAGGGTTCCTTTACGGTCCTTCCGCCATAAAATGACGGAACAGGAGTAGCCTGCACTCAGGACAGTCTTGAGAGAATGGGTGACTATGACAACGGCTGTATCCGTGGGGGGGCAGCTCTCTTCCCGAAACTAAATTTGTAATAGGACCGCAAAAATACGTGCATGTATTTGCTTGTAGAATTTATAAAACAGGAAGAAAAAAATACTCTCAAACCTTGAATAATTATGAAAATTCTGACCACAAGATCTCGTTACGTAAACCACTAATTTAAGGATAATTTGAAGAAAGAAAGACAGAAATCATTTTCTTTAAAAGAGGGGCATTAGAAAAAATTAAAATTAAAAAACTATAAGCGAACATTTGCAATGATGTCTGATGGCAGAAGTGGCATTTTCTTATTTACTTTTGTATGATGTATTTATATTTCTTCTTTACGATAAAGGTGACGCACCTTTACTCAATGTTATTTGTAAGAATCTTCGAAGCCCCGAAATTAAATCCTGGTTACTGCCTTGACCATGACTAAAAGATAGTATATTAACATCACTAATAGACCATGCTCTATGGATTGTAGCACATGTTGTAGCTAACTATGCTCTTTGCATTGTAACACATGTTGTAGCTGTGATCTATAGATTGTAACACATGTTGTAGCTAACTATGATTTATGGATTGTAACATATGTGGTAGTTAACAATGATCTATAGATTGTAACACACGTTGTAGCTAATTATGCTTTACGGATTGTAACACATGTTGCAGCTAACAATGCTCTATGGATTGTAACACATGTTGTAGCTAACTATGCTCTATGGATTGTAACACATGTTGCAGATAAATGATCTATGGATTATAACGCAGGTTGTAGCTAAAATCCATACAGTAAAGTAAAGACGATTGCTTTTCCAAAAGTAGAAATTCTACGAGCGATATGAGTATTTTAACGACATTTTAGAAGTAATAAAAACCGGAACGTCTTTTGCTTTTATATCGGCATTAAACTGTAATATAATGAAACCTCCCTAAATGGATACCATTACCAGAAACGATTTTTCCCATAGTCTCAATGGCTTTTATTATAGACATGAATTAAGAGAGCATCTCTCTGTACGACCACTTTTCCACGGAACCTACAGCGGTCGCCATAGGGAGGTTTCACTGTAGGTGAAAAACTGACTGCAGGGGTTGGTTTTCTATACCTTGAAAGAAACAGATTCCACTGAAAAGTGTAAGATCACTGTCCTATTGTTGAGTAGTGGTAACGCATTTGCCTATTGTGATATTAATTCGGGTTTGACCCCCCCAATGGTAGAATAGAATGCGTACCGTTTTTCTATCCATCGTAGTTTGGGGTTTGGTTTCCCTAGCAGCAGAATTTGGTACTTTTTTGGAAAACGGTAGGTCTCGGCACAGAGTGACATTTACTGCATTCGCGCCTTACGAAAACGCAAAGAAAATAATTCATAAATCTCTCGGAAGTGTGTTTCATGATATTGGGTATATTAAAATCTAAGAATATACTAATGTAGAAACGATATTTAAACATGTATATTCTGGATATGTAGGCCAACATCAAGAACAGGTTAATATAACTAAGTTTAGGAGTAGTCAGGGGGGGGAGGTTTTGGGGTTGTAGCACCCCCCCATTGCAATGAAATTTTGTATATTTAACATAGGAATATATGAGTTGTAGCTCTGTAACCCCTCCCATTAAGCCTATAAACCCTCCCTTATGAACTTTCTGCCTACGCCACTGCAAATAAGTTCTATTACGCCCTTTGCAACTGTGAGAACGTAATCCATAGGTTTCGAAGAAGATAAATTAGAAAGGGTTGTGAAACTCATTTGTCAAGAAAATTTCAAAACTCGAAGTGAAATACGAGAAAAAGATTAGTTGAACAATGGTGAAATTTGCAAACCTTTTTTCTATATTTCATTTACACTACCATTTCTAAATTTTAAACTATGACCATAGAATACGTTAAATAGAAGAAAATCATAAAAAAGTGAGACATCCTCCGATGCTTTGAATTCATTTCTTCTATCTTTCTGTTTAAGCTTAACACATTTTTAAGAATTTTGATCAATTTAATAGCACTTTAAAAGCCAAGTGCACTTTAAAAACTGCACTTTAGTATATGTGAATAAACTTAAATGAGTTATAAAACACTGAAAGGAATAATAAAATCCTATGTGTGGTTGAACTCTGTGTATGAGCTATGCTTAAAAATTTCATATTTGCTGACATATTAAGTACATTAGAGGAAATTGAACATCAGTGTGCCAAGGCCAAGTAGAAAAAGTAGTTAAAGTATCCTTTCGAAACTGGATATAGCGATAATTCGGTTGTAATGTTATAACACTCCCAGAAACTTCGATATTGCGTGCAACTTACTCATCATTATATTGTGGGCTCCCACAATAGAAACACCATGTTCACTTCGCAGGCTTTCTTAACTGTTGCCACTTAGAAACGCAAGGAAAGAAAACTTAGGTCTAATTTCTAAAATTGGCAAAATGCCAAATTGTTTCCTTTTATGTGATGTTTTCTATATATACATAATTTCGACTTCCGTATCTGGCAACATATATTGTATAATTATGATTCTATTTTTTATGTTTGGTAACGGTGCAATTGTTTTCCGAATTCTAAAATCAAATCAGTCTTAAATTTACCATCGACGTATGCACGTGTACTACGAAAGCTCCGCCAAAACGGCGTGTGTGTGATTCTTTTAACGTTGTATTTAGTTATTTATCTTTCTATTTATTTATTTTTATTAGTTAATTAAATATTTTAAACATTTAATAATTAATAAATATTATTTCAACTGTATGAAATCGCTTCATTTCTTCAATACTTATTTCTGCAATGTATTTCAATATGGAGATAATTCATACGTCCAGTGTTTATTTCATGTCCCGAGACTTCTCTCCCATGCTTGTGTTACAAACCTCGAAGGCAGTTAGTTAGCTTTTTCTCATGTGTTTACAAGAGAGTGAGGAAACCCTCTTTACCGACACCTAGAGGGAGGGGATTACTCGAGAACGTGGATTTTAGTAGTCGAGACATTGGCGTAAAAAATGGGCTTGAGCCCCCACCATCGGTATCAATGCACATTATTTTCCCTAAGGCCGCACCACATAAGCTTCTTATATCACATAATAGAAAGTATCACCAAACTGTAAATAGGTTGAGTAAAATTATTCTTAAGTCTTAAAGTCACTTGAGCCTCTCATGATTTTTGAACTACGCTGCTGAGTGAATGGAGGGGAGACGCGCAAGGTTGGACAGTGAAGTAACAACATGTCCGTCTCCCCGCCAGCAATATCGGACCCGACCATTCTATTTTGAAGTGGAAGTTCTTCCACTAGACATGTATTCCACGATTTGGATATTTCGTTTCCCGCTTTTTTAAGTAGCAACGCCTTGTGAAGGCCATCCTAAATAAACGTATTGTTTTTACTTTCGGAAACATCTAGTTGATTGTGTCTCCATGAAGAGTGACACCCATTTCAAACTCTTCGAATACAAAGCTATGGGAAAAGTTACACGCGCAGGTGTCACACAGGGGCAGAACTAGAAATTTTTTGAGGAGGGCGATTTAGTTACGATTCCTCTTTCTAGCCAAGTATTCTGTACTTTTAATTTCATTTTCTATGATATAATCCCGGCTCAATGTAGAGGGATCGCCCCATCATCTTCTTGGTTCCGTCGGTGTATCTGTCACTGGTCTAACATCCACATACCTTTCGAAAGACGCGAATATACTGACACCCAGGGGCGGACACAGACTTTCATTTTGAGGGGTTCAAGGGCAGAATTTGCCATGGTCTTGGAATAACACCCTTCATTTTTCATGAAAGTTGGAATTTTTTACAGTGAAAAAATATATTTTCGGGGTCATGACTCATGACTCCTTTGACCTCCCCCTGTATCCGCCCTTGCTGGCACTTAAGCCGGCAAGTACAATTCCTGTTGGTTATATTGAAGTGGTAGCAGTATTTGTCTTCCTATGAAACAATGGTTTTTCCATATCTATTATTCTACATTAAATTTACAATGTTCTTAACATTTGGGGCCATGAGGTTTTTTCTTATTTTATATTTCAATTTCATATTATCATGTTTAAGCATTTGATTTCTTGTTATAATCGTCTGTATTTTTTCCAAAAATTGACAAGATGTTAAACTTTAAGTATGCATGAGCATTATTAATCCCATTTACAAATTAAATATTATGTACCAACGTTTTTTCAAATTATTTATCGGTTAAAGCGTCAAAATTTCGGCTGTGCCTTGAATGTGGTTAACACGGAGTTGAACTCTATATTATGTGTGATATTAAATTTATTATTAATTATATATTGACACTAAGAATCAACTATTGGCTGATTATATAGGCATAATCATCCCTGGAAGTGTGTTCTAAAGAGGATAGAAGATATCTCTACCGAAGTAGTTGTAAATGATATGTCAGTTACACTGGGGGAAATTTTCAAATTAATCAATTCTAGTGGATTAGGAAAACAAAGAAATTTTAAATACTATGATATATTTCCAGTTTTTTTTCGCGATTGTATGGATAGACCTACTAGAAAGGAAAAAAACAACAATTGATTTCCTATAATTGAAAAGTATTTGCCTCATTCATGAAATTAAATTCTTTTTTAAGGCACAACTGAAAACGGCGAATGCGAATCTTGGTTTTGTTTAGGCTTTAAATAAATTAACTACTTCGATTTATGTAAATAAAAAAAAATTAACAACTATTTTTGTGTATTTTGCTTCATTCCTTAATAAAGCAATTAATTTAATTTACTTGCGTTTCGCTTAGCATATGTTTAATGGAAACTTTTTTACCTTAAACCATTTTTGTGTTTTCGGGAAAAATTCAAAGGTTTTTTTTTATCAAATGTATCTACTCTATTTAATAACCCTTTTCAGTTTATTTCAATCTATTTGCTGATAGAATTTGATTTATTTAATAAATATACTAATATTACGTTATACTGCTTGTAATCAGTTCCCATGAACGTAAAAAATCCATGACACCGTATTTTATGTTCGTATTGTTGCGCAGCGGAGTAATGTCAAAAGAAACTGGCTTATTTGAAGCGCTATATCAGCAAGAATGGCTGCCCTGTTCAATTTCTTCTACCCCTATTCCTCCGAAATGTTCCGCAGTAATCAGGCTATTCGACTGGTCTGGCTCACAGACTTTACGAATTGTCTATCGATTTCCCAATCTAAATGGGCTAGCATGTCTCCTAATTTGCCACCCAATAACGATGCCTGTACGATACATGAGCGGAAAGGCCCTAGCTGACCTAATCAATTGCAAGCGATATCCGTTAATTGGAGCTTAGCGGAATTAATTGCATTCTTTTGTTAAGGATAACGACGGAAATCTTGATGTTCAAGCGTTCAAAGCCCAAGGTTAAGGACGGGAATGTCCGATTTGCCGACGCGTAGGGACAATTACAAATATACGGGGAAGACAGTTTTGTTTAGGGAAATATTATGTTTGCTAAGAATTTAGAAGGAAAATATGGGAACATTTTGTTTGATGAAAAGTGCAGAAATACTTGAAATGTTGTCAAATGATTCTGGTATATTATTTGTAAATAATACTCTCTCTCTTTTTTTTTTTTTTGCTTCTATCTAATCCTACTCTTTATTCCATCGTTACCTTTCTTTCCAATTTTTTACTTATTTTACCTCTCCATATTTTTAATATTTTGCTTTTGCTTCTTTTAGTTTTTCTGTTCATTACCCTTGGTGAAAAAAAGTTTCAAACTCAGTTAAATGAAACACAGTGTGCATTTTTATTGTTTGTTTGTTTGTTTGGCTTTTTTATGGCGCAAGAGCATCTGGGCTATACTGCGCCAATTGTTGTATTGCAAAGTAAAAGAAAGAATCTGGCTCATTATAATAATACGGGCAAATAGAGTCAGGAACGGACTGAACCACCGGTTCCCGGGCGGGTATGCCCTTATGGGCGATAGGATTCGCGCCTCCGTATAGGCAAGGACCTGCGCCCTCCGAATAAGCAAAGACTTGCGCCTTCCGATAATCCAAGGTATGGGCCCTTTGAGAGGATACAGTCCGCCCCTGAATAGAGTATCAAACGAGTGAGGTTTTACCATGGTACTCAGGATTCAGTAAGAGATGTTTACGTAATTATTTTTTTAACTACCAACATTTCGTGCATTTATCACAAATACAAGTTTTGGTTACAAGTGCTGTATTTCTAATTAATGTTCAAGGTTTACAATAATAATACATCCGAACTTTTAAGACGCGAAATTGAATTGCAGCAGAATTACTAAGGACCAGATTAACATTAGGCTAATGTACAGAAAAGTTACAGTAAACCATTGGAAACTCGTAAAAATCAGGATACCAACATTTTATTCTCCAATTTTTTTTTCACGCAAGATCTTTCAACTAAAATTTAGGAAGCCAAAGATGAAAAGTGAAAGGTTAAAAAAGCTGCAGAAGCTGAATTAGGCCTGCGAAAGGTTAAAGCCGTCCACTTAATTACAGTTGTGCTCTACAATTTGAAATACACGGCAATAAAATATGAAATAGTTTTAATAAGTAACTTCTTGCGAAAACTTTTGAAATACTCAAGGTATATTATTTTCACGAAATTCTCTCGAAATATCAATTATCTGCAGTGTTTATTACTGTTTTCGTAGTCGTCAGAACATGTAAAATAAGGTTTAATTTAGGAAATTGCGTCATGACTTTCAGTAGAAAAATAAGCTACTTTTCATAATCAACTCGCATTCGTGTACACTCATCGCGTGACTAAATACGAAAGTATACATTTTTATCAGCTAAAAATAGGAAACGTACAGAAGAGTATAAACGTATTTCAAATCCATTTACTCGTGCCGATAAAAAGTAACAACAAATTATATATTATACTTTTGCGTGCTGAAAACAAGAAAAAACATTTTTAAGTATATATTTCCATGCGATATCACGTTATGTTTCTAATTTTGACTGTAAATACCATTGTGTATTTTTAGCCGTTCGTAATATTTTCGATATGCCATTTATTTCTATACTCGCTTTTTTTCCTTGCTTGGATATTATTTTTAGGTCATCTCTTTCTCTGCACACATACATACATATGCAGATTTATGTTTTACGTCTCAGCTCTGTATGTTGATAATTCTTTTATTATTATTGTTATTATTATTTGAATAATTTCTGAAAAGTACATCCTATGATATGGCTTTCATTTCTATTTTATCTTATTTAATTTGTTTATATCGCTTTTTACTATTATTCCTAATAGTTTTTTATTGCACTACCCCTTTTACTATTTTTCTAATTTCTTTTTATTTTCCCCTAATTTTTTTTAAATATTGATTTTTCAATACGGCTACATGTATATTATATATAGCCATTATAAAAGGAGAGGATGGCACCGTAACAAGAAATAGGGAAGAAATACTTAGAAGAGTTGAAGAATTCTATAGAAAACTATATAAAGGAAACAGTGGATTAAACGAAGACACTGAAATAGTCGAAGGAACAGCTCCTAAAATCTTAAAAGAAGAAGTTTCATTTGCAATAAAAAATATGAAGAAAGGAAGAGCCCCTGGTGATGATGGTATTACATTGGATATCCTAAAAGAAGCTGGAGAATATGTAGAAGACATACTTGCAAAATTCTTTACCAAATGTCTTAACAGCGGTAACATACCAAACCAATGGGATTCTGCAACAGGGTGAGGAGCAGAGGGGAGATACCATTTCTCCAAAACTTTTTACTTCTGCTTTACAGATGATTTTTCAGCTGATAAATTGGAATAACAAGGGAATAAAAATAAATGGTGAATATTTAAATCATCTGCGGTTTGCTGATGACATTGTTATTTTTTCAACGGACCCATTGGAACTCCAAGACATGGTACAAGAGCTCTCAACTAGAAGTGAAGAAGTTGGACTCAAGATGAACCTACAAAAAACTAAGATCATGTTCAATAATTTTGTAGAGGAAACAAAAATACAAGTTGACAACACTGAGCTAGAAATTGCTGATTCATATATTTACCTTGGCCAGCTGATTTCAATGGATGGCAACATTATGAAAGAACTCAACAGACGTATTAAACTTGGCTGGAGTGCATTTGGAAGAAACAGTTTTATCCTGAAGGGGAAATTGCCTTTATGTCTAAAAAGAAAAGTCTTCAACCAGTGTGTATTGCCAGTCCTCTCTTATGGATCAGAGACATGGAGTCTAACAGTTGGAGCAATACGAAAGTTACAGACAACGCAAAGGAGCATGGAGAGGTGCATGCTTGGAATAACTAGGAGAGATCGAAAAAGAAACACTTGGGTGAGAGAGCAAACTAGAGTAGAGGACATCATTGTTAAAGTAAAAGGACTGAAATGGCGATGGGCTGGGCATATTGCAAGAAGAACTGATCAACGATGGACAACAGAAATTCTGAACTGGATTCCAAGAGACCACCGAAGACCTAGAAAACGTCCTCAAACTAGATGGGTGGATGAAATAAGAAAACAGGTTGGGGTGACGTGGAAGCGAATTGCTCAGGATAGACTTGTGTGGAAAGCATTTGGAGAGACCTTCATCCAGCAGTGGATAGATAATGGTTGAATATGATGATGATGATATATATATACTGATATGATATATAATAT
>QLNU02014176.1:14681406-14692692 GCA_006491805.2 Dysdera silvatica
GTCGGACTGCTGTCTTGGCTTCATCGTTGCACGTGAATCGCTGTCCTGCCAGGAACTTCTTCAGCGGACCGAAAACGTGGAAATCACTAGGGGCGAGGTCCGGACTGTATGGTGGGTGGTCCAGACTCTCCCAGTGAAATGACCGGAGCTTGTCGGCGGTTCTGATTGCATACAGTTAGGACCTCGACCCTAGTGATTTCCACGTTTTCGGTCCGATGAAGAAGTTCCTGGCAGGACAGCGATTCACGTGCAACGATGAAGCCAAGACAGCAGTCCGACGGTGGTTCCACAGTCAGCCGGACGAATTCTACCACAGGGGCATCTCAAATTTAGTGCTGCGATGGGACAAATGTCTGAACCGGTGTGGGGACTATGTGGAAAAATAGTGTAAGGTACGTAGAATAGTACGTATATTTGTAATTACCTGTATGTACCTTATTTTGGCTAATAAAAAATAGGGGCAAAGACTTTCTGATTCGCCCTCGTACATGCCTAACAAAAATAACAATATTATATATGTAGCTTTAAAGTCCCTATAATATGACTTCCTCATCACAAACGTTTTTTGCGAATCATCTCATGGCTACCTTTGAATTGCTGAAACCACCCTGATAAGCATTTAAAATAGCTCTTATTCAGAGCAGCAGTAAAAAAAAAAGCGGGCATTTCGTTTAAAAGTTGCACTCACGAGTGTAAGATTTTACATTCACATCTCTCTGATATACCTCATCATCGCTACTTCAACGCCTCCATTTTTAGCAATTCTCATTATTTTTTGAGCAGGCTCAAACTGGTTCAATTTTTTGAAGTCTTCTATAAAGTACTCTTTACAACCATGTATTTGACGGAAATTTACGAGTTAGTTAACTTTGCATAATCCACATTATTTAGAATTTTAGCTGCTTTTCCTAATCGCTTAATGATTTATGCCATTTACGATTCATTTTTACAGATAAAGTTTGAAGGAACCATAAGTTAAATCTCGCTCCGTATAAAATATTCCCTCCCCACTAAAAAACAATCTTCTGACTGTTTCATAGTGGGATTTAGGGGTGATGAAAATGAAACAATAAAAGCTCGTCTTCCTTTGGTCAAGGTGAGTTGCCTATCCCCTTTTTCTAGGGCTATTGAAACAAAATTCACTCCCCTTAAAAACAAACATTTTTTACCTGTTTATTCGCAGCTCTCCATTTCAAAGAAAGAATTGAAATTGAAAATATTATATCGAGAGACTTATAAATCACGTTTTGTGCATATTAAGCGGAGGAAATTTTTCAAGGGCCATTGAGTGTCAATTAGTGTTAAATCGAATTTCGTGTTAAAAGAAACAAAGGCAAAGGAATTCCTATATAATTAGACATGATGCAGTTGGTGTAAAACGTGTCCGTGCTAACGAGTTTGGACTGTATTCGATAAAAAGCATGCAATATTGCACTTAGGGTTGTTCCAGTTTTCTTATTAGTGTGTTTTTTACGAGGTAATTTGGCGTAGCACTACGCAAGTTAAATTTATAAATTGAAGTAAACGTTGTAAGAATATATTTTTTCTTAACGTAGGTGTACGCAGAAAATTTGAAAGGGGGTTATATAGTGTTTCATCTAGGAAAAAAATTAGGGCAGGGGCATGGCCTCATAAAAGGCCTTTTTTTTAATTCAAATGCACGGATACTTAAAATAAACATCCATAGTTACGTCAGTTTTGCTGCTAGTAACTTCGTTTAACAACGTCTTAATTGGTTTAGTTCCTATTGCTGCTTTCTTTACATTTTTTTAATTTTCGTTTGCTGGTAAGCATTCTTTCAGTATATGCAAACAGCAAGGGGAAAGTGCGGTTGATTGCCATCTAACAATAATGTTGCCAGATGGCAAGATTAAAAAATCCCAACTTCATACAAAATAATTAAATTAATATAAACAATATCCTATACTATATGACAAGTAAGATTCATAAAATAGGGATGTAAAACATGCTTAGTTTAGTGCTTAAAGACAAACAAATTGATTTTAACAAAAATTTGATCTCAAAAATAGGTGGAACCGCTAACGTTTGTCGGAGTAGTCCGTGGTTGAAAGTCTGCAAACCTGGCAACAGTGCTTTGTTTACAAATATTCGTCAGCAATCTTATTTTACCAAAACAACCAGTGTTATTACAGAAATGAAATGCTGGACTACAGAATTTTTACAAACCAACAAATTTCGTCACGTGTTTTGGATTCTAACGTGAGAATTTTAATTATTATCGGGGAAGGATAGTGCTTTATTTTAAGAGGGCTTGGAGGGGCATTTAGGGTACAAGGGTGGACAAGTTGAAGGGCAGAGCGCTTAATAGGTTCGGCAGGGCGTTGCGCCCTTCTATTTCGCTTTAGATGAAACACCAGGTTATAGATTTACTGGGGGCGTTACAGAGCTACAACTCACATATTCCTATGTTAAATATACAAAATTTTATTGCAATGGGGGTTACAACCCCTATTAATACCCCCTGCGTACCCCAATGTGTCATAGTAGAGACATACATGCAGAAGCATCGGGAGAAAATAGCTGACGAAAGAAGAGATACTGAAAGTACTGCATTGTATTGCAAATAATAATTCTGGTTCAGAATTAACACTTGTGTGAACTTACTTAACTGAACGAGGAGCCATCTAAGGCAATCAATTCTAGTTTCCCCGATGAAGAGAGATTTATTTCTGTTGCATCAAGTCAGTCCGAATCCTCAGAGAGTGATCATGTTAGTTATGTAGTAGGAAATGAATTTAACTTCTCAGCATCTGATTCGGTGTGAGAACAAGAAAATTCTTCATTACCAGCTTTTTGTAATGATTTCAGGAGGGAAATTTCAGTAGACAGTAGAAGAAAGCAGTGAGAAATTAGTCGGAAGAACTTTACAAATAATGATCAATAATATCCAAATGTATAAGAGTTATCAAAAGTATCTAAGAATATAACGTCGAATTCATATAGTTAAATATGATTAATACGAAAAAAAAGAAGAAAAGTGTAATATAGGTTTACTAGTATCTTGGAAATCAAATTTGATGTAACAGAAGAAGGTAAAACAATAGCAAAGGAGTGAAGGACATTCTTTTATGAAAGAAATAGAATTTAACGAAGATTTTTAAGCATTGATTTGGGAAAAAACTAAGCATAAATGAGAACCATTTCTCCATACACTAACTTAAATTTAAATGCAAAATATTAGGACTTTAAGCGTTTTTCAAAGTTCAAAATTTTAATTGTCAGTATTTAAAAATTAACGTGTTTCTCCTATGGCGACAATATTTGGAATAACAAGTATAAGTACATCGTTTCTTCATGCGATCTTTAAGTATGTAAGAGTGTACAGGTTTAAAAACGAAATACACATAAATGCAGTTTAATATGAGTTGAAGATACATGTATAAACATATACACATATACACGATACATGTACACACAATACATGTAAAATGTATCCCCAACTCACATTGAATTGCCTTTGTGAGTATTTCGTTTTCAAATATTATTTTATTCAGTGCATCCTCATTTTTTCACAGTTTACAGGTTACCATGCAAATAAGGAGCGATTTTCGGAAAGTATGACGTGGATTTTACATTAATGGAAATCTTTACTAATATTTCGAGTTGCATTCCTGCATATAAATTACTTTACAGATTAGAACTGCATTTTTAATATAGGCTTCACTATTTGGAACAAATTTTACAAAAATTGCTCAGTGATTAAAATTCTCATTTTAATTTTCGTATTTTACACTTGGATGCCCCTCTGAAATTGCAAACGTTAAATGAAATATCAACTTTCATAAAATAAACCAGGTGTAATATTTTTTCGTATACTTAATTCAAGAGTGAGGTATAACTAGTAATTTTTGAAAATAAACGGCTGGATAAGGTGACGAGGTTAATTGCAAATTTCAAATTTTTAAATTCGTTCTCGGGACATGGCCTCCGATCATATCTGAATTTTAATTACGAGATGCGGTTTTCAGAGGAGAAAATATTTTGCTATCATATTTTCGTTCGTACAGCTAATTTCTGTTTCGCTTCTATCGATTATTTTTAAAAAGGCGAATGCGTTACATTAAAAGTAAAATTTAATACAAAATAGATAAGATTCGTTTTCAGTCAAAAAAATAAACCCTCTTTTAAGGCATATTCTGTAAGCTATCATTATCTACTTTAATTTAGAAATATTTTAAAATCAAAGAACACACGCAATCATCGTTTCAAAGAGAAGGGAAAAAATTCAGATAATATTTTCCTAGTTTTCTTTCATAAAAGATCAGATTGTTGTTAACGCACTGAAATATTTAAATTTGTCTTTTCTACGTTTAATCTAGATTTTTTTTCATCTTCACTCGTTAAGTGTTTAAAAAACGAAGTGAGAGCGATTTAGTCTGAATATGAACCTATGACTTTTGGATCACCCGTCCGACCCTAGGATCATCAAAATGCACTCATGGGGGCGCCAATATTTTTTGGGGCCCTTCATGCAGAAACTTTTTAATTTCCAAATGCAGTAGTGTCTCGCTAATACGAACCATCCTAATCTGAAACTCCTGGTTTTATTTTTAGTCTGCTGCGACGATAACCGATTAGCAGACGGAAACAAACGGAGCAGTGTATGTTACAAACAAATTGACATTTCCCATAAAGAAAGTGGAAATTTTCTGTCACCCGCCCGTCGTCTGTTTTCTGTTACACATGCGCACCAAAACATACGCACATCAAATAATCACAGCTGACAACAAATTCTATAATAAAGATCCGTAAACTTGTTAATCCGAACAGATCTCGGTCCTAATTAGTTCCGATTAACGAGACGTTACTGTGTTTGCAACAGAAAAACAAAATTATAATAGATAATGAAAAACTTTGCCAATTTGAGGTCTCTATTTGGGTTTGGGCCCCGCTTGTCCATATTAAAGATCTTCGCTCCACAAAGTTATTAGTAATCTGTAATGTGTGGTATATAAATTTAAAGTGCCCGTGTGCACATGCTTATGCATCGTAAGGAAGGGCCACGGAAAGGGAATACATACATAAGCAGGTCCCTCATTTAACCCCAGTGGCTGAAGACAGTTCTTGCCTTGAGAGATCTTCACACATTTTAGTAGGGTGGTCCTTTTTTTTGAAAGTCTAAATAGACTCTTTTTTTTGCCGAAAACACATACAATAAAACTTCCTAAAGCCGGCTAAACATCCTGAATCACCTGTCTTCGGAAAAATAAATATTTTTTCACTTTGTCATTTATTTTCCCATTTTCTATATGAGGTTGGTGTTATGCTTTTTATTCCTCCTTTCCACTATCTTCTATCCAACTTATTTCTCCCCTACTTCGTCTGCACTCTTACAGATCTTAAAAAATAAAAAAAATAAATGGATAACTAAAAAAAAGAATAAATGTAATATATAATAAACAAATTATATTATATATATTAATAAATAATTACATAATATATATAATACATATAATAATATAATAAATATACATATATAATTATAATAATATAATAAATATACATATATAATTATAATAATATAATTAATATATAATTATATTACAAACTAACAATTAGACAAACAAATTAATTAATTCTGAGTGCACAAAGCAAAGTGAAGTTTTATTTATTTGTTTTGTAGTAAATTTTTTGATACACAATTTTTTAAACAGTATCAAGACTTCATATTTTAATTCCAGTAGACTCTCCATTTTACGAACTCGTTCAGAACTTCAAAAAATTTCAAATTCAGAAGTTTGCAAATGGAAATTAACTTTAATTCTGCTCGACTCTTTTTTTTGGAACTAACACAACATTTCTTAGAAATATTTAGTCCGCAAATTGTAGGTTCGCAAAAACGTACCCACTATAACACTGAAAATTAAAATTTGTTTGCGGTCATAAAATTACCGACGAGCACAGAAAGATTAGGTATCGACCTTGTAGGCATATAAGAATCTTAAGACAGGAAGGAAATACGTTTATATTTTAATCTATTAATAGATATTTTCATAGAAGAAAAATGAATTAATTTTGTCTAAAATTTTTTAAGAAAATAGACAGCAGTTTTTTGTCGTTTAAAATAAAATACTTATAGTGCTAGTAAAATGCTTGTATTGCTATTAAAATGCTTACAGTGCTAATAAAATGCTTACAGTGCTAATAAAATGCTTATATTGCTACTAAAATGCTTATAGTGCTAGTAAAATGCTTATAGTGCTAGTAAAATGCTGACAGTGCTAGTAAAATGCTTATAGTGCTAGTAAAATGCTTATATTTCTATTAAAATGCTTATAGTGCTAGTAAAACGTTCATATTGCTATTAAAATGCTTATAGTGCCAATAAAATACTTATAGTGCTGGTAAAATGCTTATAGTGCTAGTAAAATGCATATAGTGCTAGTAAAATGCACCTCAATCAGAGTAATCGGAGAGAAAAATCCAAGAGTCCAGTAAAGCTATTTCGGAATTCAAGCTTTCGCATACCCCCTTCTTATTGGCAGGAAAATGATCCCACGAAGCGTGGATATTTTTCCTGACATTCTTTGTAGATTGTGGATTCCGGACATCGCTACCCGGACGTCTATTCTGATGAACTAGTTTCTTGTGTTTCTTAGTTACACATATATAGAATGAGCATGATCTAAAATATAAGCCAAACAGCCTTTTAAATCACAGGAACAACTGTGCGGTTGGGACTTAATTATATCATTCATCTGACATTTGTTGAACTCATAAATCTTGTTCATGAGCAAAGGATGGGGTCAGAATTCTCGTAGAACAGTCTTTGCGTCACAATAATGGCTACGTTACGTGATGGGTAAATGTTTCTCTGTTGTCTAAATAGGAATTTATTCTCGAAAGCATTTCACCTTTATTTCGTAATATGCAGTTTTGTTAATCTATTTAATTAATAAATAATTCTTGTATTACTTTCCTTATAATTATTAGTTAATGCAGCATATATGAAGTATTTATTAAAGTCAATTAATTCGCATCATAGTCGATGATGTAGTGGTAGTAGATGTCAAATTATTCGAAAGGAAAAATTTCTCGTCGCCTGGTGGGAAGCGAACACACAACCTTTCGATAATCAGTCAATTACTCTTAGCTATTGGTAGCAATGGGTAGAGCATTTGATTGGTCATCAAGTGGTTTAGGGTTCGCTTCTCACCAGGCATCGAGAAACCATTCCTTTCGTTGCGAATAATTTATCATCTGACATACAAAATACTTATAATTATGATAACTATGCTGAGCTTGAATTCTCTCTGAACAAGAACATGTTTCACAGTAAAAAATTATTATAATCTAATAAGTTATTTAAACATATATGTATTTGATTTGCATCGCATTTCAAATGTTTATTAATAATTTAATGCAGTGTTATTTAAAAATTCAACGATGAATTACATACTGACTCCTGAAATCATTCAAAATCGTATTCATTAAGTTAACTATTTTAAAGGATCAACTTTTTCTAATAAGCCGATATTAAGTATTAATATTAATCTTAACTCCAAAGACTGATTTCGTGAATTTCAATAATTATGTTCCGATGAAATCAGTATTTATGTTAAATTAAGCTTTACTATGTTACACATTATTTATTTGATGCAAAGGAGGTAAGAACTTGATTCCGCTTTCACATCACTGTGATACAATTTAATTTCATTTGCATTATAGCTCTTTTCCTGAGCAAAATTATCTCCAACAAATGATCCAACATTCTTCAGAGATACATTAAGCCATAACGGAAAAGAATCAGTGCAATATGCTGTGATGATGACCATTACCTTAACTTCCCCTTATATCATGCGCGCATGTGTTCTTCTGGATTAATGTTTGGCAACTTTGGGGTCATAAGAGTTTGCGCTGCGTATTTTTCTGTCTAACTACTTATATCATAAACATGGTGTTAATTTTCATGTCAGAAATGTGCTGTTATTTTTAAGATATATTGCTAATATAATGAGTCAGGAAGGTGGGACAACTATATTTACTCAAAAGTTACTCACACATGTTCGGTAAATCAGACTACACATTTTGAAATGGAATCGGAAATACTACCGTGGATGAATTTTTACAAGGAAAATTCTGTATTTAAATCATTTAAATATTCACGAATTATTCTCGGATTTAATGGGATTCCTTTGAGCGTATTCTTTGATTCGTAATTTTAAAATGTTGATAAAAACTAGTGTATATTTTTGAATATTTAAATTGGGGCATTAGCTCATACATACGCAATGCATACTCCCAATACAAATCATTATACAGTGGGATAACAACCTGCCAAATTTCCATATGCATGCTTCTATATCGCTCTTCGTTTATGCTGTAATGAGCAAAGGACGATGCAGTCGTATTAATATTCCCAAGGTATCCCCTCATTCTTAAGATGAAGACGCGCTTCCACGTTTCTTCTTTTCCATCGTTAAATAGCGGCTTTCAGAAGATGGAAGCGTCATTGAGATTCAGCTTGATGCATCACAGCACGACGAAGGAATATCATTAATAAATACATGCTTGTAGGAACCGAAGTTAAAGCTTGTCGTTCTGGTTTCGAAAAGAGCAACTTTTTCCGTTTTGCGCCTCTTCAAAGCGCGTTGCTCTTTTTTATGGAATTTTTACGAAGAGAGAGCGTTGCAAAACACATACTGGAGGTAAAAGTTTGAAGTTGGATCTCACATATCTCCTTTTCAATGTCATTGTTTGTTCTTGGAATTTGTCGGAGCTCCAGGAATTTTCCGGACGCCAGTGGAATAAACAGAACACGAAAAAGGTTTAACCACAAGAAAATACGTTCTTTTGACATCTTTGGACCATACGGACTAGGAATTTTTTAAGCACATATCATAGCGATTTGTTATAAAGTCAGTTTCTGCTTCATTGATGTTCTATTTCGCTTAATTCATTTTTTATGGCAATTTTATTATCGTAAACCTGACTTTTATTTATGACTATGGCCGATTTCAAAGATTTTTTCAGGATTATTTATGTAACGAAATTTTTATATTTGGTTGTTCTCTGATAATACGAATAACACAATTCTCCAGATGTGCAAGATTTTACTAAATATATTTTAGGAAAAATTTAACCATAGGCTTCAAGTAAGTACTAATAAAATACATTCTCGTTGCAGTGAATATATACTTATATAAAATAATAGATACAATGTACTAGTACAGCAACTCCCGTTCCACGAGATCTCCAAAATATTTCATTTTAAGGGGCTTTTCGTCATAAAGGAATTTTTGTTAAATTATTAATATTACTTAAAATATTAACATAAATAAGACATGGAAAGAAAATCCCCATTCAGCAGGTAAGATTTTGATGGAAGAACAAGCTTATTTACCTGGAATAATTTTGTGAAATAAATAAATAATTAATAGAAATAAATGCAAAACAATTTTTATGGTGCAGTTCGATAAAATCATTAACACGATAACACTGCTGATAGCTATTTCGATAGCTATGCTAGCGAAATTGCTATCAGCAGTGTTATCGTGTTAATGATTTTATAGAACTGCACCATAAAAATTGTTCTGCATTTATTTCTATTGATCAGTGCAGTGTGTCGCTATTAAATAAATAAATAAATAAATATATATATCATCATCATATTCAACCATTATCTATCCACTGCTGGATGAAGGTCTCTCCAAATGCTTTCCACACAAGTCTATCCTGAGCAATTCGCTTCCAAGTCACCCCAACCTGTTTTCTTATTTCATCTACCCATCTAGTTTGAGGACGTTTTCTAGGTCTTCGGTGGTCTCTTGGAATCCAGTTCAGAATTTCTGTTGTCCATCGTTGATCAGTTCTTCTTGCAATATGCCCAGCCCATCGCCATTTCAGCCCTTTTACTTTAACAATGATGTCCTCTACTCTAGTTTGCTCTCTCACCCAAGTGTTCCTTTTCCGATCTCTCCTAGTTATTCCAAGCATGCACCTCTCCATGCTCCTTTGCGTTGTCTGTAACTTTCGTATTGCTCCAACTGTTAGACTCCATGTCTCTGATCCATAAGAGAGGACTGGCAATACACACTGGTTGAAGACCTTTCTTTTTAGACACAAAGGCAATTTCCCCTTCAGGATAAAACTGTTTCTTCCAAATGCACTCCAGCCAAGTTTAATACGTCTGTTGAGTTCTTTCATAATGTTGCCATCCATTGAAATCAGCTGGCCAAGGTAAATATATGAATCAGCAATTTCTAGCTCAATGTTGTCAACTTGTATTTTTGTTTCCTCTACGAAATTATTGAACATGATCTTAGTTTTTTGTAGGTTCATCTTGAGTCCAACTTCTTTACTTCTAGTTGAGAGCTCCTGTACCATGTCTTGGAGTTCTGATGGGTTCGTTGAAAAAATAACAATGTCATCAGCAAACCGCAAATGATTTAAATATTCACCATTTATTTTTATTCCCTTGTTATTCCAATTTATCTGCTGAAAAATCATCTGTAAAGCTGAAGTAAAAAGTTTTGGAGAAATGGTATCTCCCTGCCTCACACCTTTACCAATTTTGATAGTTTTGGTATCTTTATGTAACCGAAATTTTGCACTTGCATTTTTATACACACGTTTCACCATGTCAATGTACACATCCTCAATGTCTGTTGATCTTAAAGAGTTGATGACTGCTGATGTTTTAATAGAGTCAAAGGCCTTCTCATAGTCAATAAATGCAACACACAATGGAAGTTCATATTCATGTGTTCTTTCAATTAATTCTCTTAATACTTGAATATGGTCCACTGTACTGAATCCACTTCGAAATCCAGCTTGTTCTCTTGGTTGAGCTGCATCTAATTTTTTCTGCAGGCGATGTGTTAGCACTTTTGTGAAGATTTTATAAATAGCAGGTAACAAGCTAATTGGTCGGTAATTTTTCAAATCCTCTTTATCACCTTTTTTATGCAAAAGAATTACTGTTGCAGAATCCCATTGGTTTGGTATGTTACCGCTGTTAAGACATTTGGTAAAGAATTTTGCAAGTATGTCTTCTACATATTCTCCAGCTTCTTTTAGGATATCTAATGTAATACCATCATCACCAGGGGCTCTTCCTTTCTTCATACTTTTTATTGCAAATGAAACTTCTTCTTTTAAGATTTTAGGAGCTGTTCCTTCGACTATCTCAGAGTCTTCGTTTAATCCACTGTTACTTTCGTATAGATTTTTGTAGAATTCTTCAACTCTTCTAAGTATTTCTTCCCTATTTCTTGTTACGGTGCCATCCTCTCCTTTTAATGCAATGATGTGTTTCTTCCCAAC
>QLNU02014176.1:14692792-14710554 GCA_006491805.2 Dysdera silvatica
TTGTAATTCTTCGTGGAAAAATTTTATAAGTAGTAGTTCTTAGACATCCATGCTTGAAAAAAATCTTGAGAACTTTAAACTAAAACGTTATATACAGGGTCCCTGTGGCTTGGTGGTCAAGGCAATCCGGAACTAAGAGAGAGATTCTAGTTCAACGCCAGACCAGGGTGATGTTTTTTTTTTTTCCTTCTATGCATTGAATTCCTCCTATGCATTGAATTCCTTCTATGCATTGAATTCCTCCTATGCATTGAAAGCTCTAGTTTGAGTTCAATCAGCACACATATCATTTTCATCTACATGATGATACGTAAACAACGATTTTTCTATCAACGTCTTTTAGGCTTAGTAATATTAACACCGATGTCATGGCGTGGTTAGATGGTGAAACGCTCGCAAAGAAAAAAAATGTTTTTGCGTTCGGCACGATTCCATAAACGCCCACTTGCCGGGCGGGTACTCGTACTCTACCAAATGAGTTACGAACGACGAACATTCGATTCCTTACGAACGTATTTAAAGCATATTTTTGGAAGCCGGGTATTTCGCGAAATGGGGCAGTACATGAACTGCTTTTTAAACCAAATTGCGAAAGGACCGGTATTAAATTCATCTAAAAGCCCATCACAGCAGATATATTTATATTTATATATGCAGATATATTTATTTGGGGGATCATACCCCCATCGAACGCAAAAACATTTTTATTTTTGCGCACGTTTCACCATCTAACAAATCCATAACATCGGCGTTAATATTACTATGCCTAAAGAACATTGATAAAAAAAATCGTTGCTTTATTTAACCTGTGTAGTGTTCGACTTGTAAATACATGGTGGTATGTATATGAATTGTAAGTTTTATTTGGGGATGGGGATGATAAACAATTGACGATTGCTCATGTTTTAAGACATCGCGTTACTGGTATTTTAATGTATTTTTCTTAACGCAAATTCATTTGCATATTATTTAGATTTAATACATTTCATTTCTCTGTCTTACCGGCAACTTATTGAAAATTTTATATAATTTTAGCCACATTTGGAAATATTTCCTAGTAAAAATTTAAAATAATGTCTAACACTACTTACAAATTTTCAAACATGATTTTGAACCATACGTTTTTAAAATATTTATTTCAAACCATTTATTGATAATATCAAGAAATGATTAATGCAATTTGTGCAAATGACGTGAATTCTGACACATCACGAATTTCTAAAAACTGAAACGAAGTATAAATTTTTATGAACAGTTAGTATTTAAAAGGATGTGCATTATTTTAGTAGATTTTAGGTAATTTTACTTTCCTTGGTAAAACGAATATTACTTTTCTTGTAATTTTACTTTTCTTATAATTTTACTTTTCTTGTAATTTTATTCTTGGCATAAACAAATAAATTAATAAAATGGTGTCAGTGAATTAATATAAACTAAATATTGCGTAATACGAAAGAAGAATTGTGCGAATACATGTTTCTCCATCTTGGAACATTTGACTTAATAGTGGTGAAATCATCGGCCATGTACGATGCAGCCCAAGGCACCATTAAGACATTGGGAAAAGCAGTCGTTAATTTTCAATTTGCAGAAAGTGGACACGCTCCCTTTCCTGATTTGAAACCTTTGCATTTCATTTCAATTCCAGTTGATTACAGTAATTAATAGTCACAGCGGTCACATTAGTCAGGCGGTGACTGCACTGATTATACAGGCGCTGTAAGAAGTGAGATCCCGCATTATGCGAAATATTGAAAACTGCCACGCCCTGTCCTCGTATGCGAAAGATTACGACGCATTAATTATAAAACTCAGCATTGCAACTAAGATGCTGTCAATTCGCGTTGCATTTGCGGTATAGTTTCTCTGTATTAATTTTATCGCATTCGCCGAAATTCATTATATAACATTATTTGTTCTTCTTGCGATAATGGTAATGTGGAGAATGAAAGTTATGGAAGCGGTAACAAATATCATATATCATAACGAGCAGTTTTCATATTATCAACCATTATATATATATATGGTTCGTTGCATTTTTGATATCTACATTATATTTTAATATATGTACTGAATATCATTAAATATATAACCAATTTCTTTCCTTTTATTTAGCAGATACTTAAATACATGGAGTTCAAATATAGCTAGCTATTTATAGAAAGGTTGTGACAGAAAATTACCCTCATACACGTGTAAAATTGCATTTAATCAATGTATATTTTACGATCTTCCGAATTATATACTGGCATTGAAAATTGTAGAAAATAATCATTACATAATGATACTGGTATATGTTGAAGTTTTGACAGTAACTGGACCAGAAAATAGAATCACCAGTTTCATGCCACAAGAGAAGAAGAAGCAGAAGAAGCTTTTCCTCTTCAGAAACTAACGAATTTCCCTGTTCAGTGCCACACAGATGAGCGGTAAACTAGAAGCATGATAATGTCTGCTCGTAATAACATCAATATGTAGACACTTATTGATAATAAAATCCATAGCCCATTTGGATAACGAGCATTATCACTAACGATCAGCAATAATCAAATATCTAACAATGACAACAGATATGATACAATGATTACAGATACGTTGAGTATATAACGCAGAATTTAGATAGTTAAACAACTTTACAAATTGATTAATAACTAAATAATAACTATCAATGTAATAACATAATATTCTGTTAATACAAATTAATATATATTTATATAATGTATAATAATCAATATGTAATTTTAATTTTAATTATTATACATTAATAATGAACATGCTGGGCTAAGTACGAGATAAGGCAGCTTATATAATGGAAATCAGATTTTAAAGAACAAAATCAGATAACACATAGGAAAAGAAGTAAATGAAAGTCTATAATACATAAGCGAAATTGAATTTAATCGAGTTCCAGACATCTCCGCCGATTTCGGAACAAACGAAATTTAAATGAGAACTGCCTTTTTATATAGTAATTTAAATTTACGTGCAAAATAATAAGTTATTTCACATTCTGTGAAGACAAGACTTCTGAATTAAATTTTAAAATATTAACACAGTTTCACTATGGTGATAATACTTGAGACAATAATTATACATATATAGCTATTTCACTTGATCTCTAAACGTCTTTCAGTTCACAGTTTATCATGACAATAAGGAGCAATTTTGGGGAATTACGAGGTAAATTTTATATGAATGGAAAACTTTAATTTAATCTTTCGTCTTTTTAAGTAATTTTCTAGATGCTTTCTTGCATATTAAATATTTCATAAGTTAGTGGTACAGTTTTATATAGTATGCACTGCTTGGCATAAATTTTGAAAACATCGTTAAGTATTTAAGATTTTTATTTTAAGTTTTGCTTGTTTCTCGTCGTCTCCAAATTACCAACGCTAAACGAAATACCAGCTTTCATAAAATTAAACCAATTGTAGTCTTTGCTCGTAGTATTTAATAAAAGAGTGAGGTAGATGGTAGTATAATGTTTGAAAATGAAAGGCTGGGAGAGGTAGCGAGGTTAATTGCAAATTTAAAGTTTTTAAATTCATTCCCGGGACAAGGGCTCTTAGTGTTTTTAAAGTTTAATTACAAAATACAAGTTTTAAAATGGAAAACATTTTGCTATCGCATTTTCACTTCGTATAGTTTCATCTTGGTTTGTGAGTACCACAATTCTTAAAGGAAGACAACTTCATTATTTTATAAAATAAATAATGAAAGATAAATAAGATCCATTTCTAGGGAAAAATAAGTTTTCTTTAAGATACAGTTTGTAAGGTATAAATAGTAGTTTTAAATTGGAAGTATGATACAATCTAAGGAATCTGTATTATTATAAATATAATAAAAAAAAAATAGTTTTGGCATGAATATATTTCTTTTCTTTTTCTTTATAGAATGTATGATATTTGTTTAAGTAAATTGAAATTGATTAACCAAATTGAAATTGATTAATCAAGTTGAAATTGATTAATCAAGTGGAAATTGATTAAACACGTTGAAATTGATTTAATTAAAGTTAATTTCGAAGTTTCTTATCGTGACATATACGAATTAAGGAAAACGGGGTGGCTCGATTTAGGCTGGACACCAATCTGTGTTTTGTATTAACCGCTCTATTTCTATAATAACTAAGCTATTGGGACTAGCCATGCATATTCAGAATTGAATTCGGTCGTAACTCTGCCTTAATTTTTAACTATTACACCACTATATAGAAATAAACTGCGAGGTGACTTTAGAGTTTTGCCCCTAATAGTCAAATTTCAAACTTATGGATAAAGTTAGAGAAAGAAAACTTGGATGTCATGTCATGTTTTGAGAAGAGAACCATCAAATACAAAGAGTAAGAAAGAGCAAACCAGGAAGAGAACTATGGAAAAAACAAGGATGACAATAGAATCGGATAAGCTCTTAATATAAATTATACCATGGTTTGATATCTAGTAATGTATTATGCCGGAAACAATGGAAGCGCCGATGTTGTGTCACTTATCCCGAATAGGGAGTTCACAAAGAAGGATCTGTTGCCGGGTTGCAGTGGTAATCGAAGTCGCTATAATCGAATTTGACTGCATATATATATATATATTGATTTTATATTTCAGGCGTAAAACTATTGAGAGGAAGAACTGTATGAGCTTCAATAGTTATTATGTCCATTAGTTTTACCTCCACTGAAGTGTATTAAATTCCCAGTAATTTGCACAGGATGTCTACAGAACTGGAAAACATGTAAAAGTCAGGGAGGTTTTTTTTGACTGGAAAATTCAGGAAAATTTGAAATATCAAGGGCTAAGTCAAGAAAATTTGAAAGTTGTTGTTATTTGTTGCATACTGAAAAATTTGAAAAACTTGTACTTTTGACTAAACTTCTTCCAAAAGTTATCATTTTGCACCAAAACTAATATAATTTATATAAAATTATTAAGCCCATATATTTCTCAGGAGAAAATGTTTGCCAAATATATAACTAAAACTTGAAAAACAAAAAGTGTTTTTAGCTAAATTATCCAATCTGTAAGGAATTTTGCTAATACCAATCTCCTTTGCCTTATATACAGTCATACACATTTTAAATGAAATAGAAGATGAAGCATCAGCTTTTCGATTATATAGTTAAACATCTTTATGATGAATTCAAAAAGGCCCAAAAGAGAAAGTGGTGGTGTAAATATTTCATTAATGAAAATTAGTGTAATGAAATTAATTTTTTAATACATTTTTTGCATTTATAAAATTATTGTAATTGAATTATAAATGGCTTTTTGGGTTGTGATAGTTGATTTTATGGTCTTGAAACTTGTTTCGATTTCGCAAATTTTAATGTTTTATGCATTGTTTATTGTAATTCGCGACTGGAAATAGATTTGGTCTAGAAAACCCGAAAAAATCAGGGAGGTTTGAAACATAATTTGGCTAGAAACCCTGACTGCAGCACATACGCACATTCACTGTAGTAGAGTATACACACATCTGTTATTCTACAGCACGTACATACATTCACTGCAATACATGCATGCATGGAGTATAGTATATCTATGTGCATTCTACATAGAGAATTTTCTTGCTTTTGTTCACGTGTTAATACAACTTTCATAACTCGAGGCGTAGATTTCCCGAAGTTGCCTTCTACCTAATGATTTCCCTTTTGAAATGAATAATTTGAATGTTTAATAGACGAAGATGGCCCAATGAGATTTATTTCTACCAAAATAAGCTGTTAGAATAAAGAAAATATAAGAAAATGAGAAGAAAGGAAAACAGATGTCTCATGTGACAAGAAGTAAAGAAAATAGGAAAAAGAAAAAAAAAAAAAGAAGAAAAATGCGAATCCACTAAAAACAAGCGAAGAGGTAAAGCACACAAAGTTTAAAGATACATAAAATTTAGCACGGAATCAAGGTTTGACACTCAGCTTTTGTGTTAGAACTATTGTACTAGAACATTTTCCTAAGCGCAGAAAAGAAAACATATCAGGTACACGGATTGGAGTCGAACCAGCAATCCATGTGTTATCGTCCCATTGTTTTGTCCATTAGAACACAGTGCATGGTCCTACGTGACTCTTTTCTGGTAAATGTATGTTAACCAATGGAAAGAAGGAACTCTTTAAGGAATAAAGGAGGGTATGGAAATATTTCCCATAGATCGCTGGTCCAAATCCAAGCTAGTATGTGTGTTTTCTTTACCTAAAACAAAGGTTCCTGCATGAATCATGCAAAAGTGGTATCATAAACTTTTATTGGCTTTAAGTAAACGTTTAGTTTAAGATTAGCTACAAAGACAAAAGGTGAATGAGCCAGTCCTATTTATATGTGAAACATTCGTAAAACAAACAATAATTTAATAAATGCGAAATACTGGAAATACATCACCGTGATCGTATAGAAGAAATAAATTATGGCCAACAATCTATTTCATATTTATAGCGCGAAATGGCTATCAAATGGACTGATTGTATTCGATCGTATACTACCAATTTTGTGATTAACAGGATGGTTGCTTAAGATTAATCTGATGAGTAAACTCTGCTATTTGACAAATAGCTAGCAATAGCTCACCTTAGTAAATCATCAATATGCATAAATTATTCCAGTTTGATTCTGATAATGCGTGTCTACCATTAAACTATGTTCCCTCCTTAGCCTAGCCCTCGTTCTAGGCCGTATATATAAACAACATTTAATCGAGCCTAACCTTATGCACCCTGCAACCTCATTCGAGAATAAAAGGGGAAATACTCACGTGTGGTGCCCCATGATGATGTGTTGCCCCTCGTCCTTGCGCCGCAAGCCTGATCTTGGTATTTCTTGGTGTTGTATTGTTTGATGGTATAACGCACTGCCTTGGTTGGTGATGGCCGCCACTGATGATCCTTGCACCGTAAATGCCAGTCGTAAAACAATCTACGCTCAGCCTCACTCGGCTCCTTGCTTCGGAAACGCCAGTCGTAAACAATCAATGCTCAGATCCGCTCGGTTTCTTGATTCGGAAACGCCAGTCGTAAACAACCAACGTTCAGACTCGCTCGGAATCATACTTCGGAAACACCCCTTGCTCCACAAATTTGCTCACGTCGCTATCAACTCTGTTTACACCTCGCTCTCGAGGTTTACTATACTTCTAATTTCGAGCCACTTGGCCCCGGCACAACTCTACGCTCGACGCGACACTCTCCCCGAATCTCTTCCCACTCTCTCTCTCTCTCTGCTCTCCGAACCTTTTCTCTCCGGCTCCCCACTTCGTCTCTCTCTTCCCTCTTTTCCTACATCATATCTCAATCATTTTTCGACATGTTCATTACCTAGAACGTACCAATCACTTCTCAACCAATATTTCTAGACAAATCACAATTACTGCCCTCAACTATGGCTCCTCCTTACGACCTATCTGATGCTTGACCACAAACAAGCACGGCCCGACTTGAGTACGTCCCTAACATCTTCCTTCTTCTCGGGATTTAAAACAGCGAAAACCACGAGGAGTTATAACCCCTATAAACCGACTGTCAATTTTATTATTTTGCCTTTGTTATATTCGGTTTTCCCTGGTACCTCTTGATCATAAAATCCGTCTAGGCTAGGAGTTGCGATCGCCTTGTTGGACCACCGTGCTTGCCGCTTTCTTTCTAACACAACTAATCCTTCAATAATTCATATCTCTTTACCACGAAGGAGAAGCTCCTAAAATTTCTAAATACACAGTTTATGGCTCTCCATAGAGGTGTCAACACTCGATCGCATTGAATAATTCTCCAACGTTCTTTTTTATTTCCCAAGCAGTTTACTTCTTTGGTTAACATACACATACTCAAAAAGAGCCATGCATGGCTGTACTCATTTTTTCAGCAATCTAGGTAATGGCACTGTAACTCACACATCGTTGATTTGACTCCATTCTACGTATGTGTAACGTGTGTTTTTTTCCCACTTAAAAACAAAGGTTAGTATGAAGCACGTGATAATTGCGTGTCAAAATATAATCGCATTGAATAATTCATTTCTATCCTTATTTCTCCCCTATTCCTTTATCCATCTATTTATCTATTTCTATTTATTTATATATTTCTATATACTATTATCCATATCTATATCATTATCTATATCAAATGTCTACATACTATTATCTATATCTATATCAAATGTCTACATACTATTATCTATATCTATATCAAATGTCTACATACTATTATCTATATCTATATCAAATGTCTACATACTATTATCATATCTATATCAAATGTCTATACTATTATCTATATCTATATCAAATATATTTATAACATTATCTCTATTTTATATATATTTTTTTAAGGGAGGCTTCCCTTTGGATTAATAGAAATAGATAAAATGACTCTATGAATGAAAATAATAAATGATGGAAATTTAAGAAAAAAGTTAAAAAAAAGACAAAAAGTCGCTGAGATGATTTTGAGACCAGTGAATGCTATCGTAAACCGGATAACGAAGGACGGAGAGATAGTATTTTTCTGCTTTGAGAAATATCATGCTGACAGTTTCGACGATGGGAAAATTATAGGAAGAAATGCCCCGTCAATTGTTACAAAAGAAGAAAGTATGGAAAGTGACGCCAACCTTCCTCTTTCATTTTCTGCAAACTGACAGGTTTATTAAATGCGGGCCTTAACCTGACACGTGCAGTAACTGTCGTTCGAGGAGGAAGTTTTTTACCTCTATAACTTAGGAATAAAATGGACGTTCAGTTTTAAATTCTGTTCATTGTTTTGTCGGAGAGGCATCATCTTATTCCTACCGTAGGTTAAATACCAATCAAATAGAGAAAGATATAAATCATTTATGAAGACAGACGCATGTATGCAGATCTGAATTTACGATTTTTACACCTGTCTGCTCTGACATATTTTCCCGCCTGGAATCTGACATATTTTACCGCATGTATTCTGACACATTTTGGTGCCTCTAATCTGACATATTTTGACGCATGATGTCACCAAAAGTAATTATAGAGGCACAACAGAGATTATGGCGCTTTTGTCAAATTCTTAATTCGAGGCCCCTGGCATTTATCTCAAATTCACCTTTTCACACGTATTCGTGAATTTGGTGCCTTTCCACAAATATTCATGAATTTGGGGCCTTTGAACTTCTCACAAGATGGCGTCCTTGGCAGTTTACCTTTTTATCAATGTCCAGTTATACCTTTAAACGTAACAAATTATAATTAGTAATTCAATTTGTCACCAAAAAAGTCCCGCCAGGGCAAATATTTCGGCGGTAAATTTTTACCAAAAATTCGCAGCAGCAAGCTTTAAACTACTTAACCCATCGATAAATCCACCGCTGCGTATGCGTGTGATATCTGTAATTTGGTTTGAGTAATATAATTAAATTTTCGCGATTAATTGAAAATAAAATTTTCATACGAGCGATAAAATATATTATGTCCTGTTACAAAAGGTAATTTTCCTTATGTATTAATATTAATGGCCAAAAAAGACTATACAATTTGCTTTCGAGCAAGTAACTACAAAATTTTTGGATATTTTAGGATACTTTTTTTAAAGTGCAATGCCAAATATAGTAAAATTTTGTAAAAGAATTTAAAAAACGCCATATTTTTAAAATTATTATTGTGTTTGAGAAGTGTAGGAGTAAAATTTTTGTGGCGAAAGTTTAGAAACCATGTCATGTTCGCTTTACAAAATTCTGCTAATATAACTTGAATAATTCAATTCAAAAATATATATGCGACGGAATTTTCGCTTGTTATGAAATTTACATGGATAATGGAAGATTGGGTATATCGTTATATTAGCGAATATAGACATCCACCCACAGTGGTCCAGTGGGTATAGTCACTCCCTTCGGACTTGTTAGGTTCGACTCCTACATAGCTTGGTCACATGTAAAAAACGTATTGTGGGGTCATGTCAATCGCCTGTGTGGTGCCCATATGGAGGAACGACAGACAACTCCTTTGTCTGGCAGCAGTTGCTTCCAGACACCAACATGTGAAGATAAGTAAATTAGAATAATAACTATATATTAGTTATTGTAGAAATAAAATACAGGGTACCAGGGAGGAAATTACATAAAAAGGTTAAACACTGGTAAAATAGCAATGAAAAAGATCACTCAAGCTTTCGGACGCATCAGCAGCAGTCCTTCATCAGGAGTAATGGCAATCATTACTCCTGATGAAGGACTGCTATGATCCGAAGCTTTCAATCTTCGTGTGCTATTCTCAGTGTTTAACCTTTTATGTATATATTAATTTATATATTATACAATATAATAAGTATATATATAATATAATAACTAATTGTGTAATTAATGTAAAATTTAGAAAAAAATATCTATTAGTGAATAATAGATTTTTAAGTGAATAAATATGTGTATTTATTATTTCTATTATGTCTATGTGTTTTCCTTCATTTATTCTTTTGTATACGTATTGAGATATTTTTAATTTGTGTACATTTTCTATGTTTAATAATTGATGTTCTTGTCTAAATTGATCGGTTGACTGGTATGATGGTTCTGTTTTATTCATTGTGTCACGTAATAGTTTACTTGTTTTTAATAAGTTTGTTTTAGTTAATTTCCCCATGTTGAATTTCCGTATAATGATGTACTATAAATTATTGAATAATAAATTTCAATTTTTGCATTTCAAATTAGTTTACTCTTTAATCTGGCTAATAGTTCATTTATTCTTCTAATTTTTTTTTATGTATATCATCTATTTGTTCATTCCATAAAAGTTTTTCGTGTAATTTAATACATAGAAATTTCATTGATTTAACTCTTTTTAGTATTTTCCATTAAATTGTATATGATTTTCTACGTTATTGATTTTTTATTATTAGTATAGAATATTATATATTTGGTTTTTTCAGTATTTACTATGTGATCGTTATCATTGAACCATTATTGGATCAAATTTAATTTAACTTTTAATATGTTTGTTAGCAATTAAATATTAGGTCCACCTATTGACCAGTTTATGTCATCAGCAACTAATAGTATATTATCATCTAAATACATCAAATCATTTATTGCTAATATAAAGAATAATGGTCCGAGTATCGTTCCTTGTGGAACATCTCTTAAATTAATCATTTTTCTGACGATTTATTACCTATTTTGACAATTTGGTAGCGATGATTAAAGTACTGATCTATGAAGTTAAACATTTACCCCCCCCCTTATTCCTAATTTAAATAGTTTTTCTTTAAAAATATCTCTGTTTATTAAATAAAAAGCTTTGCTGAGATTCAGGAAAAAATATATTTTATTTCCTTACCTTAAATTTTTTGTTTTACGTTGTTAACTATATTTAATAACAAGTCCTCTGCTGATTTATTTTTTTGAAATCCGTATTGGTTAACGTATATTAGTTTATGGTTATTTAAAAATTCAATTAATCTTTTGTGAATTACTTTTTCTAGTATTTTTGAAAACACAGTCATAATTGCTGTTGGTCCGTAATTTTCTATGAGAGCCTTTTTCGGTTTTTTAAAAATCGGTTTAATTACAGCAATCTTTAGTTCATTAGGAATTATACTTGTTTCAAAGATATCATTTATAACTATCGTTAATGGTTCTTTTAAACAGTGAGAACTTTGGTTAATTATTTTTGGCGCTAGGTCGTAAATTCCTGGTTCCTTATTTGGATTTTATTTTATTTAATTCTTTTACAATTTCGATTTCAGAAACCTCATGTTAGAAAATACTATTTGTTAAGCTTGGCTGAAGATATTTTTTGAACTTGCTGTTTAGTGAACTTGATAAATTTAAATTTTCTGATACGTTTATGTTGAATTTATTAAATTCATTAGCTATTTTTCTTGGGTCACCAAATATTTCATTTTTTAAGTATTTTTATGCTTGTTTCTTGTTTAATATTTTTTTCGTCCTAGTAATTTATCAATTGTTTTCCATTTCTGTTATATTTAATATTTTGATAATATATTATGATAGTAAGTGTTTTTTGTTTTATTTATAAGTTTATTTGTTGAATTTCTTATTTTGCTAAATTCATTCCAATGTTCTTTCTTTTTTGTTTGAACAAACTTTCTGTATAATTTATCTTTTGTTCTTATTATTTTTTTTATTTCGTTTGTAAACCATCCTGGATTAATCTTTTTTTTATTATTTTCATTGGAAAAAGTTTCATTATATATTTCTTTCAATTTATTCATAAATAAATCGTATCATGTTTCCGATTTTGGTAAATTTTCTTTTTTAATAATTTTTGCCAATAAATTTTTTGTAATTCGTTATGAAAATTTATTATATTTTCATAAGTTGTTTGCTTGAAGTCTATGCGCTACTTCTCTATCTTTATTTGCTATGTTTACATCCAATTCTTTGCAAACTTATTACTTCATTAGTGCTATCTTCGATTTCCTGTTTTGGATTACCTGAAATATTTATGTCTTTTCTACTACTGTAGATATCCATATTGCTAATCTTTTGTTTTAACTCAAAATTTTCATTACTTAGAAATTCTAACATATATATATATATCATGATCAGTTCATATATATATCATGATAGTTATATCATGATCCATGCTTGAAAATCTTTCATTTACTTCTTCTTTTCTTGTTTCTATTACTGAATGTAGTTTTTCAAGGTTCTTTTTTAGTGAATCATTGCCAGTTTTTAAGTTTTGGCATAAATCCTCCATTTTATCTTGTTCATTTATCATTTCGTCGGTCTTTAGGAGTATTAACTAGATTTTAGATGACAGTTTATCTATGACTGTATTTGTTTCATTTTTATTTTCTTCTAACAGGTTCTTTAATTCTCTTAATTTCTGGAATGATCCTGTGATGCTTGATTCCGCCGTTTTTTTCAGTTTTTTCCTATTAGCTAGTTTCTAGTCAATATTAGTTATTTAATGGCTTCTTGGCAACAATGTTCTTATAGATGTTTAATTTCATGGAAACACTTTATATAATTAGCTACAAAGTTATTGTGAATTTCTAAATGTGATTGTTAATTAAAAAATTTTCGTTCTTGGTTCGCTTTTTATAACTTATTAGGAAGATATTTTCTTTCAAATTACTGTCCTGTTTATATGGTAAGTAGTTAAATGTTTACTGCCCTCTCGTTAATTTCTTTCGTAGTTCAGCTGTTTATTTCTGTCCGCCTAGCTGTCGTTGCTACTTTTTAGGCAAAAAGTACGAGTAGTGTGAACAACCCATCTCGAACGTAATCAAACAGTGTTTCCAATTGGTAGTTGATGATGGGACTCCAGCTGGAAGACAGAGTTACCGCGTTTCGTAAAGACTCAGAGAGGTCAGTAACAAGTTATCGGATATCCGAATGTTTTTGTCGACTGCCACTTCGAAGGACCGGTTTGCTTCCAGATGGACCCGTCCTGTTGACAAGAGCAGTTAATCAATACGCTTGGGGTAGAACGAAGATTACTGGGACAAAGAGACCTATGGACGCGAAGCTTCATTTTCAATTTTTGAGAAACTTTGAAGTTATGGACAAGGAGAAAACTTTTTTTTGCCATTTTTCGAGGCTGGAAGGATAAGTTGATCCGTGGACCTTCACGTTGGTTAGGACAAGGTTCGGGTTATTGTTTAAATTTTAATAATTTAGAAGCACACCTTTAGACAGCCTTGCCACCTAGCGCCAGAGTGTCACTGGCCAAAATTCAAAAAAGCCGTATTCCCTATAATATACTCCGGCGGCCATCTTTCCCAATGAAACCCTTGCACAATTCCTCCTCCTCCTTCCATAATATAATTTCATGAACGATTCGTAAATTATTTAAGTGATAAAACAAGAGATTTCATCTGATGATATTTTATCATGACAAAATATTTAAAAAATTTTTTAGCGTTTTAAAAACTTGAGTAAGAAAATGGTCATATAGAAAATCAGAGGCACCAAAAAAAAGTGTCCCGTTGTGTACGTTCATTTTCCTGGATTTCCAAGGAATACATTGGATCTAAGGAAAAGGCAAGACATTTATGAGCAGAAAGGCAGTTTGCAACACCAAAACGTATTTTAAAAATGTAATGCGAAGGTGCGAAAATTCTCAAAATATTACCAGGCTAAAAAAAAAGTTGTTTAGCATATAATTAAAATTTCAAATATTCAAATTAATTCGCCGTCACAAATGATGCTAATTTTCATCCCGGCGGAGGGTAAAAAAATGAAGTTACTTCGTTTTCTCTGCCTCGATAAAACTAGTCTGTGGATGAAACTCAAGGCAGCTCCTGTGTAGCTTCTGAATATCCTGGAGTTCCTTAGGAAAAGTAGTAACTTGACGGAATATTTCTTTTCCCGTCGCGGTTCTTCTCAAAAGAAAGTTTACGTTGATATTTTGGAGAGAGAGGTTTAAAATAAAAAGATAATTGTTAGGACGAAATTTTAAAATTCTCTTTTTTAAAATAGATAAATAAATTATATGTAAACACCCAGGAGCATATAATTAGATAAATAATAAAAAAACACACTCTCTCTCACTATATAAATATTATATGTTTTGATGTTGTAAATGTTTCTTTTTCGTCATTCTGCCGCTCTTTATTTGATTATTCCAGATGAGATTGTACTTCAAGATAACTGTGCACTGTATTTACCATGTTCCATTGATGAGGTAGAGTTCTCCACAAGACGAAACCTTCCTCTTTGGCAGTCCTCTTTGACAGCAACGCCAAAAAGATTAAGACGCACCAAGGCGTTTCCATAGATTCCAGTCATTAAAAGAAATGCCACAAAGTTAAAAGGTGTCAGTGCCAAAACGGTTAGTGCTTCCCTCAGCTCAACGATATACAAATCAATCAAATTAGTTTCTTCAACCAGGATCCAGCATGACATATAACAAAATAAGAGAACTTTGAATTTACCTCAATATTTTTTAGGAACGTTATATTTAATTATGTGATTAGCGAATATAGTTGTAGAAAAAGCTTATTCAGTTACCAAATGCTTGAATTTTAAATTAATTTGATTTTTATCAGGACAAATATAATCCCTTAAAAATTCTATATATAAATAATGTACATATAATTAAATTTCTTTTCTTTTTAAAAGCAGGACCCCCATAACATACTAACCCACCTTTTTGTTTTTGTTCTACATATTATATTTAGTTTTTAAAAGCCCACATTTAACACAGAAATAAAATAATTTTGGCCTATCGGGGCATCCAAAACTTTATAAATTCCCTCTGGGAGATGTTTCATTTTTGGTCAACGTTGGCGCCTTTTAAACCATGAACGTTAAACAAATGGAGCTCAAAGTTTAAACTTTGAGCTAAAATTTGACTTCGTAGGTAGCACATATGGACATTTGCAAAAATCTGGTCAGGGCCAGGTTTTGGGCTACCAGAGTGGCCACCTTTCTTTAATATGGCGGACGCCATGTCAGCCAACGTTAACATGAGCCAAGTTGAAGTTGGCTAATAATTGGCGACCAAAGATTCTGGCGGTCCTTAACCAGCACACCAAGTCACAAGATGGCGAAATGTGAAGAGCCATCGAAAATCGGCGAAGAGCTTGTGGCTTGGAAGTGAATAAGACATCATTAAGACTACCCCAACAGATGCTTGAATGAGGGCCATAAAAAAATAAATAAATAAATAAATGAACACTAAGCTCCCTTTTCCTTATTTTCTCTTATTCTCTTAAATCTTAATTTTAATAAATAGTGCTTCCCCTTTTAATTAAAAATAAGGTAAAATATTTCCTGGTGCTTTCAAAAACACCAGCATAATTAGCAGGTCTATTGGAGACCTCGATACAGTTAGGGATTATCCACTATAAATTTGGAAATTTCTAATTTAAGCAATTTTGTTACTCATCAGTGAAATAAAAGCTTTGAATGTAAATAGCCTTCTAGAAAGGAATTTTATAACTTAAAGTAATGATTTTTTTTTTTCTCTGAACAACTGTTAACCAAGACTAAATTTTTTTGATATTGACATGTTTATCAAATAAATTTGAAGGCAGTAATTTTTTTTAAATAATTGTTTTCCTGTCTGCTTTTGTTTTTATTTAATAAAGCCTGTGGTTATTGAAAGAAAAGTAACTTTAAGTTTCTTTTTTTTTTTATATTTAAAATAAAACCCAAAGAGCAATGCACTTAAGCTTCCATTTTTATAAACGGCCTATTTATTTTTTCGATAAGTAAAACTAATATTAAACGTAATGGGTTGTAATGTTCTCAAATGGTTAAAATAATCAATAAAAACATTAACCTTAAATTTGCAAATTTAAGGTTAAAATTAAATTATTAATTTAAAATACTTTAACTTTATTTTAATTCTTCTATTCTAATCCTAAATTCTAACTAATTAAATTAAAACTTTACAACCTTGTTATCACCATAACAATGTGATCGTATTTTTAAGGGTATACTGGCTAGAATTTGCAGTTTCTGCGAGATGTGAGCTTTCGAAGACTGGGAAACCAAACCCATGACTACAACTCAATAGAAAAAAGGTAATAGTTCGGTATTATTTGGATTTAAATGGTTTGTTTTTTTCATGTGAACAAATCGCTTCGCCATTACGTCGCCACAATGAAGATAATGTTTAATTTGACAAATTGTTACAATGATCCGTTGTTGACAAATAACACAAAATTCAGTAGAGCCAAGCTCAAATTTTAGTTCTTAAACGTTAAATAGGTTTCTTCGATTCTACTAGGAGGACTGTTTTAATATAACGATTTTAATGGATGTGCAAAAACTGAACTCTTGATTGTTGAAACAAATGAAACACCTGCATTAAATTAACTGCAACATTGATCGTATTAAAATCTAGTATTAATGGTACATAGAAAATACACGTATTTACTAACAGAAAGCAAGATATATAATTTACATCATAGAGCTTTGCGGGTTATTTCGCAACGTCTGTTTATTAAAAACACTTAACGTTTCACTCCGTGCTATGCGGAGCATCCTCAGAAGTAATACCGACCAAGTTTCCCTCTGTAAAATGCAAGACTTTCGCTTGGTTGCTCGGCAGAAAATGAGTGAGTAAAAAAGAGAACTTACATTTATAGTATTATTTCTGGCTGCCCCTGATTGGGTGATTTCCGGACTATGCGCTCTCATTGGTTGTTGGACGAAGGTCGTCGCTCATTGGCCCTGAGGGTGGAGAGTTTAGATTGTAGAATTTTGGGCCTGGACTCTGCCTGATTCTGCCAGGAAGCGGCCAGCCATTCCCACATCAGAACAAACCACACTTGAACCGGTCTCCGTTCCGGTTATTTTCAAGGCGGTTAATGGTGGGAAGCCCATCAATACGATCAACCCAAATGTGGTGGATGACACCATCAAAAGGGTATGTGGATCGTACCTGACCATAACGCGTCGTGCAAACGAACTCCTGGTGAGGGTGGCCAGCCGACCAATGGCTAGCCGGCTCCTGACGATCCATACACTGGGCAATGTTCCGGTTGAGGCCTCCCTCCATGTCAGCGTGGCCAAACCCAGAGGCCTAATCCGAGGAGTGGAGACCGCTGTCTCTGACTCCGCGCTGCTGGAGGCCTTGGAGGAATGTGGGGTGGAATCCCTCCGAAGGTACACGTACTCCCGGGGTGGTGGTGCCACTGCGCCGCTTGGCAAAGTGGTCCTTACTTTCGCACAGGCCCCCATGCCGACCAAGGTGAGAATTGGCGGAAAGGTGTACGAGGTGTCCCCTTACGCCACCTCTCCTCACCAGTGTTCCAACTGCCTTCGCTTTGGGCATAAGGCACCTGCCTGCAGGAGCAAGACCCGTTGTGCAAAATGTGGAGAGGG
>QLNU02014176.1:14717334-14746815 GCA_006491805.2 Dysdera silvatica
AAATAAATAATATATAAAAACATCAAGAATGTAGCTATTAAATGTGATATATGTCGATAAATTGACAAAAATAGTATTTATAAGTAACAAATTATGTTTTAAGCGTAAGTGAAGTTGAAAAGCTTATTTCGATCTACGTGTTTGAGTAATTGTTAGCAATCTTTCGTCAGGAATACAAAAATTAAAAAGGGACTATTAGAATATCGACGACGTTATTTGTTGCAGCAACATTTTCTCATATAATATTTCCTTAATAATTTTATATTCCTGAAGAAAGTCTGCCACGTACGTCAGAAACGTACGTCGAAACTATCTTTTCAATCTGACTTACGCTCATAACGTTGTTTTCTACTTATAAATATTATCTGAGTAGTGGTCCACCAAATTACTTTGCGTTAAAAATAGGTTAATAATTGGTAACAACATGTTGATAACTGATAAGAATATGTCAATAACTATCAAGAATATGTTTATAACTATTAAAGTCGGTAAATATTTCTCATCATAGTCGATAATGTGATAATATTTAATGATAAATTGCTCACAAAGAAAAGAATGATTTTACGAAGAGCACTTAAGCTGAGGATACTAAAAGGTCCTGGGTTTCGTTCCCACCAAAACCGTAAAACCATCCTTTTCTTTATGAACAGTTTATCATCTAAGATGTTTATACCTGTAACTTTCTAGAATATGTTTATAATTGTAACTGTCCAGAATATGTTTATAACTGTAACTGTCCAGAATATGTTTATAACTGTAACTGTTCAAGATATATGCATAACCGTAACAGTCCTGACTTCGTTATAAATGTCCAAAATACGTTTATAGATGTCCAGAATACGTTTATAAATGTCCAGAATATGTTTATAAATGTAACTCTCTAGAATATGTTTATAACTGTAACTATCTAGAATATGTTTATAAATGTAACTTCCAGAACATGTTATTAACTTATAAGAATATGTTGATAAACAAAGATGTATCCATAACTGAAAACAATATGTTTATAAATGAAAAGTGTATGTTTATAACTAAGAAATGTATGTTCATAACTGAGAAATATATGTTCGTAACTGAAAGATATAGATTCGTGACTGAGAAATATATGTTCGTAACTAAAAGATATAGGTTCGTGACTGAGAAATATATGTTCGTAACTATAATACGACTACAATATATTAATAACAAACAATAATATTCCATAACTAAAAATAATATATTCATCTCATAAAACCTGTTCGTAAATTAAGAATAAACAAAATTTTTTACTTTATAAGTTCATTAATCGGAAGCTAAATTAACGTGTTCAGTGAAATTACTGCAATCAAATCTTTTGAAAAACTCGAGGGAATAAGAGTTTAAGCAAATCACGTATATTTTCCGTTCATATCGAAATAGAGTAAGCCTTACGCCTGAAATATTTAAAAACGTGATATTTTTGTAAATTGAGTTTTTAGAACACATTATCGGAAGAAATATAATGTACTTTGTTCAACATTTTAGAGAGAAAGAGAAGGCCAGCAATTTTCTTACATTAATAGTCTAATGTATTGGAAAATTTACATAAAGTCAAGCTACGTTAAAGCAAGACGTGATCGGATATATGGAGCTTTACCTTCTGTTGATAAAGAGAGTTACGTGCAAAAATTTATTGCGCATTGGAAGAACTAAATCTTGAGGGGAAGAGTTACCCTAATCTTTCACCAATGGTAATCCTTATAAATCCCCGTTTCGAGATTAATATGTTGTTTTCGAAAAAAAAACAAAAACAGATTAATACTTTTATAAACAATTTGATAGTTTACTCTATTTTTAAAGCGTGTTCATCTCATTAATGGTATACAACATAACACATACACCATAAATTCTGTTGGCATGTGTGGTATATATAAGGCGGGTGTGGTTTTTAGTGTTAAATATATACAAGACTTATATGCACATCTATGGAAATTTTTTTAATTTATGTACCTATGGCTACAAGTACTTGAAGTTTTGGTGCCATGTTTTGTGGTAAATGGATGTGTCATGTTATCATGATCGAAATGGTGTGGTGATACGACATGGCGAGCCGAGGCGGAGACGAAACATTAATCGACTGTAGGTTGTCTCCATTTTTAACGCAAGAATACCTGGAGATAATACTCAATAAGTGTTTGTTCAGTTCAACATCAATGCCGTGGCAGGTCAAGTGTTAATACAAACATTGGTTCTGTGGGGCTTTGGATAATTTTTTCCTTGCCCTTTGTTGCATAAACTAAGCCTATCTAATCATTTCTTTTGAGGAAATAAGGAAAAAGAGATTTATTATTACATTAATAAGGAAAAAGAGATTTATTATTACATTAATAAGGAAAAAGAGATTTATTATTACATTAACAAGGAAAAAGAGATTTATTATTACATTAATAAGGAAAAAGAGATTTATTATTACATTAATAAGGAAAAAGAGATTTATTATTACATTAACAAGGAAAAAGAGATTTATTATTACATTAATAAAGAAAAAGAGATTTATTATTACATTAATAAGGAAAAAGAGATTTATTATTACATTAATAAAGAAAAAGAGATTTATTATTACATTAATAAAGAAAAAGAGATTTATTATTTTTCTTATTAATGTTTGATATTATATATGTAATATGATTTATTACATTAATAAGGAAAAAGAGATTTAATATTACATTAATCTATCCCCTCATGCCAAGAACAATCGGAGTAAGACGTGGACACAAGGTAGCGAGTGAAAAAGCTGAGTCAAAAAAACTCAATGAAAGGACCAGACCAACTTTAAAAGCATTACAAAGAAGTCGGATTTGTAGATTTGTAAAATCGTCCCATACGATATAAAAAAAGCCATGTGAATATTAGAGACAATTAATTGCGCAAACTTTGACAGCGGGCAGGGGGTAATAGGAATTATAACCCATATTAGGATTCAAATTATTGCACAGTTGTTTTTTTTATTTAGTTGGTACGTGTCTGAAAAAAACTGAATATAAATATTCGCATAAAAAAGAACTTAGGTTAAAAAATTAGTGATACGTTTCGTAATATTATAAAATCGCATAAAACAAAGTAGTGAGTTAAAATTATTCTAAAACCGAATAAAAAAGTTTATGGAGATTTAACGAAACAGGATGTCCATCGTTGATCAGTTCTTCTTGCAATATGCCCAGCCCATCGCCATTTCAGCCCTTTTACTTTAACAATGATGTCCTCTACTCTAGTTTGCTCTCTCACCCAAGTGTTTCTTTTTCGATCTCTCCTAGTTATTCCAAGCATGCACCTCTCCATGCTCCTTTGCGTTGTCTGTAACTTTCGTATTGCTCCAACTGTTAGACTCCATGTCTCTGATCCATAAGAGAGGACTGGCAATACACACTGGTTGAAGACCTTTCTTTTTAGACACAAAGGCAATTTCCCCTTCAGGATAAAACTGTTTCTTCCAAATGCACTCCAGCCAAGTTTAATACGTCTGTTGAGTTCTTTCATAATGTTGCCATCCATTGAAATCAGCTGGCCAAGGTAAATATATGAATCAGCAATTTCTAGCTCAATGTTGTCAACTTGTATTTTTGTTTCCTCTACAAAATTATTGAACATGATCTTAGTTTTTTGTAGGTTCATCTTGAGTCCAACTTCTTTACTTCTAGTTGAGAGCTCCTGTACCATGTCTTGGAGTTCTGATGGGTTCGTTGAAAAAATAACAATGTCATCAGCAAACCGCAAATGATTTAAATATTCACCATTTATTTTTATTCCCTTGTTATTCCAATTTATCTGCTGAAAAATCATCTGTAAAGCTGAAGTAAAAAGTTTTGGAGAAATGGTATCTCCCTGCCTCACACCTTTACCAATTTTGATAGTTTTGGTATCTTTATGTAACCGAAATTTTGCACTTGCATTTTTATACACACGTTTCACCATGTCAATGTACACATCCTCAATGTCTGTTGATCTTAAAGAGTTGATGACTGCTGATGTTTTAATAGAGTCAAAGGCCTTCTCATAGTCAATAAATGCAACACACAATGGAAGTTCATATTCATGTGTTCTTTCAATTAATTCTCTTAATACTTGAATATGGTCCACTGTACTGAATCCACTTCGAAATCCAGCTTGTTCTCTTGGTTGAGCTGCATCTAATTTTTTCTGCAGGCGATGTGTTAGCACTTTTGTGAAGATTTTATAAATAGCAGGTAACAAGCTAATTGGTCGGTAATTTTTCAAATCCTCTTTATCACCTTTTTTATGCAAAAGAATTACTGTTGCAGAATCCCATTGGTTTGGTATGTTACCGCTGTTAAGACATTTGGTAAAGAATTTTGCAAGTATGTCTTCTACATATTCTCCAGCTTCTTTTAGGATATCTAATGTAATACCATCATCACCAGGGGCTCTTCCTTTCTTCATACTTTTTATTGCAAATGAAACTTCTTCTTTTAAGATTTTAGGAGCTGTTCCTTCGACTATTTCAGTGTCTTCGTTTAATCCACTGTTACTTTCATATAGTTTTTTGTAGAATTCTTCAACTCTTCTAAGTATTTCTTCCCTATTTCTTGTTACGGTGCCATCCTCTCCTTTTAATGCAATGATGTGTTTCTTCCCAACAGATAAACTTCCTTTAACAACCCTAAGGCTCTTGTTATTTTCAATGGCCTTCCTTACTAACTCACAGTTGAATTTTCTTATGTCTTCTTTCATGCTTTTGCGCAGAGTTTTACAAAGTTCTATGTACTCAATCCTGGAACTGGTATTTCGATTGTCCACCTTCATATCTCTTCGCCTTTTCATGAGCTGTTTCGTCTTCTCAGATAATTTGCTATTGTGCTTTTTACAGGTTACACCACCAATTTCCCCAGCAGTTTCAACTATTGTCTTAACAATGTTTTCATTTGCTTCTGAGATGTCAACTTCTTCAATAAGTCCTTCCAGTGCAGAAAAGCGATTTTTTAATTCCAACTTGAATGCCTCGGTATTTTCTTTTAATTTCTTTAAATCCACCCTCTTACTTACTTGTTTCCTAATGAGCTGAAAAATTATCTGTAAAGCAGAAGTAAAAGTTTGGGAGAAACGGTATTTCTGCCTCACACCCTTGCCAAGTTTGATAGATTTGCATCTTTATGTAACTGAAATTTTGCATTTGCATTTTTATACACACATTTCACCATGTCGATGTACACATCCTCAATGTTCGTTGATCTTAAAGAGTTGATGACTGATGATGTTTTAATAGAGTCAAAGGCCTTCTCATAGTCAATAAATGCCCCACACAAAGGAAGTTCATATTCGTGTGTTCTTTTAATTAGTTCTCTTAATACTTGAATATGGTCCACTGTACTGAATCCACTTGGAAATCAAGCTTGTTCTCTTGGTTGAGCTGCATCTAATTTTTTCTGCAAGCGATGTGTTAGCACTTTTGTGAAGATCTCATAAATAGTAAGTAACAAGCTAATTTGTCGGTAATGTTTCAAATCCTCTTTATCATCTTTTTTATGCAAAAGAATCACTGTTGCAGAATCTCATTGGTTTGGCATGTTACCTCTATTGACACATTTGGTAAAGAATTGTGCGAGTATGTCTTCTACATGTTCTCCAACTTCTTTTAAGATAGCGTAATGCCATCATCGCAAGGGGATCTTCCTTTCTTCATACTTTTTATTGCAAATGCTACTTAGTATTTCAAGATTTTAGGAGCTGCTCCTTCGACTATTTCAGTGTCTTGGTTTCATCCACTGTTTCCTTCATATAGTTTTCTGTAGAATTCTTCAACTCTTCTAAGTTTTTCTTACCTATTTCTTGTTACAGTGACATCCTCTCCTTTTAATACAATGATGTGCTTCTTCCCAACATATATATATATACATACAGATCAGTGTATGTGAACATATAAAATTTCTCCTTTCTCATTTTTTTACACAGCCATAAATAGAAATGGAATTTAGATTGCTCTTTTTTATGTATTTATGAAAGTCGTAAAAATGAGGAGCAAAACCTTCTCTGAGGTACATCGAAAATATTTGTACTTAAAATTGGCTCCTCACGCATAAAAAACGACTCATTTTTGCCTCCAAACTGGAGACTGAAGTAGCTGGAGCCTAAGATATATAGATTTTCTTTGGGGAAATTTTTGCTTTTGAGGATATGTTTAGCTAAAAGAGAATCGCGGGTGTCAGGAAAGGAAAGAGTTCTCGGGGAAAAAGTGGACAGGTGAAAAACGAGTGAGAGGTTCATTACTGGAATTTTCATTTAGATAATAGGGCGAAGGTCGATACTAAGACCATGACACAAGAGACGTGGAATTCACTTCAAACATTTTGGGCTTTTACTGCCTAAGTTTTCCTCTATAATCGAAGTTTAGATCTTGTCTGCGTCTGAGAGACATTTCCAATTCTAAGCGAAAAGAGCTTGCCAGGAAAAAAAAATATAGAATGCGAGAGTGTTTGGCAAGTAATCACAGAAACCTTGGCATGGGTTTACAGCTATAAAGAAAGCGACCTTTTAAATTCCAACACTTGCAACTGAAATAAATGCACGTGTTTTAATTATTATAAGTGTTTATAATCATAACGTAGGTGACAGCTTTCAAATTTTAACTATTCTTGACATGGATGCGCCATTCTCTAAATAAGTCGTAATATACTTGCATAAAATATTGCTTTTTTAATGATAAGTAAATAATTATATAATAATAATAATAATAAGCTTCCTATAAACTTCTTAAAGGTATTATTGTCATCTCAGTGTATGTATACTTGCGGAAACATGAACTCTTCCCATTGGAATGAAGAGGTAATTACAAAAAATCACCTGGAACTAAAGACCAATTGCTTATAAACAAACTGGACCTCAAAAATGTTAAAACGAAGAAAAGAAACACCTCCTTAGCATGGATTGTTTATAAAGAAGCATACGACTCACTTCTATATAGTTGGATAATAATATCCTTATAAATGCTTGGAATTAGCTCCAATGTTGGGAAATTAGTAAGCCGTCCTATGAATAAATGGAAAATAAATTTGTATGTCAGCAATGAACTCTTAGGGGAGGTAAAGTTCCAAAAAGGTATATTCCAGGATGACTCGTTATCACTCCTGTTATTCACAATTGCATCGATCGATTAACAACAATCCTGAATTATATACGAATGAGATATGAAATATCAAAACAAAATGAGAAGACTTCACACTTATTTTATATGGATGACTTAAAACTATTTGGAAAATCCAGAATAGAAATGGAGTCTCTATTAAACACGGTGAAAATTTTTATGAAATGTGAAGATGGAATTCGGCCTAGAAAAATGTGCCACGATCACAGTCAAAAAAGGAAAGATAGAAAACCCAGAAGATATCATTCTAGGCAACGAACAAGTAATCAAACAACTTTACGACGAAAAGCATTACAAGTATTTAGGTATGTTAGAACTAAATGAAATCCTTCACAACAATATTAAAACTATCCCATGTTCAGAATACATGAAACGCATACTAAAAATTTGAAATCAAAATTGAATGGCAGAAACACCACTAGGGCCATAAACAACTGGACCATACCAGTAATAAGATACACGGCAGGGATTATTGATTGGACGTCAATCGACTTGAATAACTTGAACCACAAAACACGCAAGTAAATGACCATAAACCATTCTCTACATCCACGAAGTGACTATACTTACCGAGAAGAGAAGGAGAAATAGACCTTTTACAAATTAAACAAACAGTGGAAGAGTTAAAAAGAGACCTCAATGAATATTTAAATAAAAGTAATGGGAAGCTCCTAATGGAAGTGGCTTCAAGAAAGCTAATAAAGGTTTCAGACTCAAAAAAGTGCTTCAAACTAAATGAACTTCAAAAACGTCGCACAAATTGGCAAAACAAACCCTCCATGGGCAATGTTTGAAAGAAATTCAGGAAAAAGTCGATAGCCAGCATAAATGGAGATGGCTCCAACTGGGAACCTTAAAAAAAAAGAAACAGAAGGCCGGATCTTTGTTGTACAAGAACAAGCACTGCAAACGAACGTGATGACATCTAAAATCTAAAAGCAAACAAGAGCAGTAAATGCAGACTGTGTAAAGTAAAAGATAAGACATTAGACCACCTAAAATAGCTCAATCAGACTACAAAAAAAAAAAAGAAGACATGACAGAGTGGCTACCCTGATTTACTGGAATATCTGCAGAAATTATAAGATCTAATAACTACTGGGAACATGAAAAAAAAAAGTTACACAAAATGCTCAAATAAAAATCCTTTTAATTAGGTTAATTGTTTACAAAGTGTGTGCTCCCAACTTTCAATACTTAAAAACTAATTCAAAAATATTCTTTTGCACATATGTATGACTAAATCTAGACTAAACACAAATATCGTTGTTAGATAGTTTTGCATAAGTAAATAAGAACCATATATCAAAAATTGGATACCTGTGTATTAAATTATTTGTCAAAATTGTAGAAACACATGTAAAATATTAAAGGGTAAATTTTTTTAATCTTCGATTTTAAGCTCAAGTAGCAAAGCAGAGGTTCGCAAGCGCATTATGGAAACGTGAGTTTTGACAACCGCGTTTTTGGCTCAAATTAAAATTCTTTATCCTCTATATGTTATAAAGTTGTCTATTGTTTGGTTTTTATACCACAAAAAGACAGCAAAGGGCATGTTGCGCCTGCACCTGCAGTTTCCCTTTGGAATCAGAAAAGCTTAATTTTTGAAAGCCTGGGAAATCAATCCCCAAACTATAATGAGTGGCTTGTCGGTAAGCTTTCTATTGTAGTATCGTTAGGCTAAAGCTATGTTCATGGGACGATAGGTGAAAGCCTTACCATTTGCCCACCGTAGAATTAAATTTTTTTTTACATTGTTGTCTTTTTCAAGGTAAGCGCAAACACTACGGAAGTGTTTGTTATGTACAGGGTGTTCACAAACCTACTCTACGTAGAGCATGTATAAGTTTTTTAGTCGTAGTGCCATTAAAAACTACAAATCGTTAACTAATTGGGTGTTTGATTTATTTAATTTCTTGGTACCGAATGTTACAAATATGTATTTGATCGAAATATTTAACGTATCATGGTGTCCTTTTATATTGAACCATCACTAATACGAAATTTATGTTAATTAAATACAGTTTGTCGGAAACACAGTTGCACCCGGATGTTGATGTAACATAATTTCTTCCGACGAAGAGTATATGTTTTATATGAAGTGTTTGCGTATTGGTGCTTTTAAAATACAAGGATAGCAAGGGTTACTCGGCGCCGGGCCTTGCAGTTCAACGTGGAATCCGAACTTCTTCTGCTAAAGCAATAAAACTTCTGATTACAGTGGCTAGAAAAACGGCACGTGTTCTTCAATATCTTTGGAATCGAACCATGGTTGACGGCACGGAAGACGACTGCGTTTTACTGCCCCGACTATTGGGAAACTGACTTTCAACTGTCTCATAAATCCGAAGTTCTTGAGATGTAGCTCAGTGTTTCTCAAGGTGTAGTCCGCAAACCATTTAGTGTCCCCGACGGCTTATCAAATGGTCCGCAAACCACTTAATGTCCCGACGGCTTATCAAATGGTCCTCGAGATCATCACCAAATTTCAGGAAAAGAAGTGAACTACAAATTGTTGGCATAGATGAAATTTAGGTTTGGATAAGACTTAAGTCATTTCTCATAAATATTGCTTGTTATAAATCCTACCTTTCGGCGTTTCGTGGAAGGCTTGAATACACCCATGCTGTCTACATTGCTTATTATTATTATTTAATTAATGATGTCATTTTCATTAAAAATTTGATAAAATACGATCGTAGCTGACACTCTTTTCATCAAATAGCATTAGTCTAAAAATTATTTTGTTTCAGGTGAGTTTGGCAACCAACCCATGTTTTAAGAACATGGTCGGAGATTTTAGAGATTTTCTGCCAAAAGCTAGTGCTTTTTTAAAGTAAAAAAGTTGAAAAAAAAACTTAAAATTTTCCACAAAAGGAGTTAAAATTAACTGCAAATTATATTTTAAGTATTTCAAGGGATGAATAAATCTCTCTCTTTCCGAAGTTATTACATAGGTATTCAATACGTACTTAATACGTATATAGTTAAATCGTATTTAACCCTTCCAATAAATTACGTAAATCGAGGGTTACTTTGGTTATGTAAGATATTATTACCCGTCATAGCAGTAACACAATTGCCAAATAATGGTCAACACAGAAAAGCCTCCGGGGCGAGACTTTTGTGAGTTTTCCTAGGGGGAATTTATTACACAATAATTTTTGTTTGCACATTTTTTTTAATAAATTCCCCCACGATAAACTCACAAAAATCTCGCCCCGGAGGCTTTTCTGTGTTGACCATTATTTGGCAATTGTGTTATCCCTGTGAAGGGTAATAATATCTTACATCCTCATATACGAAGAAAAATGCGTTTGTTCTTGTCCTCATTCGTCTAGTAGGTCAAGACACCGCGTGCTCAATGCGGGGACCCTGGTTCGAATCCAGGATGAGGTCCGCGCCTCTTTTTCTCCAAATATAAAAAAAGCTCTAGTTTGAGCTAAATAAACGTGGGTGGCAAAGAAAACAAAAACAAAAAAAATTATTGTATACTTTGGTTTGTCTTTCCTTGGAAGGAGCGGGGAATCAGTACGATGGTAGCTAAGTAGGGCTTAATATTATTAACCATAGTTAGCAACCTTAATTTTAGGCAATATGTATTTTTTAATGGGGGAGAAATCCCCACCCAGTCGTCCGTGATAAATAAAAGAATGCTCAAAATGGTCCGTGAGTGACCAAAGTTTGAGAAACACTCATCTAGGAAAGCAATTTCAGGAGTAGGAATTTTTTTTATAAACTCCGGTACGAGTCAACCTGGTTTAAAAGCATGTTAGGTGAGCGCCTCACCATTCTGTCACCGGAGAATGATTTGTATAAAAGTACTTCAATCAAAGTTAGATGTTTTATTGGAATATTGCAAATTTAGTAGTAATGACTTAATTTGGTTGTGAATGTAATTTGTAAATCAGTAACGTCGTGCAACATCATTCACGCTGTTTGGCTTATTTTGTTGAAATCTCGCCAATTAATAGCGTAATTTGTACGTAGTTGTTTAGTTGTCAAGTATGATATATCAGTTCGTGCAATCCGGTATTACTAATTATTTTTGTCACGGCGTTCCGCCGTTTTCCAATATCCCATCAGTCAGTTGTAAAGGCGTTTTGGAAACGTTGCCGGAGACTAATCTATTAACATTGTTAGATTAATGCAAGAAGAATGATTTCATAGCTATACAGAGACAGGGGCGTTAGTATTGTTTATTGAGAACACAATTATTTCACTTCTGATCAATCGCCTCGAACGAGAGTAAGTGCGCTTGTTTGAAATACTGTAAACGAATTGGAAATTATGGGCAGTCGAAAGCGGTTATAATGAACTTCAAACGGCCGGAAGATTTCCTTTACTGCAACCGTTGTTCGATATAGCAATTTATCAAAAATAGTAATTTTGAGAAACCATTAATAGTTAATGGTCATAATTTATAAATTTAATTAAATTAATTATTCAATAATCTTAATAAATCACTATTATTCTAAGGTTTCAACAGAGATTAATATTTAATGTACACGGTAGTTAAAAAATACGAGTAATTCCAAGGTAGTGGACTATCAGTAGGAAGTAGGTTTGGTTTCATTGAGAGAACAATCTAGATCAGAGTTACAATCTAGATCAGAGTCTAGATCCAACATACGGCTCGCCCGATAAAATACTGCCAGCTGAAAGTGTTAATCCGGTCCGAAAACAACTATTTGGAATAAAAAAATTCCGGAATTTTAAAACAAAAATTTTATATTTCTTTAAAAAAAAAAACAAAGAAAAAAAACCACCTGCAGAAACAGAGTAGGCGACCATCATAATTTACACAGGATATTTTAGATGTCTAATTAGATGGTCCATTATGTTATATTTTATTTATTTATTATTATTTATTAATATTTCTTTCCTTGGAAAGGGGGAAAGGGAGAAAAAAGAGGGAAGGAAAAAGTTTGGGGGTAGATGAAAAGGTAAAGGTAAATGTGTATGTGTGAATAAGAGGGAAAGGGAAAATTGAAAAGTGGAAGATAGTGGTAAAAAAAGAGTTTACGGGAAAATGGGGTGAGAAGGAGAAATGAGGGGAGGAAAAAAGGGAAATTGGGAAGAGAATGGAAGGAAAGGGGAAAGAAAAGGAAAAAAAGGGAAAAAATAGGGAGAAAAATGTGGGAGGAAAAAAAAGGGAGGAGGGGAATGTGTAAGAGGGGGAAATATTGTTCCCGCGTTATACTGAATTTGATATATTTGACCAAATTTTTGTGTTTTGTGATTTTTTTGAGTTCCAGTTGTTATATTAAACATTTTTATGGTGTTTGATGTTGGCTGTACTTTCGTCTTGTCATGTCTAGGAAAAAGGAAAAAGAAAAGAAATTTTTTTCGAGATTATACGTTGTCGACTCATAGGGGCAGCACCGGCTTTGTCAAATTCACGTTCTTTCTGGTGTTGTCCTGGGGAGATATCGATCATATAATGCATTCAAATACCTGATTGTGGATGATTGCATATGATATTGAGCCAAATTTGTTTGCAAAAAAAGGGAAAAAACTGCTGGCCAGAGAGATCTGTGAAAATTTTTTTGCTTAGCCCGCAAAAGTTTGGACAACACTGATCCAAATGATACCCGACTCTGGAGTTTATTTTGCAAATGTCTTACAAATTTCTTTTAAAAATATTATGCTTAAATAAATAAACATCCTAAAACTTTTGAATGTAAGTTTAAAATTGGAGTTAGTAAGGAAAAGTTTGCTTTGTCACACCGTTAAATCGTAAGTTCTATTCATAGTGGTCCTCATATATTTCACAATAATTCAAATTAACTGAAATTATTTCTTCGTTGTAGCTGTGAGTTTATTATATCTTTGTTGCACTCAATTTCTGTGCATATATATATAATCATCACATTCAAACACTAAAATCGAAGCTAACTTACTATATTCAGAGTCGTGGACGTATCAAATGACTAAGCAGGCTAAAGCCCACGTCGCTGAATTTCCGACAGTCGCTGAATTTCCGAACCACGCGGCTGAGTGTTTTGGCTAATTAACTCATCAATTTCTCAGAAACGTGTGCCACCTATCGGAATATAGCGCGATTTCTTCGTCCGCTGAACCACCTTTTTAAACGAAAATAGACGACGAATAGGCCTATTATTTATTCTGCGAAAATATCGTAACCGCTAAACAAGCTGGAACCAAAGAAAAGGAGATGAATGCAGAACACTACACATCGTCTGAACGTCCTCCAGATGTATTGTGAATGAATGTAGATATAGCTTTAAGAACTTTTAAGACTATGAAACTTTTTCTTCTAAAAGATCGGTTGCTTGTGTGAAATGAATATAAAATTATTTGAGATCCACTACGTCGGAAAACAGATTAAATGAGCCTGAAATTTTACAAATTGAATCGAGTATATTGAAAGCAATTTCTTTCAATAACATTGTTAATTGCCATTATTTGGCAATTGTGTTATCCCTGCGGAGGGTAATAATATCTTACATCCTCATATACGAAGAAAAATTTGTTTGTTCTTGTACTCGTTCGTCTAGTAGGTCAGGACACCACGGGTTTAACAAGGAAACCCTGGTTCGAATCCAGGATGGGGACGGCGTCCTTCTTTTTCTCCAACTATAAATAAAAAGCTCTAGTTTGAGCTGTAATTAATACGTGGGTGGCAAAAATTATTGTATAATAAATTCCCCCACGAAAACTCACAAAAATCTCGCCCCGGAGGCTTTTCTGTGTTGACCATATTTGGCAATTGTGTTATCCCTGTGAAGGGTAATAATATCTTACAAACTTATATACGGAGAAAAAACGTTCTTGTTCTCGTTCGTCTAGTAGGTCAAGACACCGCGGGCTCAAAGCGGGGACCCTGGTTCGAATCCAGGATGAGGAAAGCGTCTCTTTTTCTCAAAAAAAAACGAACTCTAATTTTGAACTATTTATACGTGGGTGGCAAAAATTATTGTGTGACAATGTTAAAGATTTTGTGGAAAACAAATATAGACAACAGTAATTTTAAGTATCTATGGTTTACCAAAAAGTAAATGTGACTGCGATAGTGAAAGTTTTAAGGCACGTATTACTATTTTTATAATAAAAAAAACAACAATTTAAAATATAATAAAACAACGTGATTCGTTTTTTTATGTTTCGTTTCTTAATATTTCCTTTTGTGTAAGTGGCATCAAATATATAGTAAGAGACATTTACAGTGTCAGTTCCCAATCGCGTATAATGGACAAAATTTTCAGGAAAGCTGAGGAAATTTAATCGTATTTTGCAAAACATTGTATGAAAGAAACAAAACAAAGCTAATGTATTTCAGGGGCATATAATAATACGCACAGAGAGAATGACGCCTTGTGAATGACTTTTACCATGAATATTATAGTTTGTTACTGAAGCAATCAGTTGATAAGGTATCGATCGAGATTAGAATTGGAACGATGTGTAGTTCGAAGAGATTGATGAAATTCTATTGATGAATATGTAATAAGTCAGATGAAAAATGAATTAGTAGGTGACCCAGAATTAGAACGGCGTATAAGCAAGTACTCTCAGGTGGTGGCGCCTACAGGTCAAAATCGAAATGGTCAAAATGCCGTTAGCCTGTATGATAATTGTTTTAGAGAGAGAGAAAGAGAGAGAGAGAGAGAGAGAGAGAGAGAGGGAGAGAGAGAGAGATTGCATATTCTAGAAAGGATGGACCATTATTTACAAATCGGTCTATAGAAAACTGCCATGCTACAAAACGCTTACCATCTATCGCTATGCATAAATAGATTTTTTTCAATAAAATTGCTTTGTAGGTTTAGTAAAAATAAATTCTCCTGATTTTTATTTTCCTGTATTTTAATTTATTTACTTTTTAGGGGTTATTAATTTTTCCATTTGAAATCGAACTAGGTTACAAAGAGTTCGGTTATAACAAAAGCTGGTTAAAGATGTTTAGAAGAATTGCATATGGTTACTTTGCGGATGGTTTCACGAAAATTTTCATAGCTCGTTTAAAATTGTGAAAAACAGATTTTCGAGTGCAGACTGTGTGAAATTATAAATTAAGTTTAATTACTGAAAAAAACTTGTCGGTTCTTCTTTTACGAATCTTCTTCTGAAGTGATTCTGAAGATGATGGAAGTCGACTGAGTTGACTTTCATCAAAGATTGAGAACAACACTTCAGAAGAAGGTTCGCAAAAGACGAACCGAAACGTCAAGTTTTTTGAGTAATTACACTCTGTTTATAATTTTACAGAGCCTGCATTCGAAAATCCGTGTTTTATAATTTTACTTAGCGGATGTTGTTCATTTGAGCACAGTAAAGTCTCGTTAATCTGAATCACGCTAATCCGAAAATCCTGTTAATCCGAAATTTTTTTCAGACGGATGGATTTTTTTTCAATGGCAGCCACTCGACTAGAAGTAAACAAACAGAGCACAATGTGTGCTGCCAACTAATTGAAATTTCCTCATTAAGGAAAGGGAAATTTTCCAACGTCTGTTGCCTCTTATGCGCACATATCAAAACACATAAATATCAAACAATTATAGCTTGCAGTAAATTCTATAGAAAAGATTTAGCTCAATTCGAACAGGTCCCGTTCCCAGTTGATTCGGATTAACTAGACTACTATATATTTAATGAGACTAAATATCCAAGCAGACCAATACATTTAACATTAATGAATAAATTTCTTAATGTAAATTTTGCATAGAAATCTTACAGAAATATACTAAAATTTACAATTTCCCCTTACCATTATCGTAGATTAGATGAAGACTTAAACTTTGTAAAAAACATAATGTACACAAGACCTACCGTAGAAATATCTTCTGAATATATTTTTAACGTCAAAGAACAATTTTCATTGTCATGTACAATTTTACATGAAGCAAAAAAGTTTAAAGCAAAATTCTACGTTAGTTTATTTAAAAAAATATTTATTCTGCATTGGGGCCCAGCTCCATAGCCTCATCCTAGCTATGGTCCTGCATGAAACAGTGCATTCGAAATATTTAACTAACATTAAAATGGTTTATGTGATCGACTCATTCATAACAACGAAATCGGACTAATAAAATCCAAAAGGTCACATGAGGCCTTAAGGCCACAAGTTCCATAACCACGAACTAGATCAACGGTTTTCTACATTTTTCATCTTACGACATATCAAAACTACTTACTAAACTTTTGCTACACACTAAAAAGATACACCCAAAATATGAGTAAATTACAATAAGTAAATAAAAAATGGTTGTGTAGGCTGCGACTAAATAGGCAGGTATAGCATGTTATTCGCGACACACCAGTTTAAAACCGCTGGACTAGATAAAACCTTTGTAAATAGCAAGTACCTTTGTAAATAGTATAATATACACTAGAAATGCAGTGAAAATCTGCTTAAAATACAATTTTAATGTCAAAGAACAATTTCTGTCGTCGTGTAAAATTTTGTGCAAAACAAAATTTAAAACGAATTTCTACAATAATTTATTTTGAATAAAAAAATTTATAAAACCAAAATTGTTTTTCAGGGGGGCTCAACTGCCCCTGACCCCAGGCTGGCTAGGGCCAAAGGTAAGAAAAGATTTTGGAGGAGACAATGGGAAGGGGGGGATATGATTAAAGGTGCAATAGGCAATTAGATTCAGATGTTCATCCTGCATTTAAATAGTGAATTTTAACATATATATATACGTTTTTATAACCTTTACTTGGTGTTCAAACCTACGTGTTTTAAGGTCATTGTTAATGATCGCAGCATTGTGTAAAAATCTTGATAACTTATATCAAGATTAATTTTTGTGATCGATATTGACTTCAAACGCTAGTTCTCTTTTGAGTCTTCGTTTCAGTCGCTACATTATATCCTGACAGTGATGGTCTTCATTCTTCGATTTTATTAACGCACTGAATGTTTAGGGAAAATGTATAAAAGTTTGGAGCTTTTTAGTTAATTCTTTAGCTACTCCAAGGATTAAATTTCACAAGAGCACACCAGAGCCCGGCTCCGGTACTTCTTCATTTTTGGCGATTATTTAAATATTAGCCGGAGCGCCTACAGGGTCATGAATTGCCAAAAAAGGTCATGAATGTCATGAAAAAGTAATAAATTTGAGATTAAGGTCAAGCATTTTGTTGTCCATAAAAATGAACATAAACAATTAATATGATATATCGATTCTTTTGCAGCCATTCGATTTTTAATCGATTTATCATAATATTAGGGCTCCTGCACTTTTTTTTTTGTTAGAAATTGAAGCCTGAGCTAGTCAGGCGTACTAACCATTAAAGCGGGAAAATTATGCCTCTCATGGAGAATCTTTGGGACAGAGGGGGAATATTCGCCAAATGTGGGACTGTCCCGTCGAAAACCGGACGTCTGGACACTTTATTGTAAGTTCGAAGTTCTGAAGTCCCATCGTGGATTACACTGGTTGACATCAAAATCCTCCCTCTACAAAAAGTAGGTGAACTTTATAGATTTCAGGTTACTGAATCCGAGTCTGGCATCCAAACGTTTCTATCAGACACCATTTCCGCGAGAGGGCACTCTATGAAAAAATGACGTTTTTCGTGGACGTGTATAATTTAATTTATTTTCAAACTCCAAAAAACTTCAATTTTTTAATTAGATATGTATTTAAGGTTTGAAACTTTAAAATCAATGTTCCATTACTTCTAATAAAAATAAATTTTTGTATATGTAAATATTTACCCCAAAATTATTTTGTTGTCTTTTGTCGCTTATAGTTTATTTCTGGCGCTTCTCGTTGTAGAGTCCAACAGTTGCCCGCCAACATATTTTCGTTCCATTTGCCGCCATATTGTTTTTCCATTTCAGAAATGTCCTGATGGAGCCTTTCTGCAAGCTCATCTGAAACATCAATTGTGGAAAGAAAATCAAGGTGCGAGTGTAAAAAGTGCATTTTCAGTGATACATATTAATTCTCCATATGAAGAAATTAATTCTTCAACAATTTCTTCGTAGTTAGTCGCTCTTACATTTCCTAGAAATTTACTAGAAACAGTTCTAAATGCATTACTGGCCCTTTTTTCATTTTAGTTTAATTTATTTTCAAACACAGAATCTTTGAAAAATTGTCTGATTTGAGGACCAATGAAAATACCCTCTTTTATTTTAGCATCGCCTACCCGTGGGAATTTTTGCCTTAAATAAGTAAATCCATCGCCGTCTGTATTCACTGCTTTGCCAAAATTTTTGATTAATCCCAATTTGATATGGAGAGGAGGTAACAAGACTTTTGTTTTCTCAACCAGTGACGGATGCACCATATTCTTTTCACCAGGGATATTTTTGGTTCTATCAGGCCATGTTTTTACCATATGGTGGTGGGTTTTAGCTCGGCTGTCCCAGCAGCATAAAAAGCAGAAATACTTTAAATATCCTCCTTGCAGTCCAGTCAATAACGCAATAACTTTCAAATCTGGGCATATTTTTCATCTGTATTTCCCGTATTGAATTTTTTTGAAGCAGGCTCACCATGTTCTCATACTTTTCTTTCATATGGATGGCGTACCCGATTGAAGGGTGTTCATTCTTGTTGTGTAATAGAACTGCTTTTAAGCTCTTCTTGGAATAGTCAATGAAGAGCCTCCATTCTTCAGGAGAATTCGGAAGCTTCAGTTCTATTAACAGATCTTTGATACTTTTTCAGTATACCAGATCACCGGTTTTCGCAAAAAAATTCACAAATGTAAACTGCTTCTTTCGAAAAATGAGTATTTCACATTTCTTTCCAAAAGGTTCCATTGCTCCAGACGCGAACCAAGTAGTTGAACTTTGGTTTTTGGAAGGTCTAAATCTCGAACCAGATCATTCATTTCTGCCTGGTTTATTAGGTGTGGCTCCATCGTTTGATTTACAAATGATGAACACTCACCTTCCATTTTTACAGGACTAGCTTTTGGAGATGTTTCTTCAAGCTCTGATTCTGAAGCAATGCAGATGCTGTGTTAGTGTATTGATCTTTTGCTTCGAATTTACAGTGACGCCTGATGTTTGTCATACAAAAGTAACAATCATTCACATCATTTTGAGGCTCGCGCCAGACCATGGATACGGCGAAAGTCATCGAAATATGCATACGATTTAACAAGCGAGTCATAGTTCTTGAACATGTATTACAGCAAATTTTTTGGAGCCCAAGACTTATCTTGATCTCCAACCTTGCAGCCAAAATAAAGAGGGTAAGCTTTCTTCACAAGTCGTGTGATATTTTTTTTTTGTGCTTTTAAAGTTACTTCTCCACACATGTAGCAAAAATTGTTATAATTATTTTTACAACGACAAGTTAACCGCGACATCACGCTGTGAAACTACGTAAAATAAAGCACTACAAAGCGACTTTCTGTACTTGAGTTTAATGTAACGAACGTACGAAACAAATGCGAAGGATTTGAATAGAAATAAAGCTTTGAGTGAACTTTGCATGTGGCGGCGAAATGTGTTTTCGAACTATCACGTGTCTTGTTGACAGTGAAGTTATCCAGATGGTTCCTTTACTAGTAGTAGTAGCGAGATTTTAAACGCTTTCGTGATACTTACATCAAAACTATTTGCAATCTTTTTGCATGCAGTTGGAAGTTCAGCTGTCGCCTTTGAAATTTAATTTTGGTGGTTAAAATTCTGCCCGGCGTGGCGTGCCCGTCGGGCCCCACGCTACACCACTGCCCGGAACTTTAAAAAGTATACGCAATAAATAAACTGATGCTGACATAGTTGTAAACGATTAAATTGTCTATATTTATGAAAAATGAAATACCTCCATAGAAAACTCCCACCATCCGGGAAAACGATGCCTGCTGCAAACATTTCGACACTAGATTCGGATTTAGAACCCTGAAAAACATAATTTTGGGAGGGAGGAGAAATATTTTTTTGTCGAACAGTGTTGCTTGTATATAATGATTAATAGATTATAGTGCCAACAATTTAGTGGCTTCTTGAATGTAGCTATAACAGGATTTGACTGTATACGAATTTTTATTTTCTAAGTCGATATGCAAAGTCTCTTCATCTTCTCCAATTCACAGGGGTGAGTATGTTTACAGAAATGGGATATACTTTAAAATATTCTACCTTGGGGTTATACCCTTGGCATGTTTGAAATGCGTTTTGTACTTAAAATTTAATGAGAAGAGGAAAGAAAAACGCTTTTAGAAAGGCATAAGCCGATAATTTCTCTCGGTTGATAATGAAATTACATATTCAAATTTAAATTACAGCTCACAATAATTATTAAGTTAACAAATATGAAACGCTAATGAATGAGAAGTCGATTCGAAATTCTCGGGAAATTTCGCTGCAAAAAGGAAGGTTTATCCTGGAAAGAGAAAAGTCATTTTTATAAATTTATTCCATTACAATATTTAACCTCGGGTTGTAAATAGATTAGCAGAGAATTTCCGCAACGTTAACTACATGCCCAAAGGATTTTCCAAACTTTAATTTCGTTGTTTAAGACGGCTAATAAGAAGGATATTACCTGTTCAGTTTACACCAAAAAAGATCCTTTATTTAAAATAAAAATGGTTTATATCAAAGGGCCCATTTTTAGCATTCTTAGATAAATAGATCCTTTTTTTTCTGGTTATCTGTCAGTTTGAGTAACATGTTAAGTGTTAGTATGCTCGCATTTTTTTTTATTTTTACTTCGGGATAGTAAATTATTTTAATATTTTAGAGTATATATTTTCCATAAGTGTTTTTTGAACACTTACAGAAATGAAAAATGCTCGATTTCTCATTCCATTTTTTCTTTTTCTACTATTATTTATTAATTGTAGGTTGATTTGTTATCATTATGGCCGCTTACTTATTATTCTGTATTCCCATATAGAGTGAGCGTATTAAGTATTGCCTCCTTTGATATGTGTACGGAGCGTGTGAAGAAACTACTTCTAAAACTAACTTACTGAGTGTAAAATTATAAAATTTAAATTCCAGAGTGAATTATTAACGAAACAATACAGAGTTTCACCAGGAGATTCCATAACAAACAGTTATTTCGACACTGGCGTAAGGTTTAAACCTTACGCCAGTGTCAAAATAACTGTTTGTTATGTGAATTATAAAATTTAAATTCCAGAATGAATTATAAAATTTAAATTACAGAGTATATATGTGTGTAAATATATGCAATGTGACATGTCATCATTGGCGCGGTTCGTATGTTTGGCCCGTGAATGGCTCTCACGGAGCCAATCCTCGGACAACAGTGAGCAGTTAGTAAACTTTTCTCTCCTCTATCCTTCTCTCCTCTTCTTTTCCTTTCTCTTCTTTTTTTAGCAGTACTGTTGGGAGCTGAGCACGAATAAGGGTGCGCTTGATGTGTTCGTTTCATCTTTGTGTTTAAGGCAAGGTGTTTATTATTTTAAATAAAATTTCCATTCTATTACCTGTGTGCACATCTCTAGTTTATATATGCATACCATCATCCACAACCATTTTCAATCCACTGCAGGATGGAGGCTTTTCTGTTATCACACATACGCGTGGTATGATGAAAGAAATACGAAGTAATCAGCTTTAAGCTCAGCAGGTTGGCCAGACGTGTCGGCAGGCTGGACCCACAATTTAACGAGGCTTCGGAACCACGGTCGCCACAGCCAAAGTCCTTCTCCAAGATGGGGCTGATTGCGTCACCCTCCTATGGATTGACCGTTACCGAGGCTAGTTCAAAACAGCTCTTTGTTGAGAGCCAGTGTTCTTGGAAGAGGATGAGTGTGGTACATATATAACACAGTGTACACAAATACGAGCATGCACTACTATATATATATATGCAGTCGAGTCTCTATTTAACGAAGTGCCATCGTTCCTCTGAAAAACTTCGTTATAAGGAAAATTCGTTAAATAGAAATTAACATAAATGATGAAACTTAATTTCGATAAAATGAAAAAAGCTAAATTTGGACAGTAAAAACTAAGTTCAGTAGACTCTTCTTTTCTTACGAATTTAAATATTTTTTGTATACAAGTACGTACAAATTAATAACAAAAGTAAAGACTGAGGATTACTTTATATCTGTATGATCCTCATACAACATATTTGAAACAGAGAAATAATCACTAATTTTGCTTTGTACAGGTTTCTTATAAAAAACGTTTTGTTCATAGAAATTCTCACACTTTTGTAAATATCGGAACACGTCATCTATAACATTTTCTTCAACAATGCAACACGTATGTGCGAGAAGCAAATTTCGTGGCTTAGCCACACCTGCAGAGTGATACATCCCCGCTGCTTCGAAGTTCCCAGTTTAGAACAATAGAATTATTTATCACAACTGACCCTATGTCCACAATACAGAAGGCTACCTCACCTCCGTCTTTTTGCTTAAAATCCTCAACTACCCCTTCTACCTAACCATCCCGCTGAAAAATTGTAAAAGGTAAATTAAAAAAAAAATCAAATTCTTTATAAAAAGAACTTCGTTATATAGAAATTGTTTTTCGTAATATGGAGACAAATTTACATGTTAGTGCCATTCAAAGTCAAGGTTCCGCCGAAAATTTCATTAAATAGAAAACTTTGTTAAATGGAAGTTCGTTATATGGAGACTCTACTGTATATATATAAAAGTTTTCCTCGCCCATTCTTGGCGGAAACAGGCTTTGGGACGGGCAGAGCGCCATGTTCCCAAGCCTCTTTTTACATCACTTCTTAATGTGCCATGTCTAGAAACTTCCTGACAATGTGACACGTGTTTAGGATTGTGGCTTTTTGTATTTCAATGTAGGTGTTTGGGTCAATGTTGAGTATCTCCAAATTCGTCGCAAGCGTTTTTGGTACTATCCCTGTTGCTGAGATGACTAACGGGATGATGAGGATCTTTTCCATACCCCATATATCTCGTACTTCATGTCTGAGATCTTGGTACTTGTATATGTATACTTGTTGTTATATATATATATATCCAAACTTGTGTTCCTCTATCGAGATCATACATCCATGCCATGTGGGAAATGCCAATTACCGAAGTTAAGAAGCTTGAAGTGTGGTTTATGAATGGATGGCCACTTATGGAAGGCTGAAAGCTGAGTGCTGGTGAGAGTTAGTCGCTTGATATCTTGCCACCCGCCATATTCAACGAATGATCGGAAACCCTTCCCTATTGTCTGAATTTGACTACTGGACATGAAATTGTGGAAAGATTAAATGGTGGGTGTTAGCAAAACAAATGCAGTTATTCCACTTCTGAAATAGTTTAATGCTCGTATTGCAAAATGGTATTAAAATCATTTGCCAATCGCTGGGTTCCGCGTCAGTTGTAGGTCTATTGTTTTGCTTTCTGCATGTTTCAAGACCAATCCATATCAGGATTTAACCTATGGGAATTTGGAGCCGGATAAATCAACGCCATTCAAATTACAACACATTGATTTCCGCGTTCAAATTTAATCTGGGAAATTTTTGAATGAGAACCGATGGCGTATCCCATTGATCAGAGCCGGAACCGGGTCGGAATAAAATTGTAAAGAGCTAGTTTTCCGCTTATTTTTCTGCTGCGCTTAATTAAACTGAGTAGCTTCACAAAGCTTCCGTAATTATGACAGATGCTTGGAATTCCGGAACTCCACCCTTTCGATCCCGAGCTACGAATTAAAACTCATTAGTAAACGCGAGTTGGGTCCGGGAAAAGAGGGGGGCCGCCATAGAAGGAGAATAGTTGTATCTCTCGGACTATCTAGCTTTATTGATTTAGTAGGTCCTTGTTCACGTTGGGATTAGTATAATGACAGAAAATGAGGCGTAATGGCTGTTTCGTTTTTATAGCAAAGTCGAGAGCTGGGTATTAACTTTTACTCGACTGTTAACATCTGATTGAAGCGCTTTAAACTTTGTGAATGCTAAGTTAAATTTCGAAGTTACTTTGCTAAGTCACTTGGTGAGGTTTCGTACAAAGGATTAATTTCTTTACTAATTATCCTTTCTTTCATCCAATTAATTTACGTTGAAAAGGCAATATTTGGATTTAGTTCAAAGGAATTTTTATGTCTTGCATTAAAATCGCCATTTATAAAATATTTTAAATTAAAAGGTGTTTTTTTTAAATAAGAAAAATGGCCTAAAATGCTCGTTTTTAAACGTCTTAGGAAAGGGGGGGGCAATTATTATGAGTTTATATTTTAATATACCTTCCGACAGTCTTTGTTAATATAAATTTCATTTTTTTGCCAATAATCATAAATATAATGGAAATATTTTAATGTATGATATTTTATGAAATATATTGTATTTCAGAATAAAATATAGTTTTTGGCGCAATAATTTTACCCAGTTCGAGCACATATATGACATTTTGCTATCTTTTGCTTTTTTTTTCATGTTCTAAGCATTAAACTATAAAAAAATAGCTAGAGTGAGGATTGAATAGTCAATCATAAGAAATTTATTTGTCTTCACGTAGTAATCCTTTGATTAAAATTTGACCTTTTCCCTATCTTCAGATATGATGCAATGGATAAAAATTTGGCCATCAATAACCTCAAAATAATTGAACAATAACACAATTTCATTAATAAATAATTCTGAAATTGAATGATACATATTCTGCAACCGCAAGCAAACAAGGGATTCTGAAAAACAGGAAGAGTGATAAGTGAAGTAATTAACAATCCAAAGGAAATGATTAAAATAAAGTTAATGAATGAAGAGAGAGGGAGAGATTTACATGGTGCAAAACAGTCATTAGAATGGAACAAACAGATTACAGAAAATTTCACTCTCCATATTATTCTATTTAGAGAATATTATTATTATTCTCCATAGAGAGAGAGAGAGAGAGAGACTCCCCCCTAATGTATATATATGACTCCATTAAGACATCAGCAGTTATCAACTCTTTAAGACCAATAGACATTGAGGATATGTACATTAATATGGTGGAACGTGTGTATAAAAATGCAAGTGCAAGTGCAAAATTTCGGTTACATAAAGATACTAAAACTATCAAACTTGGCAAAGGTGTGAGGCAGGGAGATACCACTTCTTCAAAATTTTTTACTTCTGCTTTAAAGATGATTTTTAGCTGATAAATTGGAATAACGTAGGAATAAAAATAAATGGTGAATATTTAAATTATCTACGATTTCCTGATGGCATAGTTATTTTTTTTCAACGAACCCATCAGAACTCCAAGACATGGTACAGGAGCTCTCAACTAGAAGTAAAGAAATTGGAATCAATATAAACTTGAAAAAAACTAAAATCATGTTCAACAATTTCGTAAACAAAACAAAAATACAAGTTGACAACACTGAGCTAGAAATTGATGATTCATATATTTACTTTGGAAAACCGATTCCAATGAAAGGTAACATTATGAAAGAACTCAACAGACGTGTTAAACTTGGCTGGAGTGCATTTGGAAGAAACAGTTTTATCCTGAAGGGGAAATTGCCTTTGTGTCTAAAAAGAAAGGTCTTCAACCAGTGTGTATTGCCAGTCCTCTCTTATGGATCAGAGACATGGAGTCTAACAGTTGGAGCAATACGAAAGTTACAGACAACGCAAAGGAGCATGGAGAGGTGCATGCTTGGAATAACTAGGAGAGATCGAAAAAGAAACACTTGGGTGAGAGAGCAAACTAGAGTAGAGGACATCATTGTTAAAGTAAAAGGGCTGAAATGGCGATGGGCTGGGCATATTGCAAGAAGAACTGATCAACGATGGACAACAGAAATTCTGAACTGGATTCCAAGAGACCACCGAAGACCTAGAAAACGTCCTCAAACTAGATGGGTGGATGAAATAAGAAAACAGGTTGGGGTGACGTGGAAACGAATGGCCCAGGATAGACTTGTGTGGAAAGCATTTGGAGAGACCTTCATCCAGCAGTGGATAGATAATGGTTGAATATGATGATGATGATATATATATATATATATATATTTTTTCCCCAAATATATATATATTTTCAAATAGCCCTCTCCTCTTCTCCTTGAGATATCATTGTGAACAACATAAAAAAAATACAATATTTTGCACAAAAATGAAATTGATTCATACTTTTGTGAGGAAGAGCTAAAAATGAAATCATTATTTTAACCCTTCCCAACAATACTTAAGCGAGAAAGCTTTTTGACCTATCTGTGGATTGAATGAAGTATGAGTGCATGAATTGGCATGCTGTCTGCACAGAAAATCAGCTTTCTTTTGCGTGTTGGTCATGCACAGTGATACTAGATAACCACAAATACTAAAATCAGTATTCTTTATTACTATTGAAACATCAGTGCAGATGACAGAAAATAACAATTTCATTTCGGGCTCTTTCTCATGAATGCATAAAGCAATTTAATTTTTTTTGCACAAAAATGTTGTATTTCTTACGCTGTTTACAATAATATATAACAAGGTAGGGTATGCCGCTTGAAAATTCAAAGTTAAGTGGCCTAGGATTGAGACAAAAAATTATTTGATATTAATTTTAGGCTTCCCCCTGGAAATAAAAATTGACGTGTTTTTACTCAAAATTGTGCCTATCTTAGAACCAAAGTTATTAAGATGGTGCGTTTTTAAATGAACACCCTGTATATATTGAGTACATTATTTAAATATTCAGCAAGGTTATGTAACTCCTCCACACACACACAAAATAAGTTGTATTATATCAATATATTATACACAATTATTCTATCAATATATTGTACACAAAAAAACTTGTATTATATCCATAAATGAAGATATTTTCTATCTTGATGTTGGTAACACTAGTTTTGAAAGACTCATCATCTAAACAACATGCCACAGTTTAATATTTGGTTGTATATCCAAAATCATATAGGTTAATTAACTTTAATGTTTGTGCAAGCTTTATGGCCCAAGAACAGCAAGTGTCATGCTACGCTGGAACCTACAGTATTCTGAGTAATGAAACAATACAGAGTTTCACCAGGAGATTCCATAACAAACAGTTATTTCGACACTGGCGTAAGGTTTAAAAACACGACGTTTCGGGAGCCAACTGCTCCCTTTGTCAAATGAAGGCAAGAATTCTGCCTTCACTTGACAAAGGGAGCAGTTGGCTCCCGAAACGTCGTGTTTTTAAACCTTATGAAAGTATCAAAATAGCTGTTTGTTATTCTGAGTAATCCGAACCTCTTGAAACCGAAGGAACCAATCAGCAGATTACAGCCAGCAGTAATTAATTTTTAAATTATATGATTTTCTCTACTTCTTAAACTGCAGGGAAAAGGGGGAGGGAATAAGGTTATACTACAGACCATTATGGAAAATTACTAAATAATGCATGGAATCTCTCTTGCCCTTCAAAACAGCTTGAATTCTAAATAGTATGAAAGAAACAAGGTTCTACATGTATTTCTAACCAAGATACTATGAGAGGATCCATCAATTAGTACATAGTCACCACAGAGGAGGCCCTTCCTTTGCTACGAACAACTGTTTCAAGCTCATCCCACATGTGCTCCATGGAGTTCAGATCCAGGATTGTGGGGGATAACGCAGCACTTGGAAGTCACTGCCATGCTTCCAAAACTACTGTGTGACAATCCAAGCCCTACGGTATGAAGCGTCATCCTTCTGGGAATATGTCTGCTCATTAGGGAAGATGAAATACATGTAAAGTTGTACTTGATCAGCAATGATGCTCTGGGGAAAAAAAATACTTTAGACCATTACACCACTCTACCAGCTTGAATAGTTGACACCAGATAGATGAGATCCATTGTTTCATGTTATTAATGTCATCATATCCCGACCCATCCATTAGCATGCATCAATCGGAATTTGAATTTGTAAGACTAGGCTGCTTTGTCTCAATCATCTTATACCCAGTTTTATTAACCTCATGCCTATTATAGATGAATTTTGTAGTTTACAGCAGAGATAGGTACTACACAACTGGGTCATTTTCTATGAAATCCCATTCATGGTAATGTGCAGCAAGCTGAATCATCAGGATTTTCTTTCTGGTTACTGTAATGTATAAGTATTTGGATAAACCAGTGCACGTTTATTTCATTTTACAATCATTGATACTCAATACTGCCCTCAGTCATCCACTGACCATTGATTTTTGTTTACAAAAAAGATCTTACCATACCTAATTTTTTTATATTTTCACACCACTCATTCTACACCTTGTTGTAGTTCTGAAAAAGCAGGCCAGGTTTTCTGTTTATGAGATACTTGCACCAGCCATCAAAGCACTATCTCATAATCCCTTTTTCAAAATCACCTAAATCATGCATCTTTCCCATGTTACACTATCCAATAATCTGATATGTGCCGCTCATTTTGGGCTAGCTTTTTATCAAATTTGCTTTATGTCACAGCTACATACATCAATATATGTTCATTCACTATTGGGTGTTAGTAATAATTTACCTGTTCAGTGTACAAAGCTAATTTGGTATGGGTACATACACTATACATATGAAAATGTCTTCAAGGCAAATACATTTTACTTAAAATGCTTAAAGAAGTTTAGTTTTAAACCAGAATTTTAATTAGAGTATTTTTTAAATGACTTAAGATTTTACCTTTTTCTTATTACAGTTCCTTTAATGTGCAGAATCTGCAAAATAATGATATTCCTATGAATTTTTATATAATGTTTTGAATAAAAATTGAACGATGTATTAATGCCAAAATTGTAGTTCATTCAATTTGTCATAAATGCCAAAATAGTTATTTTCATTAATTTCAATATTAATATAAAAAATATTAGATTTTTTTAATTTTAGAGGGTGCTATGATAAATATTTTTAAAATTAATATAAAAAATTAAAGTCATCTATCTATTATATTTATCAACTTCCATCACTAAATCTGTTAAATACAGTACAGGTTTTAATAACCAATTTTTTGTTCACCAAGATGTAATCATTTTTCGAGCTTCATCAATTATGAGGGGGGGGGGGTCATGTCCATTTTCTTTGCGGTTTTACTAAAAAAAAAAAAAAATTTATGATAATAAGATTCTCAGTTTCTGTAAATTCATAAGCTGAGGAAAGAAAGATTGTAATAATATTTTCATTCTCAATATCCATATACTCTGACATCTGCCCTTGTCACTGTTGTCAAATTCTAACATTTAAATCTCAAAAATTACCTTTTCTGTTACGTTGTTTTCACTTGTGCACTATTTTTTGATTTCTTCATACACATACAAAATTATTTTTTTTTTGTTGGAATGACTTGATGTTGGTGCATATACCTGTACTATTTGAAGTTGGTATAGCTGGGTTAGTTGAACAACAAGCCTTGCTGTTTTATCTGATATAGTATTAACTTTTGAAATGAAGTCTTTGATTCTTCCGTTGACTAACATTAGCACCACTTGTTCCTTTCTTCCAACTTCTATTCTTTGACATTAAAACAAATGTTGTCTAC
>QLNU02014176.1:14746915-14767684 GCA_006491805.2 Dysdera silvatica
TTGATATCTTGCCACCCGCCATATTCAACGAATGATCGGAAACCCTTCCCTATTGTCTGAATTTGACTACTGGACATGAAATTGTGGAAAGATTAAATGGTGGGTGTTAGCAAAACAAATGCAGTTATTCCACTTCTGAAATAGTTTAATGCTCGTATTGCAAAATGGTATTAAAATCATTTGCCAATCGCTGGGTTCCGCGTCAGTTGTAGGTCTATTGTTTTGCTTTCTGCATGTTTCAAGACCAATCCATATCAGGATTTAACCTATGGGAATTTGGAGCCGGATAAATCAACGCCATTCAAATTACAACACATTGATTTCCGCGTTCAAATTTAATCTGGGAAATTTTTGAATGAGAACCGATGGCGTATCCCATTGATCAGAGCCGGAACCGGGTCGGAATAAAATTGTAAAGAGCTAGTTTTCCGCTTATTTTTCTGCTGCGCTTAATTAAACTGAGTAGCTTCACAAAGCTTCCGTAATTATGACAGATGCTTGGAATTCCGGAACTCCACCCTTTCGATCCCGAGCTACGAATTAAAACTCATTAGTAAACGCGAGTTGGGTCCGGGAAAAGAGGGGGGCCGCCATAGAAGGAGAATAGTTGTATCTCTCGGACTATCTAGCTTTATTGATTTAGTAGGTCCTTGTTCACGTTGGGATTAGTATAATGACAGAAAATGAGGCGTAATGGCTGTTTCGTTTTTATAGCAAAGTCGAGAGCTGGGTATTAACTTTTACTCGACTGTTAACATCTGATTGAAGCGCTTTAAACTTTGTGAATGCTAAGTTAAATTTCGAAGTTACTTTGCTAAGTCACTTGGTGAGGTTTCGTACAAAGGATTAATTTCTTTACTAATTATCCTTTCTTTCATCCAATTAATTTACGTTGAAAAGGCAATATTTGGATTTAGTTCAAAGGAATTTTTATGTCTTGCATTAAAATCGCCATTTATAAAATATTTTAAATTAAAAGGTGTTTTTTTTAAATAAGAAAAATGGCCTAAAATGCTCGTTTTTAAACGTCTTAGGAAAGGGGGGGGCAATTATTATGAGTTTATATTTTAATATACCTTCCGACAGTCTTTGTTAATATAAATTTCATTTTTTTGCCAATAATCATAAATATAATGGAAATATTTTAATGTATGATATTTTATGAAATATATTGTATTTCAGAATAAAATATAGTTTTTGGCGCAATAATTTTACCCAGTTCGAGCACATATATGACATTTTGCTATCTTTTGCTTTTTTTTTCATGTTCTAAGCATTAAACTATAAAAAAATAGCTAGAGTGAGGATTGAATAGTCAATCATAAGAAATTTATTTGTCTTCACGTAGTAATCCTTTGATTAAAATTTGACCTTTTCCCTATCTTCAGATATGATGCAATGGATAAAAATTTGGCCATCAATAACCTCAAAATAATTGAACAATAACACAATTTCATTAATAAATAATTCTGAAATTGAATGATACATATTCTGCAACCGCAAGCAAACAAGGGATTCTGAAAAACAGGAAGAGTGATAAGTGAAGTAATTAACAATCCAAAGGAAATGATTAAAATAAAGTTAATGAATGAAGAGAGAGGGAGAGATTTACATGGTGCAAAACAGTCATTAGAATGGAACAAACAGATTACAGAAAATTTCACTCTCCATATTATTCTATTTAGAGAATATTATTATTATTCTCCATAGAGAGAGAGAGAGAGAGAGACTCCCCCCTAATGTATATATATGACTCCATTAAGACATCAGCAGTTATCAACTCTTTAAGACCAATAGACATTGAGGATATGTACATTAATATGGTGGAACGTGTGTATAAAAATGCAAGTGCAAGTGCAAAATTTCGGTTACATAAAGATACTAAAACTATCAAACTTGGCAAAGGTGTGAGGCAGGGAGATACCACTTCTTCAAAACTTTTTACTTCTACTTTACAGATGATTTTTCAGCTGATAAATTGGAATAACAAGGGAATAAAAATAAATGGTGAATATTTAAATCATCTGCGGTTTGCTGATGACATTGTTATTTTTTCAACGGACCCATTAGAACTCCAAGACATGGTACAAGAGCTCTCAACTAGAAGTAAAGAAGTTGGACTCAAGATGAACCTACAAAAAACTAAGATCATGTTCAATAATTTCGTAGAGGAAACAAAAATACAAGTTGACAACATTGAGCTAGAAATTGCTGATTCATATATTTACCTTGGCCAGCTGATTTCAATGGATGGCAACATTATGAAAGAACTCAACAGACGTATTAAACTTGGCTGGAGTGCATTTGGAAGAAACAGTTTTATCCTGAAGGGGAAATTGCCTTTGTGTCTAAAAAGAAAGGTCTTCAACCAGTGTGTATTGCCAGTCCTCTCTTATGGATCAGAGACATGGAGTCTAACAGTTGGAGCAATACGAAAGTTACAGACAACGCAAAGGAGCATGGAGAGGTGCATGCTTGGAATAACTAGGAGAGATCGAAAAAGAAACACTTGGGTGAGAGAGCAAACTAGAGTAGAGGACATCATTGTTAAAGTAAAAGGACTGAAATGGCGATGGGCTGGGCATATTGCAAGAAGAACTGATCAACGATGGACAACAGAAATTCTGAACTGGATTCCAAGAGACCACCGAAGACCTAGAAAACGTCCTCAAACTAGATGGGTGGATGAAATAAGAAAACAGGTTGGGGTGACGTGGAAGCGAATTGCTCAGGATAGACTTGTGTGGAAAGCATTTGGAGAGACCTTCATCCAGCAGTGGATAGATAATGGTTGATGATGATAACGATATGCATCTATATATACATATATACATATATAAATATACACATATATAAATATATATATATATAATGGTTGAAATATGATGATATATATATATATAAAATTTTCCTCGCCCATTCTTGGCGGAAACAGGCTTTAGGACGGTCGCGCTCTTAAATCAGAACCGCGTTCGGACTTTAAGCAGAGGGGCCAGTTCGAAAAATATGCAACAGTCTCTCCTTGGAGGTGTCGGCGGTTGTAGCGGCGCCTCCAACTGTACGGCTACTAGAACCAACACAGCCCAAAGTGCTTTGCAGCCTAGTATAGGTGCAACCACTAGGGCTGAAAGACCACGCCAGCGCATGTCATGGACAATAGATATGAACACCTACATCATGCGCACCTACTATACGATTACAAAGCTGGAAACAGACATGACAAATAAATATATACAGGGTGGTCCTAAACTATATGTCAAAAATGTAAAGGCAGGTAGAGGGGACCTAAATAAGCAGATTTCGTATAGGATTGTGTGTGCGGTAATGCCGCCTTGAGCCGGTAGAGAGCGCTGATGACTGCGGCGTATAAAAGCGCTTCGCTAGCTGGATTCATCATTTCCCGCACGGATCTCGAGCAGCATGCATCGTTTCACCAATGCGGAGCTGGCCGACATGCATTTCATGTATGGGGCTGCACAAGGAAATGGATTAGCTGCTCAAAGGATGTACAGGGAGCGATTCCCGGATAGGAATCAGCCGGATCGTCGATGTTCCTCCAGCTGTTCGCAGACGAATGTGGTTCCAGCACGATGGAGCCCCAGCTCACTTCAGTCGAAACGTCAGGAATCACCTGGACGCTGTCTACGGCCAGCATTTTATAGGACGGGGCGGTCCAGGTCCCTGGCCACCGCGTCCTCCTGATTTAACCTGCTTGGATTTTTTGTTTTGGGGGTCATATTAAAAGCCTGGTGTACGAGAGTCCCGTCACATCTGAAGAAGATCTTGTTGCCCGCTTGTCTGTTGCTGCTGGACATGTGATCGACATGCCTGACGTCTTTTCTAATGTACGCCGATCCATGCGCCGTCGCTGTGAATCTTGTATCGCTGTTGGTGGCCGCTCTTTCGGGCACCTCTTGTAAACTATTAATAAATTTTTGTTTTCTTTTGTCTTTACTTGTCTTTTCAGTTTCCTGTGATTCATTCATACTGCTTTACAAGCTAGCGCTTTAATGTGTCATTACCGCACACACATTCCTATACGAAATCTGCTTATTCGGTAGTTATTATTGTAGATACAGTCAATGGCGTAGCTAGATATTTTGCCTTCCGGGGAGAGTGACTGTCATTACCGACCCTCCCGCAATGGGGTAACAAAACAAATAAATTTTGTTTTTTAAAGGCTAATTGCCGCCCTCCGAATTGTGGCGCTAGCGGCGATTGCTCCCTTGCCCCTTTAGCTACGCTATTGGATATAGCAATCCCAAATACAAGCAACCTAAAAACGACATACACAACAAAAACCTCCATCAAGACTTTAAATTTGAAACTAAAGACATGTGACACATGGAAAGGGTCATTTTATCGACAACAGGTCTAATACCAAACACACTTCACAGAAGCTTGAAAACACTTGAAATCGACCTCAACACCTTCAAAAGGCAAAACACATGACGAACAATCGGGAAGTTCCTAGACACAACACCCGAATAACTTAAAGAAGTAAGTCTTGAATACTTGACACTGCCCGTTTCAAGTTTGTACCGCTAAGAGCAAGAACACATACAAAATAATAATAATAATAATAATACGTGGTCATCTGAAGCGAATGCATGAAATTTGGAAAGAAGAACACCCTGAAAATAATATTAATGAGTAGGGACTAGGTCATCAAAAGCGATTTATCTTCAGAAATCAGGTTTTCTTGGTTCCAGAATTGAAAATACTAGAACAAAAAGCCTAAAACCATTTCACAGAAGTCATTTTGCCCCTAACAAGCAGAAAAATTGAAACAGAATTGAACAACATGTTGATGAAGGAAACAGAAAATATAATACCTCTAAAGGAGGACTTGATAATCGAAGATCTGGTGAGTACATGACTTACCAGAAAACAACAGGAGCTAAAAGACCAGATTTTAGTGAATCTGGTAGGAAATATCGAAAGAATTAAACTGCCAGCATTGAAACATACAAAAAGAAATAAACTGGATGAAATACTGAAGGATGTAAACCTTGTTATTAGCACATTCGAAACACGTAACTTAACAGAAAATAATAACCTAATCTATTGCATTGCACTTACAGTTACGACAGAACTGGGATTTAAGCTGGAAAGAAGAAATAAAGCACATTTCCAAAAGTCTAAGTGAATTTCAGACTAGAAAAGAAGATAGCCATAATCAGGCGAGACCTAAGCAACGTGAAACATTTGAAGGAGGGGAGGCTAAAGAAATTCAGGGTCAAGAGAGAGCTCATTAAACGACTGGAATTAGACACAAAATCAATTTCCGAAGTCAGCGAAATCCTGAAATAAAAAGTGACTGCAATCTCAAAGAAAATAGTAAGATGTGAAAATAGAATTGCCCAATTTAGAGATAACGTCCTTTTCAGAAAAAACCAACACGCCTTTTACAAAAAAATGCTGAATCCGGAAAGGAAGCCTGTGAATTGCCCTGACAAGAAAGAAACCCTTGTCTTGTGGAAAAACCATTTGGGGAAATCCATCACAACACAATGAAAATGCCAACTGGATAAATGAAGCCGAAAAGAAGCTTAAAGAAAAGAAGATGGACAAGTTGGTGATCACTGCAGAAATGCTCACAAAACATGCAAAGAAACATAAAAATTGGAGTGCACCTGGAATTGATAAAGTACATGGTTTTTGGCTTAAACACCAGCCTCCATAAGAGAATTGCTGCCCATTTCAATACTATCCTCCACACAGCTAAAATAGAAAACTGGCTCACGACGGGTAAAACATACCTCATCATAAAGGAGAAAGCAAAAGGCCCCATTCCTAGCAACTTCCGTCCAATTCCTTGTCTACCTACAACCTATAAACTTCTTACTAGTACTATTGCCAACTCAATCCATGAATACTTGTGGAAACATGAACTCTCCCCATTGGAACAAAAAGATAATTACAAAAACTCGCGTGGAACTAAAGACCAATTGCTTATAGATAAAATGATTCTCAAAAATGTTAAAACGAGGAAAAGAAACATCTCCTTATTATGGATTGATTATAGAAAAGCATACGGCACATTCCCACATAGCTGGATTATAAAATCCTTAGAAATGTTTGGAATTGGCTCCAATGTTGTGAAATTAGTAAGCCAGACCATGAATAAATGGAAACAATTTTGTATGCAAGCAATGAACTCTTAGGGGAGGTAAAGATCCAAAAAAGGTATATTCCAGGGGGAATCTTTATCACCCCTTTTATTCACACTTGCATTGATCCCATTAACAACAATCCTGAACAATACAAGAATGGGATATGAAATATCAAAACAAAATGGGGAAAATTTCACACTTACTGTATATGGATGATCTAAAACTATTTGGAAAATACAGAAAGGAAGTGGAGTCTTTATTAAACACGGTGAGAATTTTTAGTAAAGATATCAAGATGGAATTTGGCCTAGACAAATGTGCCACGATCGCAATAAAAAGGGAAAGATAGAAAACACAGAGGATATAATTCTTGGCAACGAGAAAGTAATCAAGCAACTTTCCAACGAAGAGCATTACAAGTACTTGGACATGTTAGAACTAGATGAAATCCTTCACAGTAACTTGAAAACCATCACATGCTCAGAATACATGAAACACATACGAAAAATTTTGAAATCAAGGCGAAAACACCATTAGTGCCATAATCAGCTGGACGATACCAATAATAAGATACACGGCAGGGATTATTGATTGGACATCAATCGACTTGGATAACTTAGACCGAAAAACACACAAACAAATGACCATAAACCATGATCTTCGTCCACGGAGTGACATAGATAGACTGTACTTACCGAGGAGAGAAGGAAGAAGAAGCCTCTTACAAATTAAACAAACCGTTGAAGAGGAAAAAAGAGACCACAATGAATATTTAAATAAGAGTAAGGAGAAACTCCTAATAGAAGTGGCTTCAAGAAAGTTAATAAAGGTTTCAGACTCAAAGAAGTCCTTCAAACTAAATGAACTTCAAAAACGTCGCACAAATTGACAAAACAAACCCCCCTCCATGGACAATATTTGAGAGAAATTCAGGATAAAGTAGATAGCCAGCATAAATGGAGATTGCTCCACTTGGGAACCTTAAAAAAATGAAACAGAAGGCCTGGTCTTTGCTACACAGGAGCAAGTACTGCAAACGAACGTAATGACATCTAAAATCTAAAAGCAAAACAAGAACAGTAAACGCGGGCTGTTTAAAGTAAAAGATGAGGCAGTAGACCACTTAATCAGTGGCTGTAGTAAAATAGCTCAATCAGATTACAAAATATTCAAAACAGAGTGGCCTCCCTGACTCACTGGAATATCTGCAGAAATTATGACATCCTAGTAACCAATAACTATTGGAACATGTAGCAAAAAAAGTGACAGAAAACGACTAAATAAAAATCCTGTGGGACTTTCGGCTTTAAACAGACAGACATTTAAAACACAATATACCAGACATAACATTGGTGAAGGAAAAATAGGTATTTATCATCGACATTGCGGTGCCAGGTGACAGCAGAATTAAAGAGAAGGAATTCGAAAAAATCTCCAAATATCGTGACCTTGCAATAGAAATTAATAGACTCTGGAAAAAACAAGTAACAGTCATCCCGATTGTGATAGGTGCACTGGGGGCCATCACACCTAATTTAAAAAACTTCCTAGAAAAACTGGACATTACTGACATAACGACAACAGACCTACAAAAAACTGCCTTACTGGGCACCGCCTATATATTAAGAAGATATATGGACAGTTCTCAGGTTTCTGGGTGAGACTTGAACTAAACCAAGAAGTCCAGATCAAAAGGATAGTGATTATCTCCTTGATGCTGTGTAATACAATAATAATAATAATCATTCAACTCAGAATACACATAGAGAAGTACAACCACTAAATTTCATAGAAACTCACGGGATAAAATAGAAACATATTTCTAATGGTTAGCTTGAATTATTAGTTGGATATGGAAGGGGATAGAAAGTACAGCTTGTTGTGAGATTACCTTTTGTGATGAAGGAAGAATTAAAATGAAAACCAGAACTTACACAATAGATGAATTGAACAATTCAATGAAATGTAAAATGTTCTGTGCGAGAGAAAATTAAATCTGCATCTAAAAATCCTAATTCTAAAATACTATATTTGGCCTATTCTGGTTTATGGTTGCGAAACCTAGATATTAAAAAAAGACGCCAGGAATAAAATCGAAGCTTTTGGAATGTGGACTTTTAGAAGACCATTGAAGATAAAATGGCGTGACAAGATCTCCAATCAGGAAGTCCTGATCCAATACAAAAAGAACTATCATGACTTGAATTCTGAGATGAAAGTTGGCATATTGCTGACACAAATGCAGGGAAGAAAAATGCAAACTTCCCCAATTGTCACTCGAGGGGAAACATCTTGGGGAAGAGACCTAGAGGCAGAAAAAGAAGACGATGGATGGATGACTTAAAAGCTTAAACTAGACTAAGCACAGAAGAGATTATCCATGCCATTAGCGACAGAAAAATGTGGTGCATAATGGCCGCAACCTCCGAATCGGAGAAGGCGATTGATGATGATGAATATGATACAATAGGCGAGTCAAATTTATGGGAGTTACGCAATATTACGATGTTATATTCTTAGATACTTCAATATATAAAACATTATGCAGATACGTTAAATTATTCATGAGGATTTAAAACTTTACAATAATCATAAGTACCGTAGGTGACACTTTATATATCAGAATTTTGATTTATAAATTAAACATAGCTACCTTAACGGTAGATATGTATATGTACGACGCTAACAATATACTAACCCTGCATACACAATGAAATTAATGGGTATCGAGACTCTTATTCATTATGAAATCGGAGATGTGCAGTGTATGGAAAATGTAAACATAGTCATTATTAACATATCCATATTAAACCGAAATCAATTCATTCCTTCGTGAAGGTTTCTCCACATTTCCATCGTATATATATCCCTACGCTCGGCAGTTCGCGCCTATGTTATGCAAATGCGCTTTCTGGTTATATCGATTTAGTTGATGCGAAGACGTTTCTTCGGCTTCAGTTGGTATTGTTATATAGTACCCGTATTTCTACCAAAAGTGGGCTTAATTTTTGAGGGGGGTATCTAGTATCTTAGTATCTAATGGATACGCGTGACCGCTAAAGAGCGACGCTTCTTGCTAGCGGAAGATACCAAGGATGGAGCTCTGACTATTCCTCTATCTTCTTGTTTGGTGGAGGTCCAGGTCCGTAAAGAACCTGCGTCTTTAACCGTTGTTACTTATACTTAATCCTCTGTTTGCTCATGATCCTTCTTATTACTCCGGAGTTGTTCTCGAGTACGTTGTAGCGATTGCTTATCTCAGAGATGCATCGTGTGTTTCAAATTTTTTCACGCTTTCAACTAAATGATTTAAATTCGTAGATATACGTTTGCTTACTCTTCAGCAATACATATTAATTGGTTTTACGTCGCACAAAGCTCTTGGTTTTGAATTAAATTTGGATGTGTAGTAGGAAGATACACTGCCCATACTCGCACTGCATATTTTCTATCAAGAAAATATGACTAATTAAGATATTATTTTTATTGAAAACAATAAAGGGTGCGCCAAAACTATATTTTACATGAACAGAATGAAACAAATTAGTTCACAATTATATTTAGGCTACAATGAGTGTCCACAGGAATGTCCCTGAACACATAACCACAGCTTCGGAACAAATAACTTATTCGTAAAAAAACACGTACACTGAACACCATCTGAAATGTCTTATCATCTTTTTTCACCAAATGCATGAATTTTGAGAACGCCTCACAACGGTGTTGTCAACGATGACTGATCATGAGGATACTGGTGACGTATCTTATGAGATGCATGATGTTTGATACGTGAAGCACTTTTGAAACTTTTTTGAGGTACGTACAGACATAAAGCATTTACTTTAGAGACGTGATAAGTCTTATTTTCATCATCAATAACTAATCTGCTTTTCATGATTAATAACTAATAATCACCATAATCCTTGTTTTTAGTGTCATTCATGAAGCAATGAAGTTCAATTGAAAGAAATGTAAGAATTCGGGGGCATTTCTATGTACTTATTTTGCTTTCAAATCTTTCATTTTTAATCGAGGTCAGAGAAATATAATTTATAGGTTGCTCTCTCGTTGATAACGCTGTTGTGAAGAAAATGAGGGTTTGGAAATCTTCTTTTCTTTTTTATGGCGCAAGGATATTAAAAGTCATGTTGCGTCCGGTTCTACAGTTTTACGAGGACTCCTAACCTCTGGCTACAAGGAAAACAAATCCAGACTACGGTAGGCAGAAAAGCGGCACGCGTTCTCCGATATCATTCCATGTGGCACCCGATTTAATGGCACGATAGAAGAATGAGTTGCTATCGGAGAACAGAGGATCTACAATCTTCCGAGGAACCCAGATTAATGGCAAAGTAGACGAATGGGTTATGACCACGCCATTATAGGGCAGTAGATCTCCGTTTTCCGAGGAACCCAGATTAATGACAAAAAGTACACGAACGAGTTCGGACTACGTCATTATAGAGCAGTGGATCTTCATTTTTCCGAGGAACCCAGATTAATGGCAAAACAGACGAATGAGTTACCACTACGCCATTATGGGGCAGTGGACCAACATTTTTCCGAGAAGCCCAGATTAATGGCAAAACAGACGAATGAGTTACCACTACGCCATTATGGGGCAGTGGACCAACATTTTTCTGAGAAATTATAACCTATTAAGACTTAGGTAACCAATTTCTGGGATTCAGTAAGTAGTTGATTGGTAAACAATTTTTCTGAACTGTTGGAAATCGAACCTAAATTAACCGTAACTGGATGAACTTATCACCTATCCGCCACTGCAAAACCGATTACGTCAAGAGGAATAATTATCTGTTAAAAATGGAATTGGAAGTAAGTTTATCTCATCGACCGTAAGCGATATAAAGTTATTTTGAAAGAAACTGAAAATCCCAAAGAAATTCTCATAAGAAAGACGTGACTACCATCAGGAGGAGGAGATGGAGAGAACGTGGTCAACAATCATGCCGTGACCAAAGCGAGTGGTCACGTGGAATGTGCGGCCATTTCCGTGAGATGTCGAACACCAGTCATTTTTGCTTTCGTTCGTGCAGCTCAGTATGAGATACGGTTTGTCTGTCCAGGAATTTTGCAGTTCAGTGGACCTTATTCTGATTCGCGTAAAAGGAAAACTAAAACATAGTTATTACTTTTGACCTGGGCAAAAAACATTGGCGTAATTTTTATGACAATTCATTTTCTCTGTGAAAAATATTCAAAGCCAGATTTATAAAATGATGCAAAAGAAAAAAAGTAATCATATCGAAGAAAGATTTTACAAGATGATACAAATGAATAAGAATCCCAATACGATTGAATTTTAATTGGATTGTGTGAAATGAAAGTGCATTTTTCTCCGACGTTCATCAATTTTGGTCATATGAATTACTATTTTATTGTCTACCAGTTTAAACTAACAGATATAACTAACAAATATTAGTAGGTGGTTAAGATTTAAGGGCACCATGGTAGACGATGAGTCCACCATAATGGCTATTAAGTTTAAACTAACGACTTAAGAGCACCATGGTAGATTTTGGACATCAGTTCACGATATATTTTAATCCACTTACATTTACTTGGGATTCCAGACTGAGCATAGTGGAGCTGAAGGTGGTAGACATAGTCACTGTACTACCGAGTTGTCAAATACAATTGAATTAAAATGAATGTCATATGAGATGAAATTGAATTGAATTTGAACTTTAGCTGAAGAAAATTGTTTTAATTCCTATGTTAAATCGAAGTATTAGAACCAAATTGAAGCAATTTAAAGTTTTATATATATACAGCGGTTGATCTAGAATAATGTAAACATTAAAAAAGTCATATCTTTGTGAAATTTTAATGAGCAATAATGTGGTTGGCACAAGAATGCTTGAAATTAATGGAAGTTTTTTGTGAAAAATAGTTCTTTTATGTAAAACCTTAGTTACAATTATGCCTAACAGATGGTGCATTTTCATAGTCAGTAATAATAATATCGTACAAGAAAACATATAAAATAGTAAAATTTCACCGATAATTCTGTTTCAGATAGTGACAACATGGCGACTATCTGCTCTTTTTATCCCTGCAATTGCTGAAAAATTATATGAATAATTGAATTAATAATTGAAATAATTGAAACAATAATTGGAATAATAATTGAAACAATAATTGGAATAATAATTGAAACAATAATTGGAATAATAATTGAAACAATAATTGGAATAATAATTGAAATGATTGAAACAATTGAAACACTAATTGAAACACTAATTGGAACAATTGAAACACTAATTGAAACACTAATTGGAACAATAATTGAAACAATAATTGGAACAACAATTGGAACAACGATTGAAACAATAAATGGAATAAGGGAAGCATTAATTGAGACAATAATTGAAATAATGGAAATAATAATTGAAATAATTGGGACAATAATTGAAATAATTGAGACAGTAATTGAGACAATAATTGAAATAATTGAGACAGTAATTGAGACAATAATTGAAACAATAATTGAAATAATTGAGACAGTAATTGAAACAATAATTAAAGTAATTGAGACAATAATTGAAATAATTGGGACAATAATTAAAATAATTGGGACAATAATTAAAATAATTGGGACAATAATTGAAATAATGGAAATAATAAATGAAATAATTAAAACAATAATTGAAATAATGGAAACAATAATTGAAATAATGGAGACAATAATTGAAATAATTGAAACAATAATTGAATCGTCTCGATTTTCTAGCTTTGAATTCACAACACTATGCCGATTTTGAATTGACTAAAACGAACCAGGTGACTTTGATTTGAATTAATATATAGTAGCTTTGAATTAAATATAATATGCTGTTTTCGAATTAAATATAAGAAAAAACGTTGTTTTGCTTAAAAAAATTTAAAGAAAAAGTCAGCATGAAAAGATTGTATTCACCGTAAGAAGAGCCGCTCAAGAAGAAAAATAGACTTTCTAAAAGAATGTTAACATTTGATATCCGGGGTAGAAAGTGATTTTGGTCAAAGGAGAAAATACAAAAATACAGCCGTTAAAAAAAGTATTAATTTAGGAAAAAGTCTGCGTCAGAATACGTAAGGAATTTTTTTCATCAACTTCCAGAATCAACGTCTTTAGTTTTAAAATTTAAACATAAATAAAAATAAATATTTTAGAAACACAATTCCGTTTTTCCTTATTTAGAATCCTGGCTTCCATAAGATACGAGTATTTCCCATTCCATCTCAATCTGCATACCTCTACTCGAGTTTCTTTCTTTATTGTAAGGATATAACGATTTATATTTTTGACAACATCTAGAATTTCCAAATTGAAAACGTTGAATAAAGGTTATTTCTTTCCCAACATTTCTGTCACCAGAAAAAAAAAAGATTCGTTTCTGTTAAAATTGAGATATACGAAAAGAAACTGAGTTGTATTTACAGCCGAAAATTGTATGAAATTCGTTTAATTGAGTTTCAAATTTAAAATAAGGAAAATAACGATGTTAATTCAATTATCACTAATAAATTTATAGTTATTAAACCAATTACAAAAATCGAATGCAATACATTAGCATAAAATCTAATGTTTACTTAATAACTTTTTATTTTTCGCAGTATAGCCCAGATGCTCTTGCGCCATAAAAAAGCCAAACAAACAAACAATAATAAAGTTTTATTATATTATTCGCTATAACTTAATCTATCAACAATTTTAATCACATTAATTTACCATTACTTAATAACTTCATTACTTAATTACTTAATTTACATTAATTTAGCACCTTACTCTCCCCTCTGAGTTTTCGAGAACTAATTTGCTAATTAAAGAAACACATGCTTACATACACTTTATTTTAGAGTTTTGAGATAAGCTTATCTTTTAATGGGGTCTTTGAGAAAATAACATGTTTTTTATTTTACGTAATATACACTGAAGTGCCATTGTGCAATTTAGAGACAACGTAGCTATCTCTAATTTGTGTTACCTGACAATCAGCGGTACCTTAATACATTGATATATGATATTGCATACATTGATATTGATATTGACATACATATGATATGCACATACATGCATACATTGATATTGACATACATATGATATGCACATACATTGATATTGACATATGATATGCATATGATATTGACATACATATGATATGCACATTCATTGATATTGACATACATATGATATGCACATACATTGATATTGACATATTACATGATATGCACATACATTGATATTGACATACATATGATATTGACATACATATGATAGGCACATGCCATTGATATTGGCTTGTACATATGATATGCATACATTGATATTGACATACATATGATATGCACATACATTGAGTATTGACATACATATGATATGCATGCATTATTGACATACATATGATATGCACATACATTGACATGATATGCATGCATTGATATTGACATACATTGATATTGATATTGACATACATATGATATGCACATACATTGATATTGATATTGCTAGAAATCATACATCATATTGAGGCAATGTATGATTTCTAGCATTTCGTTGATTTCAGTGTATATTGAAAACATTGCGTGATTCTACGAAATGTCTTAAATACTTTTGATTAGACTCAATGCTAGAAATAAAAAAAAATTACATGCTTCTCCAATGCTTGTCGCAAAGAATTGTCTATACAATTCTTTGCAATGCTTGTCGCAAAGAATTGTCTATACAATTCTTACAAGAAAGCAGGTCACTTCTCACTGATAGACAATTTTTGGCAATCCACCCCTTGTTTCCATTTCAAAAAAGGCAATTCATCCGACAGTATTTCCGTATGATTATATATACATATAATACATCAACCTGCAATTACATTTACAAAAAGGAAACACCATATTATTATTAAAATAGCACTTTATTTCATAACTACTAAAATTTACTAAGATATAGTGTATTCCTTTAACTAAATTTCTTTAACTGTATTCCCTGAGATTAGCTATATAATCACAAAACACTTTTCAATGTGTTTATTAAATTTAATAAGTACTTTAATTTTTAATATAAATGCCTCTTTTTTCTTGCAGTGCCTTTGTATTTACATAATAAATAATTCAATACAAAGCGGCATTTCAACTTAAATTCCAGGAAATAAATATAACAAAGAACACGCTTATGTCAATAGAATATTTATTTGCATAAGAAATATTTTACAAGCCATAAACAATTTTTAAATAGACAATTTTAAACCCATTACAATTCTCGGAGATCGGTACTGAAAATACAGTTGGCGCCCCATTAGGGGCGCCAACTTGAAGCAAATAATGGAGATCCTCAATTAGTGCCGTAAGAACGGGTGGGGAACAGGGGGCTCGAGCTGCCATTGAATATCAAAACACGTTATTTTATCCAAGGCAGCATAACATGATCTTCTTCAAAGCCAATTGTGGCCACCATGGCCACTTCAGCAACTCCCCATGATTTTTTAATTGTTACGCCACTAACACGGATGGAGGAACTCATATATGAAGTTACGCGAATCCACAAGCGATAAGAAAAACAACACAATTAATATATATTAGGCTCTCATTTCTCCGTTTATTATCCATTAATTTTGGGAGGGTTCGGCTTCCAATTATTTTTGGGGCCGGAGGGAGTTGGAGTTGGGAACCTGGCATATGCAAATTTATGAGTTTAAGAAACGAAGGAACTGGTTACTTAACTATTCGTTAGAAGTTCCCTTCACACGTATTTATGTCGATTTCAACGTTCTAGTCTTCTACGTCGGCAAAGAAGCGTTAGGTCTTTTGACAGAGTTGATAAATTGAGCAATCATTTCTTTATCCAGTCCAATTGTTGCCATAGTTTTGAAAAAGTTGCTCAAAATAACAGCACAAAGCATAGAGATTCCAAGTGCAGTTTAAATAGAGTTAAATCCTTGAGGATATCATGAAAATTACTGAAAAAGGGAACAAAAACTGAGGAAATTGTTCTAATCTGTGGCTAAACTTACATCAATACAAATTTTTCATCGAAGGTGTGAGGATATGAATAATATCTTGTCAATTGTTCCTTTATTATAAAAACCAATATTTAGAAAATAATTTTACAATGAAAAATAGGCAATATCACACACTTTTATTATATAGTAAAACCTCCCCCTCTTAACGGACGCCTCTCAGATATGTTCCTCCTCTTTTTACGGTCAGGTAAAGAAATCTTCTGTACAAAATTCCTTCACAATAATACATGTTTTTTACGGCCAATTTTTTCTGTATAAATATTATGTATATATGTATGTCTGCCTAAAATAGAATTAAGAAAATAAAATTAATCAATAAACTGAAATGATTCCTTGATTAAAGCTTAATAGAAAAAAGTGGAAGCTTATTTTATTCATGTAATATATTATGTAGTTTATCAGCAAAGTAATAATTATTATTGAATTCTTAGTCATTACTATTATTTATTAGTTCATAGTTATGAATAATCATTATACAATTGTTTGGCTTTGGACCTACATTCGATAATACATTTTAATTTCAAAATGAAACTGGGTAAAGAAACTGAACTATCAACTACTCGAACTATCGACTTTCGAACGTGCTAGAAGAGTTAATGGTCACAATTTCTACGACCCAATTTAATTTAATTAATTCTATTAATCAATTTCAAGGGAGGCTTTGCTTTCGTTCACTGCTAACATTTTATTAATAGAGTTAAACTTTTAAGCTCCTTTGTACTTTCCGTTTTCCCGCTGTTGTTTTGTTTTGAGACACACCTCCTTTCGTGCCATGTCAGTGAGTCCAATAAAAATAGGTCTGTTGCTAAGCTACGGTGTCAAAAATCGCCAATCTATTGCTTTGATATTTCCCGTTTCTTTTCATTGTTGGCGCTTGAACACGTGTTTCCAAGTTAACGTACGTTTCTGCATTAATGCAATCTTTTGTTATTAATTTTAATAGGGTATGTAATTTATTAAACGATGTCCAGTTAGAGATTTAATGTTACAACAGCAACCTTGCCACTGGCGGACGTAGGAGGTGTTAAATGGAGTTGCTATCCCCCATTGCGATGAAATTTTTGTATATATACATATGAATATATGGTGTTGCAGGTCTGTAGATCCTGTAACCACATTTATAAACTTTCTGCGTGCGACTATAAACCTTACATACATTGTGTAATGATTGAAACAAAATAATTCCAAGTAGTATCTACACGACACAAATGACATAAACTCTCAGTTTCTTTTAGTTTATATTTTCTCAATCTTTAGAAGAAACGCTTAATAATCAATTGCTTAGTTAATTAATTAATAATCAATCACACCTTTGTGGGAATTTGATGCTTTGAAAAAGTCATTGTATTGCATTTTAACCACACTACGTCAAAAACAAATTTGTTGTATAATACTTTAAATAATAATATGCCAGCTTATTTAGTTTTTATGAGCGAGAAACAAATGAATCCAAGGCCGAAAAGAATATTAATCACATAAATTCTAGTGGATTTTCTCGGTTTTTATGCATTTACTATGTGCTTTGGCATCAGAACCGGCGTTAATCTGAACGGGGTCCAATTTACGTCACTTCTGTTGCTTCATCTCAAGTGTTTCCTGATTTCTGTGCAGCGTGGTTAGCATTAGACCTGTGGCTGACAGATTTCTAAGTACAATGTCAACCTTTTCCATATGTCACATGTCTTTGATCTCGTATTTGACGCCTTAGCATTTGGTAATTTACGTTTGTATGTGGTCTGTACGTTGGTTAGTTGTGTTATGACTTGCAATATTTATAATGCTTGCGGATTTGTTAGCTTTATTGATAAGGCTTATGTTGTGTGATGTTGTCTTCTCAGTTATTGACAACAACGTACAAAGATTGACAAGGGCTTACCATAACTAGTATAATTTGACACTTGCAAAAATATTCGCTAGCAAATATTTTTGCAGATGGTAAATGTCTTTTACCTTCTTCATTTGTATTTCGTATATTCCGACCAGTGTCAAATTTTACTAGTTATTCTCAGTTATTATTGTCCTATGTCAGAAGATCTTATGGGCTTCACTCTTTTTATATTTTCTGATTCGTGTTTGTCATGTTGTCATTATTATTATAAATAATAAATATATTATCTCTCGCTCTCTTCCCCCCCTTCTTAATTTTTATTCACTTTCCTTTATAACTGAATAGCCACTGGATCAGGATTTCTCAAGCCTTTCTGTACCCAGTGTACCTAGCAAACATTTTAGTCTCATTCGCATCCTTCTAGAAAAGCAATGCGATATTTGAACATGAAAAAGTATATTTTCTAACATTTAAACAAAAAAAAGAAGAAAAAACAAATTGGTGAAAAAATTGAACTTGTGAAAAAAGTTTTTACCTCAATGAATTTTTTCGAACCTCATCGAATTTATTTTATAATCACTACTCAAGGCACACTGATATCATCTAGCTAGATAACAACTCGTTATATCCGAAGATACAATACCAGCCACTATTTAGCGAACAAGCTGAAATTACATATCGAACTCAACGTCGGAAACTTCTGTTATATAAAGCCTTAAGTTCGATCCTGAAATAGTGTGAAGAATTTTCTCTTTCACCAACCTCAAAACACCAGTTTGGCAAAATGAAGTGACACATCGGAAGAATAGAAAATGGAAGATTATAGTATTCAGTTTAATGGTCACAAACAATGAAAGTGGTTTTTATGGCTGCGTAGAGTCTAGAGCTCGATATTGGACTTGCAAACGATATAATTTTTTTAACTCAAAAAATAGTTTTGCTGTAGCTAATGAAACTACAGTGTTACATTCCAAAAAGGGACACCCATAGAACCGGACATTTTGTCCCTTAAAGAGAGGTGTCCGTTCTTTGGAGGTATATGTGTGTCCATATTCAAAGGGACTGAGGATCCAAGGAATCGCCCGTTAAATAGAGGCGTCAATTATTCGGAAATGTCCCTTACGGGAAGTATACGGTATTTTCCTCATAAATAGAAAATAAAACGCGTTAACTGAGAAACACTAAAATCAGAGAACAAGGCGCTTAATAGCAGCTAGTTCATGGGCGCCCTCAGTGGGTGCAAGGGGTGCACTTGCACCCCCTTGCACCTCCTGCGGGAGCCCATGAACTACCTGCTATTAAGCGCCTTGTTCTCTGATGGGGAAAAAAGACTGAATCCATAAGAAAATAAAAAAAAGTCGTGTACTGTTTACTTACACTGTTTTTCGTGTACATTTTACTCAATTATTTCCTTGTCACAAAATAAACAGAATACAGCACACAAGAATACGTTTACAATCAGCGAAATCAGTTTATATTCATCGTGAATAAACACGCTCTTAAGTAATTACGCACTAAGCTAGCATCGGTCGAACAGCCTCAACGAATGCAGGAAGACTGCAGCAGTGTTGCCAACCCGTGGAAAATTTCCCATGGACGAGAGAAATTTTGTTAAAATTTTTACATTGTGGGGAAAAAATAAACTACCAAACTGTGGGAAATTCCAGTGTCTGCGATACGACAGAAAAAATTTCCCACACTGTTTTTTAAATAAATGCATGCACACGTATAATTAGGAAATCTCCTAAAGAAGTAGTAAACTACTCTAAATTTAACTCACAAGGGAAACCCACAGTGAGTGCCCCGCCGATTTTGATGAAATGTTTTGATGAAAGTACAGCCAAAATAAGGAAAATACGTATCTCGATATTCGTGCCAATGCGCATTATTTTCGAAGATATGCATTTTTAAAGATTTTGCATCCGATATATGAGCTTAAAATACGACATCCTCCGCAAGCCAATCGGTAGCCTAGTTGGTAAGTTACCGGCCTAGCGCTTCGTGTTTTTGCGTTCGATGCCCGCGGAAATCGGTCTTTTTTTTTTTAATATATATCCTTTTTACATGTTCATTTATGTATTTTTATTAATAAAAATACTTTGCTTACAATCGGATTTTGTTCATAAACTTACTTTAATAAAATTCATATTTATGTAATTAAGTTAATTGTACGCTTATTGCCAGTGATAATTTCTACTCGAATGTTAATTGTTGATTACTAAAAAATTGAAAAGTAGAAAAATTTTCGGTGTAACCATCCAGCCTATTATGTAGTTAAGTAGATCCAGCACACTTTAATAATGTTTTTACAAATGACGACGGCACCTGTTCTTCTACTGTTGAAGTAATTCCACCTCATTGTACCCCATACTGTCAACCTCGTGATGTGTACTTCTTCCGTCAAGTAAAAAATTTCATTAAAAGGTTACAAAATTGTGTTGAAATCTTACAAGAAAATAGTCATTTAAACACGCGAGCAGATAGATGCTTTGAAGATCCATTCACTTATTTATAATCAACTTTCGGCGCCGAATTTTAAGAATACATTACAGTACTCTTGGTTTGTTGCAAAGTTAACAAACGAAAGAAGCGTTTTTGAAAATGTAGATGGTATTTGTTTTCCAGATGATATTAGACAAAGAAAATCAGTTGTTCGAACAATTCATTTATAAAATGTTCATTTTTATGGGTTTTTTTTGTTTCTATGATAATTAATATGGTTATAATTAATAATAATATAATTGTTATAATTGATAATAATTATCATTCAAATTTGTGTTCCAATGAATAATTCCGACACCTCTGA
>QLNU02014176.1:14793064-14824236 GCA_006491805.2 Dysdera silvatica
AAAAGTGTAAAAATTCCCTAAACGAATATCCGTTGTCTCAAACAGAGAACATCATTGGAAGTTTTGAGGAGCAGCTTGCAAAGATTAGAGGTATTTTTATTGTGTGTGTTTTGCATATGCAATAGATTTAAAATATGAATGTAATATATATGGAAATATTTAAATAATATATAAATGCAATAGATTTAAAAAAAATTTTCTGTTTATACTTAATCCGTGGATTAAAACAAGAATTAATTTTGAGTAAGTGTAATCATTAAAAAAACAAACTAATGCATATTATAATATGATTCTTACGTGATGTCTTTTATGTGCGGATGAACCACATGAAGCGCTGCCGAAGTTGGCTAATAGAAAGTGAAAGAATAAAGAGAAAAATAACGGTAATCTTTTTTATTATGGGTTATGATAAAGCGTTAGGTAACCATTAAACAAAACTAGATGTTTGTTTTTTAAGTTAAGTCATACTGTGCCGAGAGGGAACAAACATCCAGACTATATAGTGTAAGCATTCCTTGGGAGCTGTTACCAGATCCTCAGTCTCGCATGGGTAGTCCCTCACTTTTATATCTCATGTGTCGAACCATTTCTTTTTTATTATACGTCTTAAATTATTCTCGTTATTGAACTGTTCTTTACAATAATTTTACAAGCTTTCCTATTTTACTACTTAGTGATTAATATTTTTAACGTTTTCTCCATTGTTATAAATGCATGGGTAGTCGAACCATTTTTTATTACGCGCCTTTGATTATTCTCGTTATGGAAACGTTCTTTACAATTGCGAAGGAATTTTTTACAAGGTTTCCTACTTATTGATTAACATTTTTTATCGTTAGCAATGCATGGGTGGTCGAAACCTTTGTTATTATTATGCATCTGTAATTATTCTCGTACCTGTTATTTACAACAAATAGAATACGTTATTTATAACAACGACAAAAAAAAATATTTTTGATTAATTTTTTTTTAGGAAAGGGAACATTGGCGATAATGGACTCGGGGTCATCAAACCTTGAATCTGGTAAGTTTACAATCATTATTACCATACAATCGCGGCGGATTTTTACAAGGGTTCCTATTCTATTACTTATAATAATTTTAATGGTTAGGAAACCCGTCTGTAATCCCCCCCCCCACAAGATGAAGCATCAAAAATGGATTCTGGTATTTATCTTTATCTTTTTTATATTATATATTTTAAAAAAATGGCTATAAATATAATTAACGGTAATCATTATAATTATTCGTGTTAATATTATCGAACCTGTATAAAGGATTTTTTTAAAAACAGGTTGTTTATAACGAGATGGTTCCTCGCTATAAGAGATTTTCACCGCAATTATTTTACAGAAGTGTGGAAATATGTTCGCGTAGTGCACCGTGAATTCGGGTTCGACACCTAACGGTACAAAGAAGGCTTATTTCTCATAAAGATCGCACTGTACACTGTAGTCAGGGTTTGGTTCCCTAGATCCTTAGAAGGTTCGGATTCCTCGGAAAACAGTAGGTCCCGGCGCAGCATGACCATTGTAGTCTTTGAGCCGTAAAACCACAAAAAAAAATTATTTTACAGGAGTTCTTTTTTTTTTTAAAATTATTTTTATGTGTGTTTAGAAATTTCAACACATGAATCACAAATGGATTTTTCGGAAGTAACGATTGTACCGGGAGTACAACACTAATGGATTCTGGAGGAGATGGTAATTGTAATTTATATAAATACAGGAGGTCCAAAAAAAGTAGAAGGTCGTGTCTTACAGTCAATGGATTGAAAAGGTAAGTGTCTCTTGTCCTAATCCAAGGTATGTGTCCCTTGATAGGGAGACCACCCCTAGTCTTATACAAGGTAAGTGAACGAAAATTTTGAATTAATTTTCCTTGTTTAATTATAGTTCGTTTTGTTTTAGGTGGACAATCTGAAGAGGTCATTTCTCTAGATAATTTTTTTAAAATTTTAAATAGTGTTCCAGGGATAATCGTAGACATCGCTGAGAATTCGCAGGGGTCCACTGTAGATTCCAATTGTCTTGAATAATATATTTCGTAATATTATTTTTATTTTGGGGTTATTCTTATTTTATTATTATATTATTATTGTATGTCTTATATTATTATTATGTATTTTATATTATTATTGCAATTTATATTATTATATTATATTATTATTATTATTATTATTTTATATTATTATTATTATTATTATTATTATTATATTAATCATATATTGTAAAACAGAACCCTGGCACCGATACCCATGTTCGAGGCCTGTAAACTTATTTTTGTTATATCTTAATAAACTTTTTAATATTGTGAAATTAATAGCAATTTTGGAAAATACGTTTGAGTTGTATATATTCTACGCCCGTAAATCTTTTCTGTTATATCTTAATAAACTTTTATCTAACTGGACATCAAATCTTTTTCTATGTTTTATACCAGTTTTACAGTGATGAACCTAAGGAAATGAATACAGGTATCATTTGTCCAGTGCTGAACTTAGAGGAATTCCAACTTAGATATGCTAGGGTAGTTTTCATATCAACAGGTTTAATAAATTTTAAAGTTTTAATAAATTTTGAGGAATTCGAATTTAGACAAGCTAGGTAATCAGTAGTTTTTATGGTTTGAATATAAGGAACTGGCAACATGTCCTTTGCTGTGTTTAAAAAATTCTACATGTTTTATAATATCGAACCTAACGTTTCATATTATCTGTTTTACCAGGCTGAATCTAAGCAACTGTACATTATGTCCTTTGCTGCCCTTGCTTCCCAAAAATAAAAACGACAATCGCGATTTAATAAATGTTGAGGAATTCGAACTGAGACATGCTAGGTAATCAGTAGTTTCCATGTTTTCAGTTTTAATATAAGGAACTGGACAACAGGTTCTCTGCTGTGTTTAAAAAATTCTACATGTTTTACAATACCGAATCTAATGTTTCATATTACGTTTTAGTAGGCTGAACCTATGGAACTGTACATCATGTCCTTTGCTAAAAACCCAACCAACCATCGCCTTCTATAATACTTGAATCCATGACACACTGCTAGTAGATTTAAAATGAATGTAATCGCTAAACTAGTGGTTATTTTTAAGCTAGGGTGATTCCCTCCCCCCCAATTTTTTAAATTATTATTTTATAATGAATACATATTATCAAATCTACTACACACTACTTCACATCTATTACACACTACTTGCCGACAACATGAAAAAAATATTAATAATGTTACTTTATGAAAGCTGCAGGCAATATATCTATATCATTAACCACCTATAGCTACCCCCAGTTGATCAGTTACTTATATTAACTGTTAATATAAGTAACTTGGTTGACGCAGAATGGCCCTTGTTCATGTTTTACAGTGCAACAAGGAACTGTTCAAGTATCATGTAAGCATCTATAGGATGGGTGGGTTTGACATTTGCTAATTTTCGGTGACCATGCTTACATGAGGCAAAAAGTTACAATCGCCTTCAATCCGTCAAATTAGCTGAACGTCACACAACAAAACAAAATGAAAAAAACGCTAGCTGCCCGGGAGTATAAAATAGAGTAAAATTTTTGATGGCTCTTATAATGAAACACCAAATTCAGGCCATTGTATAGGTTTTTTTTTGAGGGGTGAAACAACATGTTTTATGCTGTAATAATTCTATATTAATAAATAATATATTAATATAATTAATAATTCTATAATAATTAATTCTATAATTAATAAATAACATATTAATATAATTAATAATTCTATAATAATTAATTCTCATAATTAATAATTATAATTAATAATCCTATAATTAATAAATAATATATTAATATAATTAATAATCCTATAAATATAATTAATAATCCTATAATAAATAATTCTGTAATTCTATAATACTGTAATAATTCTATCGAACTTGATACTAACCTATTCTGATGAGGGTACATTATTATTTTCCTATAGCAACAAATAAAAACACATTGCTTGGCGCCGAGCAACCCATGGGGAATAAGATTTATTTATATACATTAATGTGTCCATATTTATTTTATTTATACTGTATTTATCTTTTGGTTGAGAGAGAGAGAGAGAAAGCGAGAATAGGGAAAGGGAGACATAGTTGTGCACAGCCGGGAGTGGGAATGGGCAGGGGGGCTAATTTTAAACTTGTGGTTTGATTTTTGGACTTATTTGAACTGGTAGTATACGTCCTCTAGATATGGTTGTTATAGTGTAGTGTTGGGAAAAAGAGGACAACAAATTTCAGAAATAGGATTCGTAGGAGTTCGGAGTCGTGGCGCGATTTAACCAATTCCTGCCGATGTAAGTGCATGTTCCTGTGCACTTCCCCAGAAGTCACTGAGAAAAGTATTGTGAGAACAAATGGATGAACGGAAGACTTTGGACAAGTCCAAGCTTTAAAAATAGAAAAGGGTGAAATTTTTCAGAGTTAAAGCACCGTTTGTTTTGGACAATAGTTTCACTTTCCTTTGGCTAGTTAAGTGTTCTTGATGGAATTAGGAATTTTCCCCTTCTGGGCATCGTTTATATCAATCTATTGTAGGGAGGAAGAAAGCTTCACGAAAGGTGAATAAAACACTATAAGTTTCTTCTCTCTCTCTCTCTTTTCAAATATTTGTTAAGAAACCAAGCAAGCCTCTTCTTCACAAAACCAACCCAGCTTCCGATATATTTGTAATCGGTGGAACGAGGTTCAAACATGCCGAATTGTCTATTCAGGAGTATTTCTTGTCGCATTTCTTAGATAAAATTGTAATATTTCCTGATGTCAACATGGAACATTCCAAAGCACGCGTCGTATAAGAGGCAGAAATTCTTATTTCCAATTTTTGAGAACTTCGACCAGACAAATATGATTCGTTCTTTATATTGCGTCGAAAGAAAATTTAGGAATAAAAAATTGATTCAAAATGCAGTATAGGAACATTGCTTTGTATGCTGGGATACAATAGTCAACCTCAAAGAGATAGAAAGAGAAAAAATGGTACATTTATAAATTTAGAAATGCTTTTCTGGATTTCGTTGTCTATTTTTATGCTGACATGAAGAAAAACAAGCTTTTGTAAATTTCACAATTTACCTTTACAAAATTTATAGAAATACTTTTTCTGCAGAAATATATAATGTAAGATATTTATAAGAAAGCCTATGTATTTCACTTTGATACTTAGGTCAATTTCAAAAAGTAAAATATCCCCGCGAAATGAAATTTTTACGTTTACTTGAAATATGCTTCTAGGATTGAAATATATCCGTTTCGTTTTTCGCTTGTCAAAAATGATCGAATTGTTATTGCAAATATGCGTGGCAGATAGCTTGCTTTCAGTACCTCCCAAGCGAGTTCAAATTATTTTGAAATATACAAAGCTAGGATAAAAAAATAAATAAAAATCTTATTTGCAGAAAATGTTTCGACAGCAAATTTAAGTTTTATCTTCTCCGTAGTACATGATACACACATAACACGCAAATTTATAAATCACAATAAAATAAAACCACCAGCTGGAAATTTCTGTTTACCCATATTTTGTACTTAACTGGCTTCGAATTAGAAATACACCCCAGGCCAAATTTAAAACATGGAATATAGAAAACAAAAAACACATCAAACTAAGCTACATTTATAGATTTTATTGCACGTCGTGTACTTTTTTTTGGACCAATATTTTTTTAAATAACTGGAATAATAGAGGGCATCAAATATTTTCGAAGGCCTTGCGTTATTTAGATTTAAACTGGAATAAATTTACACTTATGGAAACCTAAAGAGGAAAGTTTGGATTTACACTGATTTCTAGGTATTAATTTGCTTCTAATTACAGTTCTTTGTAACTAACGAAAAACAATAGAATTTCTTACCTGGGTTGCCTATAAAAATGGTCGCCTACAGAAATTTTAACGAGTCTCCAGGATTTAACATGGAAGGCTCAAAGCTAATTTGTCTCATATAGGTCCTGTTGCAATTTGACGGCGTTAACAACAAATTTCGTGAACATCTAAACCAAAACACGTTACAAGTAATTCATTATTATTTATATCATCATCCTCATTATAGTAATTTTCAGAAGAGGAGCTGCAAAAGAACGACGAAACGCTAAGATCACTTATCATATCTAATCGGAAAATATGTTGGTAAATCTTAATCACTAAAGTTCTTCCTTATAATATGTATATATATATATATATACTATATGCATACATATGTATACATATATGTATTCATATGTTATATACATATGATACATATATATACTCTCATATGTTATATACATATGTATACATATATATACTATATGTTATATACATATGTACATATATACATATATATACTATATGTTATATACATATGCACATATATATATACTCATATGTATATACATATTATATATATTATATACTATGTTATATCATATGTTACATATATACTATATGTTATATACATATGTATATATATACATATATTATACTGAAGTTTTCTTATACTATAAAAAGATTTTAACTAGGATATCTAAGAGTAGTCATAAAAAACACTTAATAAGATTTGTTTCAGATGTAAAAGAACATAAGAGTTTTAATTATAGCATTTTCTGTATTTTAAATTTAATTGCAACTGCTCAGGATTTTTTTTTATTTAAATTACCCACTTTTTCTAATCGTAGCCCCGTATTTGACCTCTTCTCTTAAATGTATGTGACTTACAATTTTAATTTTCGGATGTACATCGGGTTATCTTTTTTGTTATCCAAATGCAGAGTGTTTCCTAAAACGATTCCATCTCAGAAATTTAACTGCTGTTTTCAGCTAATTTATTTTTGAATTTGATTGGTCTGAGGATGGAACTCTAAAAAACTTATGTAAAAAAGAGAGGGGGGGGGGAATTCCCAAAAAACGTAAAAGTTACAAAAAAATTTCGAGAAAGGAAACTGAAGTTACGAAGCATTTAATTAATTGCTGACAGTGAAAAAGGCTGATTTTATTTCTTTTTTTTCCATAAGCGGTTTTCCGCTGTTAGTTTCCTGATGAAAACTGGAAATTATAATTGAATTAAATGGAAGCAGTGGAGAAGAAACAATTGTTGAGTTGCTTTGTGTTGATTTTTGGTTTTTGAAGTTAATCCGGAACCCGATGAATGCTTTCCGTCTTCAAACAATGGCTTCTCATCCAAGCGGCGTTGTATAAAATTTTGAGCTTAAAGATAGTAAGAAATAATTCACGGCAATTGAGTGAATCGAATCGCCATGGAATAATAATATTTCTGCTAAAAACACATTTTTGAAAGGGAATAAAAGAACTACCCAGATTCGTTCTTTTATAAGTAATTTCCTAAATAAAGAAACGTCTTTGGGATGAGTTTAGCCTGAGAGCCTTGAGAATGTGTTTATTTGTTTTTTTTTTTTTGCTGACTATTAAAATTCGAAAGATGGTTCTTGTATGAAACACAAAAGTCAAAAGCCACACATCTTAGTAATTAACCTCATGCGTACGCAAAGTGTTTTGTGAAGGGATATAGCTCCTATACTGTGGTTTAGTTTTGTATATAGTATATATATATGGATATATATGGAGTGGTGGTTCTTTTATCCCTTCATCCCCTATAAGCCAGTAATTTAAACCTACGGATTTTCTGAGTACGCGAACGTGGTTACTGTATCTTTATATTACTCATAGAAATCTATTTGATTAACATAGAAAATGGTGCGGGGATATTCTAAGTTTCATTGTTTAAACATATATATATATATATATATTCCGTTGTTTTGGGAGAGAATCCTTACCGTAAGAGAATTATGTACGTTACCACTAATTTTCACTGTCATCTTGATATTGCCGTATGGCACTCATTGCCACTGTTACCTAGATAGTGACATATGGCCATGATTGTCACTGCCATCTAGTCATTTTCATATTTCACGTATTGTCACAGCCATCTATATATGGTCATAAGGTTATAAAATAGAATAGAAGGATGGCAGTGTCACAAATCTGTGAAAACTATTTATATGAATCTCCCTGTGATACAGCTAAATGAACTATGAACTATCCTTATAACATATTTACATAAACTTCCTTATAATATAATTGCATCAATTTCTTTATCATACAGTTGCAGATAAATAAACAAATGGACAAGTAGAAAATAAATGTTTTCACGACGCACTCCTCAACAATTGATAAACAATATAAAACAATATTGTAACAGTTGCACTATATTAACGCCGTTGCCATCCATTTTAACAGTCGCATATTACCTTCTTCCAAATTTAGGAACTGATCTCATGGTCCAAAACTTTTTTACATAATAAAATATCTCCATATGAGGACTCCATATGGCTACTGAAATAACACTCAACGACCCATAATGTACGACACATCAATAAAGTTTACCTACGACAGCATTGTGTTTTATTACGCTATTCTTTACTTAGCATTGGCGTAAATATGGGGCTGGTGGGCCCCTGCCACTTAGCCGTTTAAAAATTTTATTTGCACAATTCTGCTATGCATTTATTTTCAAAAGTTTTACAGTCACATTTTAAAATAAGGTAGTTCAGCTCATTAATAATTGTCACGTAGCATCGAATATTTTTGTAGTATTTTAATACCTTCCACATCTGCACATTTTTGTGATAGCCTTAAGGAGGAGGTAATAATTTTTCTCAGCTACTACCCCACAGAAGTACTCATATGGGCGCCCACGTTATCCAGAGAAATGGGCCACTGCCGAGAAAGAGTTATGTTTTTAAATTCTTCTTCTTGTAGTCCTGTCTAAAGCTGCTATCCTGCTTTAACCCTCTGACTACTCAATTTTCTATCAAGATTGCTTTAAAATTTACATATTTTTTTTATCACATATTTCAAACAAACTCACACATGAAGATTAAATATGTAACATATTTTTATAATCAAAGATGACGAGGGATGAAAGATGGAAATATTGTAAACCCGCGAAAATCGGGGGATGAGCAAATTTTGTTACATTTCTGTTGCCCGTGAAAATCGAGGGATACAGAATCAGAGGATTAAAGATTCGTAAAATACACACAGGTGAATTTATGTTTGAATTCAATTGTTTAATCGGCGCACGAATTTTTAAATGAAAAGCAAACACGCAGAAATATTTATAGGTGAAATGCAAAATCTCACCTACTTGAGCAAATTTCTTTTTTTCATCTTTGAAACACATTTCAACGGCCTGTAGCAGCATTGAAATCATGGAACCTAAGAAACCTAAGCGAAAATAAACAAGTAAAAGACGTCTGGACCGTCGGCATCTCCGAAGATTCATTTTCCCTTTTCGTCCCTTCCTTTTTCGAAAACCGGAGATTGGAATCTTTTACCAGTAACAATAGTCCGCTGAAAATGCGGGTGCTTTGATTTCCATCGTAACCATTTCGCCCCTTCTAAAGTTTTTTAATGCCCAGGAATAAAAAAAGCTTGCCGGCTAATAAAATGGATGACTGTCTAATGTTTCTCTCTAACTATCCGACAATTTGACACTTCAGCCGGGAATGCTGGAAATGCTTCTTCCAGGCGGAGGGTCCTCATAACTTTTTTTCTATGAAATGCCTGGAGATTCTGAGGAACCTATTTAGGTCACTAATACGAGTCGCTAATACAGTTTAACATCGATAATTCGAATCTTGATATAACGCAGAGTTCTCTGAAAAACACTTTCTAAACCACCCATGGAAGTTTTCGCCGACTTAAACATCAATTTAATGAATGCAAACTCAAAATTTTTGTTGCAGAAGATAGCTGAGGCTATAAACGTTGCACACAGCCATTTAAAATACATGGGCATGCGTTCACACACGGCTTCATATTCCCCAATATCTCCATTTCTCAAATGCAGCCACAAATCTGCGTAAAAATTTGCAATGCTTACAGCCTAATGAAAATAAAATTACTGTTCTCCAAGACATTAGTCAATAAAAAAACTGAAATTATTACAACTTATTTGGAAATTATGAATTACAAGGCATGCATTACTTAACTGAAAGAGTGCCTCATAACAAACTATTGCCTTCTGTACGCTCTATTTTTAATCTAATTATTTTAATATTCTCTTAATCTCAAAATAATCAGTTGCATCATTGGAATTATGTCTAACATATGTATTATCTGTAGATAATTGTATATCGGTTGAATAAATTTCCATTACTAATATTATTATTAAATATTAGTGGTAACAGCCTCAAATTCGAGGACCGCGTACTTAAGGCACTAACGTTGTTCATTACATATGTCGCCGTGTGGAAATATGTAATGCCATTCGGACAATTAAGTAAAACCTCTTTGGAATTTTTAACGTGGCCTTCACTTTTAAATTATGTATATTTAAAACACTGTCGAATCTCACGATACTGAACACGTTTAACTTGAATTATATTTAAATTCAATTGTTTTCTGAATACTGGACACATTATAATACAGTAATAGTTATAAAACCCCCATTCTTTTTTGATAACGTGAAATGCTTTTAACGCGAGTAAATTTTCTTTACTTTGAGTGTTCACGTTAATTAGATTCGACTGTACAGGTTGTAGTTTCTGTCTCCGTAAACCAGGATTAAGTGAATATCATTTACCATTGTATTAAGTTGGATAACGATCTGGAATATGATTGGATTGTTGCTGAGTCAGTCTTCTTTTCTGCTACGATGTTCAAATGACTTAGCTTCTTTTAGTGGAATAGGTTAAAGATGCAGTTTGCTCTTGATACCTCCAGTTGTTACATCTTGGATTAGAATTATTGATATTTTCAGAAAATTAAATTGATTCTGTGTTTCTAAACTTATATCGTTCAGATCCTATTTCCGTCTTCGAAAGTATATATATATCCAAGAGCGTTATATACGTGTTTTATCCGTAAAAATTAATATTGTGGACTTATTTATTTTCTCGTAGTGCATAGATAATTTTGTCATTTTTTAGCTATTATTTTGGGTATAAACCTTTAGCATTACAGCTTAAATACGCATTTTGTATTATTGTTACCTCAATTGTCTTTCAAATTAGTAAGTTTAATTTATTTCTATAAGTACAAATCAAGTTAACCAATTTAATCCATATTAATTAATCAATTTGGATTTATCCTGTAGTAATAAAATGGGTGCTGTTATATGGAATATGTAGCCATGGAAAATGTGCGAAATATTTATAATAATTTCACTGTTACTTAAATCCTGCATTATGTTAATAAACCACTATTATTAATAACGCTATTTTTTTGCAACAAATGAAAATCTTCCGAAGTAAAAATATTAGAAAACATATTAAAAAAAAAGCGCTGTTGAATTTTCCAAAAAGTGAATCATCGATAACTGTTATATATTATTTTAATTTAATGTATTATAAAGTTAATTTTAATTGTCGGGGAAATTTATATCTCAAATTGCCTATTATTTTAGTATTTGCTGCTTTTTTTCTCTTAAACCTATTTAATTTGGAATATCCCCCCCCCTAGTGATTGTACGTTTCAATTTTCCCTTACTTTTCGGAACCACGTTTTGTTGATTAAACGTTAAGAGGTTTGATAACAAAATTAAATCTCAGAAAAATTCAAATTATTTTTTTAAGCTAATTTAGTTTTCAGTCTGAGTGGTCTGAGACCAAACTCTAAAATATTGCGCAAAATATGAGAGATAAAAAATCTCACAAAAATGATGCAAAGATTGTGAGGGGTAGCTCGAAATAAGAAGCATTTAATTAATTGCCAAGAACAAAAAGCTGAAGTTTATTTTTCTTCATATGCGGTTTTCTGCTAATTGCTAATTGTTAGAAAGAAAAAGTTATAATTGTATGAAATATAAGTAGTTGAGTAAAAATAATTGTTGAGCTATGGCCAGTGGCGGATTTATAAAATTGCCGCCCTTAGGCACAGCCTGTACTGCCGCCCCCTCCCTCCTTTACAGCGAAACAAAATGGTAAAAAAATAAAAAAACGTATCATACTCTTAACATTTGATATGTAAAGGAGATTTTTCATATAATTATTCAAACTAATAAGATACAACTCGAAATTATTGCTACCACAGTCTCCGACTTCGTGGATTCGAGACATTTTTTGAATCCACAATAATTTTAGTATGGATTCCTGGAACCTCTGATGTTTTTGCGCGTATTTCGCGTATTTTGGAAAAATACACGTACGCATCCTTGCATGAATTTTTTCGTTATCAGTTCAAGTTTTTCATTATTCATTCATTTACTATTAATATATATAAAGTATATATAAAAAGTGGGTCACGGCCGGATTTATAAATGGGCAAGCTGGGCAAGTGTCCACGGTGCAAAATTTTAAAAGGCTGCAAACTCTTTTTTTCTTCTAATTCTACCTACTTACCTACCGACCGATCGTAAAATTTTGTCTATGAGTAAGGTGACCAGGCTTTCCGATTCGGATAAGACAGTCCCGCTTTGGACGAACGTGTCCCACTGTCCCCTAGAGACTCATAATTGTCCCATTTTGAAGGGCAGTCTGGCTAGTCATGGTTCGCTGAATCTAGATTCACATCAGTTTTATGTGCATCTTCATTTTCTATCTTTTGGTTAGTTTAAAAAACTACCTGCTTTTATCACAGTTTTGAGGATTTTTGCCTCCTTTTCCCGCTTCTCGTTGGCAAGTTTTCTATATTTAAAACCACTTAATATAGATCTTTTGTTGCCCGGCTTGGTAAAAGGAAAAAAAAAGTAGCAAACAAAATCACAAATATAAAATTGTAATGAAAGAGCGGTGTAGTTTTGATTATCTTCAATGACGCCTGCAAAATGTTTCCGTACTGGCTTTTCTCAAAGTCAGAAAGTTAACATCAAAAACTAATGGCAGTTTCCAGGTATTGATACCAGATACATCCGTTTATGGCGGTAAGTATCGGATATTGTAATGTAAACAATATGATCATATGGTCATATCTCTTTGTCTTTCGATTCTGTAGTTTGCATTTGCCGGCAAGTTAAAGTAGGCTCCTATATAATCGCTGTTGGGGGAAACAGGGCAATAATTAAAAAGAAACATTATTTAATTCTATTTTTAAGCACTTTGGTGACGCCGCCCCGAGAAGTGCCGCCCCTAAGTCTGTGCCTTGTGTGTGTGTGCCTACTTAGAAATGCGCCACAAAAAATGACTGACACTTTGGTTTTGGTAATTAATCTAGAATACGAAATAATTTGATTTCTCTAAATAGGATATTGTATTCAAAAGGCATTTCACTATATTCTGACCCTAAAGATAGTACAAACTCTGGGGTGAATTAAAGAGTAGAATTAACATTCGATAGCAATATCTTATTCCTAAATATCCTTGAAAATAAACAAAATGAGAAATTATTAGCATCTGCCTAAATTGAAGAGACTACGAGGGGAGAATTCCAACACTGTTAATTTTCTGTATCTAAACTTTCAGAATTTCATTTGTTCTTGATTAAAATTTTCTTAAATTTTTCCATAAACTTTTACAGTGAATGTCCAATAAATGCATTGATTCTGCGGTTTTAAAGAAACTTCACCATGTATCTTTAAAAATTTAGGAAAACATTTTTAAGTTACTTCTGTATTTTTGAAGGTAAATCGTGAGTCTTCCTGCGGAGTAAGATTTGTATTCTGAACCATTAATTTTTTAATATAAAATAATATTTTAAAACCCTTTCTTTGGGAGCAATACCATTTTTTTGGGGGGCAATACCATTTTTTTTGGGGGCAATACCATTGGGTAATGACATGCCTAACTAATAACTCTAACTAATAACTCGTGCACGAGATGGTAATGCTAGGTTTTAACAAAAGTGGTGTCATTGGAAAGGTCTCGTTACGGCCATTGAAAAGTTACTATAACTACTAAATCTTAATCTAATAGTAGTTGAGAAGATATCGATAAAAGAAAACAGTGGAGTTGGCACCGCTGCAAAAGTAAAATGCAGGGGCACATCATGAATACAAAGATCAAACACATAAATACGACATTTTACATATCGTATAGACAGGACATTTTAATATCCATATCCTGGATGTATAATATATATTATATATAGATATATAATATATATTATATATTCAGGATGCTCCGCGAGATCACCTGTTTTCCCTATGATAATGGTGTGCAGTATAAAAATGTAAAAAGAACAAATTTTGTTTACCCCAGGAACACTTCAAGAAACGCAAACTTTCGCATTCACAGCATGTTTTCTCTAATAGCCTAAAGCATACCTGCTATACAGACTGAAAGTTTGTAATATGTGGTTGCAATACCGCTTTTTCAAAGTCATATAGTCCCATGTTGTCGAATGTAATGTCTGGTCTAATATTTGATTGTGAAATAAGTGATGCATGTTAATAATATCTTTTCGTGCTGTTAAATAAATTTCTCCGCACATTTCCTGATGATGAGGATATTCCACCACATTTTTATTTTTAAATAGAAAAAGAAATATAACAGGAAATAAAAAATGTAAACCATTCGATCCTGTAATATGTAATTTTATATAATATATTTAATATATAAAATAATATATATTAATATATTTAACAGCTCAATGTACCGAAGAATTAAACTCAAAATTTAAATTCATAAAATACTTTAAAATTATTTCGAGTGAAGACTTAGAGAACAAGTATTAGTTTGGTTTATTAAAATATGAAAAAATCAATCTGAAATTCGATCAATGCTAAATAAGCTACAAACTGCACTTAATTCGGTTTATAATTCAAATATGAAAATAATAATTGCAATCAGAGGGCCTTTATATTTTAAAATTAATATACTTCGATTAAAAAATAACGCTTTATACCCGAGAGGATTTTGACACAAATCTGTAGAGGATTGGAATATATTTATTTGAAAATCTGGACATAGTAGTGGACAAATTGAAGAAAAAATCTTTAATATAAATGCCTTACTTACTATAAAATTTGCATATCTAAGTTAAAATTATTCAGTTAAAGGAGTGACTTAGAAAACGAAATTAATAATCTTTAAATTAAAAGGTAATAATATTATTTGTTAAAATAAATAAATTCCACTGCTGACCAGTTTAATTTTAAATCAAATGTACGTTACAATTTTAGAATAAAGAATATTTTGTTTTTTATCTCTGATGACAAAAAGTTATTTTCATTTAATTTTTGGGATAGAGAGAAAAATATTTATATTAAAAATTTGGAGAATGTCACGAAAATTTCCCCAAGGTAACAATGAATTTTATAAAAAAGATTTATGCAATTTAAATAAAAAATTGCAGTAACAATGCGTAAAGAGTGTTTCTAGATTTCTTTCAGATCATCCCATTCTATATGAAATCGTTGATTTTGACGAGTTTTCTCCAAATTTCATGATTTTCAATCCATTGTTTTCTTAAATTATTTTGGCTTATATTTTCATGCACCGATCCTTTGTATCCCTTTTTATATTTCCTTTCCTAAGCTTTCCGTCGATATATACATAAAATACACAGTAATACACATCATTACGCATTATAAAATACACATTAATTCACATAAATAAATACACATTAATACACATAAATAAATACACATTAATACACATAAATAAATACACATAAATAAATACACATAAATAAATACACATAAATACACATAAATAAATACACATAAATACACATAAATAAATACACATAAATACACATAAATAAATACACATAAATAAATACACATAAATACATATAAATAAATACACATAAATACACATAAATAAATACATATACACATATTTATTTTCTTTCGAACGTTTCACCATCTAATCACGCCATACCATCGGCGTTGGTATCACTACGCCAATAAACGTTGATGGATTGACATTGTTGTTTGATTTAATCTGCGTAGTGTTCGATTTATATAAAATAAATACATATGCTGCAACGTGCATTTCGATCAATTTAATACCAGTCTCTTTGCAATTTGGTTTAAATAGTAGTCTATGTACTACACCATTCTGCGAAATAACTGGCAACAATATATATACGTTCGTAAAGAGATTATATATTGTCCTTCGTAGCTCAGTGGGTAGAGCCTCCGCCCGGCAAGTGGAAGGTCGTGGGTTCAGGTCCCACCGAAGGCAGAAATATTTATTTTCTTTCGAACGTTTCACCATCTAATCACGCCATACCATCGGCGTTGGTATCACTACGCCAATAAACGTTGATTGATTGACATGGTTGTTTGATATACACGTTTATCAAAGATTTTCCTTCTTTCTCATTGCATGATATACCACTTCAGTCTTGATTCTTGTATTTTTTGTCGATATATTTTGTTATCCCTCCCATTTTTTCGTTTTCGGGACTAGATTTTTATCTTTAGGTCATAAATCAATTCTGGCATTCTAACCCTAGTTATATAATCTCAGTAACGTAATTTAGAATTTCCGTGAAAGTAAAATATTTACTTGAATTCCAGGGTTTAAAACCGATAGTAAATGGAAAGAAGAAATCTCCCCAGAATTATAATTTTATGTATTTACTCCTTGTGAAAAAGAGAGAACTATATGCATGTAGGGAGTATTCCAAAATTCACGATTTATTTGTAGACATTACGTTTGTTCCAAAAATATTTAAGGTGTACAATTATATGGGTTCTTATATGCAAAGTAGGTTTGAGGTATTATGATAAAAGTATCTATGACATGTTGAAGTGTTGTAGACGCAAATTCTTCAGAACAGACTTGTGAGGGCGAAAGCACTTGAAAGCGTCTTGTTCCAGAACCGCACAGATAATAGTTGAATATGATATGATGATTACTAAGTAAATTCTTAGTACCTCACAGTTGTTTTAGTCGCTTTTTTCATAAAAGAGTGTGATATAGTGTCATATGAGATGGAGATGGATGTTCTATATGTTCTATTTAGATGGATGTTCTAGAGATATGTTCTATCTGGATGGTACCTCACAGTTGTTTTAGTCGCTTTTTTCATAAAAGAGTGTGATATAGTGTCATATGAGATGGAGATGGATGTTCTATATATGTTCTATTTAGATGGATGTTCTAGAGATATGTTCTATCTAGATGGATGTTCTATATATGTTCTATTTAGATGGATGTTCTAGAGATATGTTCTATCTAGATGGATGTTCTATTTGGCGGTTTATACCACCGATTGGAAATCAGACACGAAAAGAAATGTTGGATACTTATATAGTCAGGGAAGGACTGGCCTGTTTAGCCTACTCTGCTGGATTTATTGTTTCAACAATATTTTGATTTGGCCAGCTAGCAGTATATTTTCAATATGGCTCACGATATATAGTAGAACACTATAAAATCTCTGAATAAAGACACACACACAGCTATGTTTTTAACTTCTTATTGAAAACACGTTTGAATTCTTCATCCGTTTTCATAAAATAAGTAAGCATTTACACAATAAGTTAAACTTAACTGTTTTAGCAACGCCATGGTTTTTAGAGGAGAATGTAACAGCGCAAAATTATTTTAAGGAAAAAGATGGCTCTATTGGCTTTGGTAGGGACTCTTGCTTCATTTTTGCTGTTTAATTTAATAATGCGTGTCAACATTCTAAAAAATTGAAACTAAACTGGTAACTAAAAGTTGTCAGGAACTGGAATAGTCAAAGCTATTTTTGGTCCTTTTTTTTTTTTTTGGAAACCTGAATGTCGAGAAAATAACGTAGCGTTTTTTATTTTACAATTTTCAAGTTCAAATTATCATAGAATATGTGCCTGCGAGCTGTAAAAAAAATAGTTTTCAATTTTTCTTCTTTTTGAGCTCGGGGAAATTTTAGTTTGGTTAACTCGTTCATTGAGAATATAAGAAATCAGAAAGCGTAGGAATTCGAGTGAATGGAATCATGTTCTCGGAGCGTTAAGTCCTTCGGATACACTATCGAGGGGTTGTTCAGTGGAACACTAATAGCTAAAAAATGACCTGACGGACATAGTGGTTAAAACAAGGAAAAAGGTTTTGGCCATCCACTGAAATCGCTCCTGATGACCAAATTGTGAATTCTGAAAGAGGAAGTCTATTATATCCTCGCTGATTACCTCTAAGGAAGAATTCTCCTATTTTACCCGGATTTCTTCTTTTGAAAAAAATCGTTAGAATTATAGCTTGGATATGACGGTTTAATAAAAACTGCAGACTCCCTGAATCCACCCGTGTTAATGGAAACTTAGGCGAGGAAGAACTGAAGGACGCAGAAACAGTCATTTGGAAGATGGTACAAAGAAATGTCTGTCAGTCAACTGTGGATGAGCGTATTCAACATTTACATCCGTTCACTGACCCCTCAGGGATTATTCGGATAAAGACTCGACTCTTAATGAGACAAGATTTTGAAAATTTTAAATGTCCAATTGTTCTCCCTTCTGATCATGCTGTTGTCATGAGCCTGATTATGCATAAGCATAAATTATTACCACACTGCGGAGTCCAAACTTTGATGTCGATACTCGAAACAGATTTCTGGATCTTGAAAAGTCGTAAGTCAATTCACAAGGCCGTACGAAAATGTGTATTCTGCAAAGGATTCGATTCCAAATAGCCTGAAGTTCAGGCTGCTCCTTTACCTGAAGATAGAATAAGTGATGCTTCAGCTCTTGAAGTGTGCGGAATAGACCTAGCTGGTCCTTTGTTTTTGAAGGATAAGACAAAATCGTGGGTTGTCTTATTCACCTGTGCTGTTTATCGCGCTGTTCATTTAGAGCTCGTTTCCTCTTTGACTACCGAAAAATTTCTACTAGCATTACGAAGTTTTATTTATCGCCGACGAAGACCTTCGATCATTTACACGGATAATGGTATCAATTTCGTTGGGGAAATCTTGGACTCATGAAAATTGATTAGAACAGAATTTTTGAGGCTACTTCCGTGAAAAGAATCAGTTGGAAATTTATTCCTCCAGGTTTACCTTGTTGGAATGGATTTTGGGAACGAATGGTAGGTTTGACGATGAACCTTCTGAGGAAAGCCTTAGGCAGAGCTCCATTAAAACATGAAGAAATTTCTACAATTCTTTATGATTGTGAAGACGTCATCAATTCAAGATCGATCATTTTTATATCTGAGGATCTTGAATTAGAGTCTCTGACCACAATGTCCAGAGACATTAAAGAAAGTGTGGTTCCTGATTTGGATCACATTGAAGCCACCAACTTGAAAAAGAGAATTTTATATCGAATGAAAATTAGCCAAGACTTACGAAGACGATTCAACTCAGAATATCTTGGACAGATGAAAAATTATGCAAAAATATCAGAGAATTACCATCACTTTTCTCTACGGGATGTAGTGTTAAGCGAATCCAACACGAAGAGAGTGAACTCGCCTCTAAGAAAAGTGATTCAATTATTTCCTGAGAAAGATGATATTATACGTCGTGTGAAAATGCGCACTCTACTCGGAGACGCACTTCGACCTTTACAGAGACTGTATCCGCTTGAAGTGACCCACCCTACAGATGAGGACATAAGAAAATCTTAAGGATATCTAAAGAGATGTCCTTGTAAACAGGATTCCGATTGATCTTCTAATGGTTGTAGTTCCAGTTTTCCAAGATGCCTGACCCCTAGAGTTTACTTACTCCCGATGGAATGAAATGTCACTCCGATACCAGTACATGTTCCTCTTCGTTTAGACAGTTATAACTTTTCTTTTCTCTATTTTGAGTTTCAGTGTTCCAAAAACTCAAAGTGGGGAGTATGTTGAGAAAATAACGTAGCGTTCTTATTTTACAATTCTCGAGCTCAAATTATCATAAAATATGTTCTTACGAGCTGTAAAAAAATAGTTTTCCTTTTTTTTTTCTTTTTGAGCTCGGAGAAATTTTAGTTCAGTCGACATGTTCATTGAGAATGTTTTTTCTGTTTTGACGTTTTCTTAAACAAAACTTTTGTATATAGTTTCTTGGACTCATTAAATTCAATTTAAAAGGATCAAAAGGGAATGAGTATCATCTCTTGTATAGATGAAGGGACGTCAAAAGCAGAAGTACTAAACAATAGTATCATTAGTCATCGAGGTCGTATCCCAAGAATGGTGAGTGAATATATATGGCTACAGATAAACTTTTAGGTTTTATCTCGAAAGTTACGCCAAAAGGTAACCTGGAATTTTACTAGGGGCCATTGTTCGCTGAAAATGCGGGTGCGTTGATTTTCATCGTAATGCTTTTGTCTCAAGTGCAGTTCCTTAATGCCCTGGAAATCAAAAAGAATGTCTTCTATTGCCTAATAAAATGAACGACTGCCTGACGTCTCGTTTTAACTGTGTGACAGTTTGGCAGTTCAGCTTGAAATGCTGGGAAGAATTATTCGACGCAATTTCTCTTCCATCTTTTTCTACAAGATTCTATTGGGTTTTATGAGATATATTCTATAATGCGTAATATTTTCTTGAGAAGAGGTTTCATTATCCGCAGTATTTTCAGACTTCCAGGAAGAAAATTTAATATTGGGAAATACGGATCGCGTAAAGAAATACGGAACGTGTATAGGAAATATGGACCATGTAGAGGAAATATGGACCATGTAGAGGAAATATGGACCATGTAGAGGAAATATGGACCGTATATAGAAAATATGCACATTATATAAAAAATACGGAGAGTATAAATGAAATACGGACCTTATACAAGAAATACGGACCTTATACAAGAAATACGGACTTTATACAAGAAATACGGATCTTATACAAAGAATATGGACCACATACAGAAATACGGACTGTCAAAAATAACAGTTGAAACATTATAAAACCGATGACTTTCACTATATTGGGTATATTATATTTGGGACTGTATGCATCCAAGAAGTCACAATTTAAAAACTTAAAACTTAAAGGAATTTGAAAATCATTTTTAAATTGAAGCATAACATCGAACATGCAGTATTTAGGGTATCAAGGTCAGATAAATAATCTGAATAAGGTGATTTATGTTTATAAGAATAGTTTTAAGTTTATCTGAGTTATTTCAGGTTCAATAGCGTAGTTTTAAGTTCATTAGACTAATATTAAATTCAAAGAAGTTAATTTTAAAATCGTAAGTTAAATTTTTGCAAAGATAGTAGAATAAATTTTATATTTATAAGTATAAATTTTAATTTTTCCGCTCTGAAAACATAGATTGCTTAGAATTTACTATGTTTCCGTTTAGATATAATGCAGATCAATTTGAACATCAGCGTAAAAAACGATGTAGTACTAAATAAAACACGTAGGAGAAGATTTAGATAAAACGTTGTTATTATCATCTGACGTTTAAATATGTTTGATTATAAAATTTAATTTTTGTGACGTTATTCTTGATATTTAAATATATTCGTTGTGTTTTGATTTATTTTGACGTACTAAACCCATTTGTATTAAAGATGTTCACCTAACTTTTAGGAGAAAGCAATGAATATATAAAATTCTTTTGTTCAATAAAACATCGCCAGAAAAATATGTATCGGAGCCCTGAGCTTTTAAATACATTTTATTTTTAGAGCAATTGCATTTCACCCATTTGACACGTACTTAATTTATTTCTACGTTTAAATTTTTCTTTTAGCCTTTTTATACTTCTCATATAGACTTTTCAATTTTAATCCTTTTATAAAAAATGTATTCAGTTTTTAGCTTTATGTAACATATTTTATCTGTTTTCTTCATATACATGAATATAAATAAGTTCATAAAGCCCAATAGCTTTAAAGTTTTGTAGCAAAAATAGATATTACAATCATTTTACAAGTATTATTTATTTTCCGATTGAGAGAGAGAGAGAGAAAGTGAGAGGGAGGGGGGAAAGGTAGTTCTGCCCAGAAGGGGGGGGATGGGAAGAGGGGTTGATTTTCCAATTGCTCTTTGATTTCTGGACCTATTTGAACTGGTAGTATACGTCCTCTAGAAATGGTTGTTATAGTGTATTTTTGGGATAAAGAGGACGACAAATTTCAGAAATAGAATTCCCAGGAGATTGGAGCCGTGGTGCGATTTAACCAATTCCTGCCGATGTGAGTGCATGTCCCCGTTCACTTCCCCAAAATTCCCGGAGCAAAGTGTTCTGAGAACAAATGGATGGACGGAAGACTTTGGACAAGTCCAAACGTTAAAAATAGAAAAGGGTGAAATTTTTCAGAGTTAAAGCACCGTTTGTTTCGGACAAAAGTTTCACTTTGCTTTGGCTAGTTAAGTGTTCTCGATGGAATTAGGGATCTTCCCCTTTGGGCATCGTTTATATCAGTCTATTTTAGGGAGGAAATCTCTACGAAGGTGAAGAAAACACTATAAGTTTCTTCTCTCTCTCTCTTTTCAAATATTTTTTAAGAAACCAAGTAAGTCTCTCCTTCACAAAACAAATCCAGCTTCCGATATATTTATTATGGGAGCAACGTCGTTCAAACGTGCCGAATTGTATATCTAGGAGTAGATTTTTTGGCATTTCTTTGATAAAATTGTAATATTTTCAGACATCAATAAGGAACATTCCAGATCATACGTTATACAAGAAGCAGAAATTTTTATTTCCAAATTTTGAAAACTTCTACCTGAGAAATATGATTCGATTTATATATTGCGTCGGAAGAAAATTTAAGAATGGTATTATTTGGTAGGTACTATTTAGAGGTACTGTTTGATATTCTGGGATACAATAGTATACTTCTGGGAGCTGGACAGAAAATGAATCGCATATTTGTAAATTTCAAGTCTTTTTCTGGATTTCATAGCTTATTCTTATACTGATATTAAAAAAAAAACCGAGTGTTTGTGTCTTTTAAAATTGACATATAAAAAATTTTTAGAAATTCTTTTTCTGGAGAAATATACAATGTAAGATATTTGTAAGGAAGTCTGAGTATTTCATTTTGATATTCATGTCAATTTGAAGACGTAAAATATCTTCACGAGATGAAATTTTTACGTTTACGGTAAACATGCTCTTAGCAATGAAAGATATCCGTTTCGGTTTCCGCTTTGTCAAAAATGATTGAATTGTTATTGAAAATATGCGTGGTAGATAGATACCTTGTTTTTAGTATCTCCTAAGCGAGTTAAAATTATTTTGGAATATACAACGCTAGGATAAAAAATAAATAAAAATATTATTTGCAGGAAATGTTTCGACAACAGATTTCAGTCTTATTTTCTCTGTAACACTCTTGATACATTCATAACACGCACGTGTGCAATTCACAGTAAAATAAAAACACCAGCCAGAATTATTTTACCTATATTTTGAACTTAACTGGTTTAGCATTAAAAATCGACTCCTAGCCAAATTTGAAGCATCGAATGCAAAATTCGATAACAATGAACACATTAAACTAAACTAAATGTGTTCGTTTTATTTGACATTTTGTATTTTATTTTGGACCAATGTTATTTTAAATAACTGGATTAATTAATGGCATAAAGTAATTTCTAAGGCCCTGCGTAATTTAATTTAAGCTAGAGTAATTTTACAATTATGGTAGCCTGAAGAGGAAAGTATGGACTTGCACTGATGTCAAGATAAATGCTAATTTGTTTCTAATTACCATTGTTTTGAAAACTAACGAAAAACACTAGAATTTTTTACCTGGGTCGCTTATAAAAATAGCTAAAATTGTATCGAGGTTTCAGGATTCCAAATGGAAGGTCCCAAAGCTAATTTGTTTCATATAGGTTCCGTTGCTATTTAACGGCGTTAGCAACAAATTTCGTGTGCATCATAAGCAAGAGCCTTTACAGGTACTTCATTATTAACAATAATGGAAAAATAACAACGTTTTTTTATCGTAGTTGTAAGTTTAAAAGATGGTTCGACGCACGTTTCGAGAGAACAAGGTCTCTCCTCGTCTGGAACTAGCGTGCAGTAAACAACATTGGAGTGTTGCCAACTCGATGTGGTTAATACGTTGTCGGTAGCGGTTAGTGCTTTTTTTCAGGAGTACAGAGTTGTTTCAGGCGGCCAACTTACAAAAGTGGTAAATTTTGGTCACAAAGTTGAGTAGCAGTTGTAGTTGAAGGAGAAGCAATGGGGAAGAGTTTTAACAGATTTTTCCAAGCCCCACTAAAACTTGGGGTTGATTTATGGTCGTTCACAAGTGATGCACCAAATTTATGGATGTAAAACGCTTCCAAGAAGTCAAGTTCAATGACCGAAAAAGGTTGGCAAATGACCGTGGCTTCTTTAAAATTGAATTGATGGTCATTATTCCAACAACGAACTGCAATCGATAATTTTTTAAACTCAGCATTGGTGACATATCTTTGATGTTCTTTTATACGATGTCGTAGGGTCCGCTTGGTCTGTCCCACATATGATAAATGGCATTGGCAAAACACACGATATATACCCCAGCGTTGTGGCATCGGGATGGTGTCTTTAAGTTGAGAGGGCCGAATTTTGTTATATGGTGAAAAGACAACTCGAAAGTTGGCTCTGCGGAGTATGTTTGCCACGGCGGCACTGATTTTAGGAAAGAACGGGAGGATGACTGTGCCCGAAAACTCAGCTGTAGAGCTACTTTTGAGAGTGGAGCGGTGAGTGAGTGTGGTGAGTTATTTACATGCATTACTTTGAAACCAAATTGTTCTCTCAGATTGCGTTTGAATTTTGGACCCGCTATGTCGATGATATTTTCTTTATTTGGAATGGTTCACCAGACCAAATCAACTCGATTCTACCCACCATCAACTCAATCGATCGTCATCTTGAATTTTCTATTGAAATTGAGTCAGAAAGTTCTCTTCACTTCCTGGACGTTTTAATAAAAAAAGTTGGCCATCAATTCCAGACATCGATATACCGAAAGCCTTTCGCTGTCTCTTTGCCCCCACATCGAAATTCTTGCCATCCTCTTCAACAAAAAATGGCGGCATTCTACACCTTTGTATTTCGCGCCTTAGATATTTGCTCTACTGAGTCAGCATTTACAGAAGAAATTAACATTTTAAAAACCATCGCCGTGGACAGAGGCTATAGTCCTAGCATCATCGACAACGCGCTTTCTAAACTCACCAAACTCACTCACCGCTCCACTCTCAACAGTAGTTCTACAGTTGAGTTTTCGGGCACAGTCATCCTTCCGTTCTTTCCTAAAATCAGTGCGACAGTGGCAAACATACTTCGCAGAGCCAACTTTCGAGTTATCTTCTCACCATATAACAAAATTCGGCCCTCTCACCTTAAAGACACCATCCCGATGCTACCACGCTAGGGTATATATCGTGTGTTTTGCCAATGCCATTTATCATATGTGGGACAGACCAAGCGGGCCCTACGACATCGTATAAAAGAACACCAAAGATATGTCACCAATGCTGAGTTTCAAAAATCATCGATTGCAGTTCATTGCTGGAATAATAACCATCAATTTAACTTTAAAGAATCCACGGTCATTTGCCAACCTTCTTCGGTCATTGAACTTGACTTCTTGGAAGCGTTTTACATCCATAAATTTGGTGCATCACTTGTGAACGACCATAAATCAACCCCAAGTTTTAGTGGGGCTTGGAAAAATCTGTTTAAACTCTTCCCCACTGCTTCTCCTTCAACTACACCTGCTACTTAACTTTGTGACCAAAAAATTTACCACTTTGTAAGTTGGCCGCCGAAAACAACTCTGTACTCCTGAAAAAACACTAACCGCTACCGGCAACGTATTAACCACATCGAGTTGGCAACACTCGAGTGTTGTTTATTGCACGCTAGTTCCAGACGAGGAGAGACCTTGTTCTCTCGAAACGTGCGTCGAACCATCTTTTAAAATTACAACTATGCTAAAAAACGTTGTTATTTTTCCATTATTGTTATATTTGCGTAGTGTTCGTCACTTTTCCAGTCTTGCTTCATTATTATTTATATCATCATCCGAATTATAGTAATCTTCAGAAGAAGAGCTATAAAAGGAGGATGAAACGTTAAGCTCAATTACCACATCTATTGGGAAAATATGTTGATAAACCACGGTCGCTAATGGTCCTTCTTTTCTTATATTATGAAAAGTTTTCAATTAGAATGTCTAAGAAAACCACTTATCAACGTTAATTTCAGATGTAAAAAAAACACCTGAGAGCTTTAATTACAGCATTTTCTGTATTTTAAATTTAATTGCAACTACGTAGAATATTTTTTTTATTTAAATTACCCACATTTTCTAATTGTAGCTTCGAATTTGACCTCTTCTCTTAAATATATGTGATTTACAGTTTTAATCTTTGGTGCTGCATCGGGGCTATTTTTTTTTGTTATCCAAATGCCAAGTGTTTACTAAAACAATTCCATCTCAGAGATTTTACTGCTACTTTTAAGTTAATTTATTTTTCAATTTGATTGGTCTGAGGATGGAATTCTAAAAAATTTTATGTTAGAAAGAAGGGACGGAAAAAATCTCCAAAAAACTGAAAAGTTAAAAAACATTTTGGGAGAGAAAACTGAAGTTACGAAACATTTAATTAATTGCCGGCAGAAAAAATGGCCGGCTTTTACTGCTTTTTTTTCATATGCGGCTTTCGCTGTTAGTTTCCTGATGAAAACTGGAAATTATAATTGAATTAAATGGAAGCAGTGGAGAAGAAACAATTGTTGAGTTGACTTGTGTTGATCTTTGGTTTTCGAAGTTAATCCGAAACGCAATGAATGATTTTGGTCTTCAAACCATGGCTTCTCATTCAAGCAGCGTTGTATAAAATTTTGAGCTTAAAGATAGTAAGAAATAATTCACGGTAACTGCGCTAACAGAATCGCAATGGAATAAAAATATTTGCGCTAAAAACGCATTCTTGTGAGTGAATAAAAGAAATAACTAGATACATTGTTGTGTAAGTACATAATTTCCTAAATTGAAGAAAGTCTTTGGTTTGAGTTTAGCCTGAGTGCCTTGAAACTATATTCATTATTTTCACTGACTACCAGAATTCGAAAGTTGGTTCTTGTATGAAACGTAAAGTCAAAAGCCAGACATCTCAGTAATTGATCTCATACCTACGCAAGGGAATTGATGGGCGTCGTTACTCCTATTGTGGTTCGGTTTTGTATACATATACAGACATGGATACATGGAGTTGTTGTTCTTTTATCCCTCCCTGCATGTAACCTCCACCCATGGAATTTCTGAGTACGCGAATGTGTTTATTATGTCCTTAGATTGCTCATAGAAATCTCTTTGGTTAACGCAGGTAAGGGTGTGGGAATATTCTTTCCTTATCCAAACCTATCTATTCCTTTGCTCTTAGGAATAAAATCCTTACTCTATTAGAATTATGTATACCATTGTCATATGACAAGGATTGACACAATCTTCTAAACATTGCCATATGTCAAGGAGTTTTACTTTTATCAGATATTGTCATATGGCCGTGATTGTCACTGACATCTAGTCATTGTTATATGGTACATATCGTTACTGCCACCTAGATACCGTCACAAGATTATAAAATCGAATAGAAGATAGCAGTAGCACAAATCTGTGGAAACATATTCATATGAACGTCCTTATGACATAGTTAAATAAACTATATTTATAACGCATACTTACATAAATTTCCTTATAACATAACTACATTGATTCCTTTATCACACAGTTGCATATAAACAAGCATGTGGACAAGTAGAAAATAAAGGATTTCACGATGCACTGCTCAACAAATGATAAACAATATAATATATTTTCACTGTTAAACTTTTTTAACCCCGTTAACACCTGGTTCAGTAGTCGCATACTACCTTCTTCAAAATTTAGGAACTGACCTGATGGTTCAAACTTTTTTTTTACATTTTACAATATTTCTACGACAATGTCTCTTTTGTCATTCCTTTCACGTTCAGAGGTGGGACGCCTCCGCTGATTCATATACTTGTTATTGTGCAAATATCGAAATATTTATGATTTCCACAATAGCTACTGCGTTTTGTTCGTTTCGTTTTGAAGAAGATACCACGTGGCTACTAAAATAGCTGCAACGTCGTCAATAAAGTTTAACTACGAAAAAATTGTGTTTTATTATTCATTAAGTATCATGAGCGCAAATATGGGGCCGAAGGCTCGAGCCCCTATTCGCTTAAAAATTTGATTTGTCCGATTCTGCTTTGCCTATGCTTTTAAAAAGTTTTAGACACATTTTAAAATAAGGTACTTTTTATCTCATTACTAATTGTTAAGCAACATGGATAATTTTTGTAGGTCAGTTTACTATCTTGCACATCCACAAAATTTATTCATAGTTTTGAGAAAAAGGTAATAATTTTTCTCAAAACTTTCACAAGTAACAATAGTTCACTGAAAATGCGAATGCTTTGAGCTTTGATTTCCATCGTAGCGATTTTGCCCCTTCTGAAGTTTTTTAATGCCCAGGAATAAAAACTTTGCTATCTAATAAAATGGACGACTGCCTAATGTCTCGCTTTAAATATCTGACAGTTTGGCACTTCAGCGGGAAGTGCTGGAAAGCCTTCTTCTAGGCGGAGGGTCCTCTTTATTTTTTCTATGGAATTCTTGAGGATTCTGGGTTTTCTGTTACCGAGGTACCACTGTACATTTTACAATGTGCAATATTTAATGACAGAAAATTTCTGATACATGTGTGAGGCAAATATATTTAAATTTTAGGGAATACTTTTAAGAAGTTCTATGTTTCAAGCAAACATGCTTTTAGAAGACTATATAATTTAAAGGGAGTTCAATTTGAGAGCGCGGTCGAAGAGAGGGTTTTTGGAAATCTAATTTGGCTATTATAAGTAAAAAAATGAGTGAAAAAGGCTGGCGTCTGCGATTAATAAAAATAATAGTTTTATTTAATTAAATATATCCTTTGATTATTCTGCGAATACATTTATGTTGGAATCATCTAATATTTTGGGTAATAAAAATATTCTGGATAGATATATTAGTTATAAAATGAAATTTATTGCATTAGCTCCCCCCTAAGCTAAACATTTAATGGAAAGCTTTAAAAAAATAAAAAATACTTCACGTAATCAACATATTTATGAAAACTCGTTTCTTCACTTTTTATAAATTTCTCTACCAATTTCTATGTTTTTATTTTCCTTACTTTTTTATATTTTTATCCTCCTGCTTTGGTTATAAAAAATTAATTAAGTTGAAACTTTCTATCTTATTCTTACACTTTTTTGTATCTTTTCTCTGAATAAAAATTCATAAATTTACAAAATGTGAATCTCACATCCCTGAATTTCACCTTTTGAAATTTATTCTAAAACAAACGAACCACAAGCCTTTCCGAAGCCGGCCACTCCATTTGACAACCTCAGACTTTTTTAGGGCTGATAAGTCCTCTGTCCGGGGAATAGTGGTTACGAAATTGTCTGGTGGAAATCTGAGCTTTGTTCCATTGATATCGTTGTCGTTTATGTTATACATTGTAGTCCTAGGTTTTGCCAACATAGGTTCGGGAGCAGCATTATTTACGTTGTTGTTGCTGCATCGTTTAACACAAACAGCAATTGATATTATTTTTATTCATATTAGAAGCAATCTTTTCAAAAAGGAAAAATCCTGCGTCGAAAAGGGAGGTTGGGAAAAAGTAAACTGCAGAAATTAATTTTTTACAATTTACATTTCTCGGTCCACGTTAGAATATTTTCTTGACTACGGCTAAAATCTTTTCTTGACTCACAAGAACTTAAGGAGAAATGACTTACCCGCGTGGTGCCGATGTACATGGATTAAGTGTATTTTGGGGTTCTTATGATTTTATCCTCTTCAGAATGAAATGGGTTTTGTTTCTATATATACCAGTGTTTCCTAACCTTCTTGAAGTCGTAATTTAATATGAGTCAAGTAATCCGCAAGTCCTCTTTGCAGTAACCAAATTGTCTGCGACACTCCCTCCCTCCCCCTTTCCCATATCTTTAAAAAAGTGAAGAAACAACATTAAATATAAAATTATAGTGTGTTATATATATATATATATATATATCATATTCAACCATTATCTATCCACTGCTGGATGAAGGTCTCTCCAAATGCTTTCCACACAAGTCTATCCTGAGCAATTCGCTTCCACGTCACCCCAACCTGTTTTCTTATTTCATCTACCCATCTAGTTTGAGGACGTTTTCTAGGTCTTCGGTGGTCTCTTGGAATCCAGTTCAGAATTTCTGTTGTCCAACGTTGATCAGTTCTTCTTGCAATATGCCCAGGCCTTCGCCATTTCAGCCTTTTTATGTTAGCAATGATGTCCTCTACTTTAGTTTGATCTCTCATCCAGGTGTTTCTTTTTCGATCTCTCTAATCTAATTAAATATTAGTGGTAACAGCCTCAAATTCGAGGACCGCGTACTTAAGGCACTAACGTTGTTCATTACATATGTCGCCGTGTGGAAATATGTAATGCCATTCGGACAATTAAGTAAAACCTCTTTGGAATTTTTAACGTGGCCTTCACTTTTAAATTATGTATATTTAAAACACTGTCGAATCTCACGATACTGAACACGTTTAACTTGAATTATATTTAAATTCAATTGTTTTCTGAATACTGGACACATTATAATACAGTAATAGTTATAAAACCCCCATTCTTTTTTGATAACGTGAAATGCTTTTAACGCGAGTAAATTTTCTTTACTTTGAGTGTTCACGTTAATTAGATTCGACTGTACAGGTTGTAGTTTCTGTCTCCGTAAACCAGGATTAAGTGAATATCATTTACCATTGTATTAAGTTGGATAACGATCTGGAATATGATTGGATTGTTGCTGAGTCAGTCTTCTTTTCTGCTACGATGTTCAAATGACTTAGCTTCTTTTAGTGGAATAGGTTAAAGATGCAGTTTGCTCTTGATACCTCCAGTTGTTACATCTTGGATTAGAATTATTGATATTTTCAGAAAATTAAATTGATTCTGTGTTTCTAAACTTATATCGTTCAGATCCTATTTCCGTCTTCGAAAGTATATATATATCCAAGAGCGTTATATACGTGTTTTATCCGTAAAAATTAATATTGTGGACTTATTTATTTTCTCGTAGTGCATAGATAATTTTGTCATTTTTTAGCTATTATTTTGGGTATAAACCTTTAGCATTACAGCTTAAATACGCATTTTGTATTATTGTTACCTCAATTGTCTTTCAAATTAGTAAGTTTAATTTATTTCTATAAGTACAAATCAAGTTAACCAATTTAATCCATATTAATTAATCAATTTGGATTTATCCTGTAGTAATAAAATGGGTGCTGTTATATGGAATATGTAGCCA
>QLNU02014176.1:14826051-14842271 GCA_006491805.2 Dysdera silvatica
CATAATTTCCTAAATTGAAGAAAGTCTTTGGTTTGAGTTTAGCCTGAGTGCCTTGAAACTATATTCATTATTTTCACTGACTACCAGAATTCGAAAGTTGGTTCTTGTATGAAACGTAAAGTCAAAAGCCAGACATCTCAGTAATTGATCTCATACCTACGCAAGGGAATTGATGGGCGTCGTTACTCCTATTGTGGTTCGGTTTTGTATACATATACAGACATGGATACATGGAGTTGTTGTTCTTTTATCCCTCCCTGCATGTAACCTCCACCCATGGAATTTCTGAGTACGCGAATGTGTTTATTATGTCATTAGATTGCTCATAGAAATCTCTTTGGTTAACGCAGGTAAGGGTGTGGGAATATTCTTTCCTTATCCAAACCTATCTATTCCTTTGCTCTTAGGAATAAAATCCTTACTCTATTAGAATTATGTATACCATTGTCATATGACAAGGATTGACACAATCTTCTAAACATTGCCATATGTCAAGGAGTTTTACTTTTATCAGATATTGTCATATGGCCGTGATTGTCACTGACATCTAGTCATTGTTATATGGTACATATCGTTACTGCCACCTAGATACCGTCACAAGATTATAAAATCGAATAGAAGATAGCAGCAGCACAAATCTGTGGAAACATATTCATATGAACGTCCTTATGACATAGCTAAATAAACTATATTTATAACGCATACTTGCATAAATTTCCTTATAACATAACTACATTGATTCCTTTATCACACAGTTGCATATAAACAAGCATGTGGACAAGTAGAAAATAAAGGATTTCACGATGCACTGCTCAACAAATGATAAACAATATAATATATTTTCACTGTTAAACTTTTTTAACCCCGTTAACACCTGGTTCAGTAGTCGCATACTACCTTCTTCAAAATTTAGGAACTGACCTGATGGTTCAAATTTTTTTTTTACATTTTACAATGTTTCTACGACAATGTCTCTTTTGTCATTTCTTTCACGTTTAGAGGTGGGACGCCTCCGCTGATTCATATACTTGTTATTGTGCAAATATCGAAATATTTATGATTTCCACAATAGCTACTGCGTTTTGTTCGTTTCGTTTTGAAGAAGATACCACGTGGCTACTAAAATAGCTGCAACGTCGTCAATAAAGTTTAACTACGAAAAAATTGTGTTTTATTATTCATTAAGTATCATGAGCGCAAATATGGGGCCGAAGGCTCGAGCCCCTATTCGCTTAAAAATTTGATTTGTCCGATTCTGCTTTGCATATGCTTTTAAAAAGTTTTAGACACATTTTAAAATAAGGCACGTTTTATCTCATTACTAATTGTTAAGCAACATGGATAATTTTTGTAGGTCAGTTTACTATCTTGCACATCCACAAAATTTATTCATAGTTTTGAGAAAAAGGTAATAATTTTTCTCAAAACTTTCACAAGTAACAATAGTTCACTGAAAATGCGAATGCTTTGAGCTTTGATTTCCATCGTAGCGATTTTGCCCCTTCTGAAGTTTTTTAATGCCCAGGAATAAAAACTTTGCTACCTAATAAAATGGACGACTGCCTAATGTCTCGCTTTAAATATCTGACAGTTTGGCACTTCAGCCGGAAATGCTGGAAAGCCTTCTTCTAGGCGGAGGGTCCTCTTTATTTTTTCTATGGAATTCTTGAGGATTCTGGGTTTTCTGTTACCGAGGTACCACTGTACATTTTACAATGTGCAATATTTAATGACAGAAAATTTCTGATACATGTGTGAGGCAAATATATTTAAATTTTAGGGAATACTTTTAAGAAGTTCTATGTTTCAAGCAAACATGCTTTTAGAAGACTATATAATTTAAAGGGAGTTCAATTTGAGAGCGCGGTCGAAGAGAGGGTTTTTGGAAATCTAATTTGGCTATTATAAGTAAAAAAATGAGTGAAAAAGGCTGGCGTCTGCGATTAATAAAAATAATAGTTTTATTTAATTAAATATATCCTTTGATTATTCTGCGAATACATTTATGTTGGAATCATCTAATATTTTGGGTAATAAAAATATTCTGGATAGATATATTAGTTATAAAATGAAATTTATTGCATTAGCTCCCCCCTAAGCTAAACATTTAATGGAAAGCTTTAAAAAAATAAAAAATACTTCACGTAATCAACATATTTATGAAAACTCGTTTCTTCACTTTTTATAAATTTCTCTACCAATTTCTATGTTTTTATTTTCCTTACTTTTTTATATTTTTATCCTCCTGCTTTGGTTATAAAAAATTAATTAAGTTTAAGCTTTCTATCTTATTCTTACACTTTTTTGTGTCTTTTCTCTGAATAAAAATTCATAAATTTACAAAATGTGAATCTCACATCCCTGAATTCCACCGTTTGAAATTTATTCTAAAACAAACGAACCACAAGCCTTTCCGAAGCCGGCCACTCCATTTGACAACCTCAGACTTTTTTAGGGCTGATAAGTCCTCTGTCCGGGGAATAGTGGTTACGAAATTGTCTGGTGGAAATCTGAGCTTTGTTCCATTGATATCGTTGTCGTTTATGTTATCCATTGTAGTCCGAGGTTTTGCCAACATAGGTTCGGATTCCTCGGAAAATTGTAGGTTCGGAAGCAGCATTACTTACGTTGTTGTTGCATCATTTAACACAAACAGCAATTGATATTATTTTTGCTCATCTTAGAAGCAATCTTTTCAAAAAGGAAAAATCCTGTGTCGAAAAGGGAGGTTGGGGAAAAGTAAACTGCAGAAATTAATTTTTTACAAATTACATTTCTTGGTCCACGTTAGAATATTTTCTTGACTCACAGGAACTTAAGGAGAAATGACTTACCAGTGTGGTGCCGATGTACATGAATTAAGTGTATTTTGGGGTTCTTATGATTTTATCCTCTTCAGAATGAAATGGGTTTTGTTTCTATATATACCAGTGTTTCCTAACCTTCTTGAAGTCGTAATTTTATATGAGTCAAGTAATCCGCAAGCCCTCTTTGTAGTAACCAAATTGTCTGAGACACTCCCTCCCTCCCCCTCTCATATATCTTTAAAAAAGTGAAGAAAACAACATTGAATATAAAATTATAGTGTGTTATATATGTATATATATTATCATCATCATATTCAACCGTTGTCTATTCACTGGTGGACGAAGGCCTCTACAAATGCTTTCCACACAAGTCTATCTTGAGCAATTCGCTTCCACGTCACTCCAACCTGTTTTCTTATTTCATCCACCCATCTAGTTTGAGGACATTTTCTGAGTCTTCGGTGGTCTCTTGGAATTCAGTTGAGAATTTTTGTTGCCCAACGTTGATCAGTTCTTCTTGCAATATGCCCAGCCCTTCGCCATTTCAGCCTTTTTATGTTAGCAATGATGTCCTCTACTTTAGTTTGATCTCTCATTCAGGTGTTTCTTTTACGATCTCTACTATTTATTCCAAGCATGCACCTCTCCATGCTCCTTTGAATTGTCTGCAACTTCCGCATTGCTCTAACTGTTAGACTTCATGTCTCTGACCCACAAGAGAAGACAGGCAATACACACTGGTTGAAAACCTTTCTTCTTAGGCATAAAGGTAATTTTCCCTTCAGGATAAAACTGTTTCTTCTAAATGTACTCCTGCCAAGTTTAATACATCTGTTCAGTTCTTTTATAATGTTAATATCCATTGCAATCAGCTGGCTAAAGTAAATATATGAATCAGCAATTTCCAGCTCAATATTGTCAACTTGTGCATTGGTTTCCTCTACGAAATTATTGAACATGATTTTAGTTTCTTGTAGGTTCATCTTGAGTCCAACTTCTTTACTTCTAGTTGAGAGCTCTTGTACCATGTCTTGGAGTTCTAATGGGTTCGTTGAAAAAATAACAATGTCATCAGCAAACCGCAAATGATTTAAATATTCACCATTTATTTTTATTCCCTTGTTATTCCAATTTATCAGCTGAAAAATCATCTGTAAAGCTGAAGTAAAAAGTTTTGGAGAAATGGTATCTCCCTGCCTCACCCCTTTGCCAAGTTTGATAGTTTTGGTATCTTTATGTAACCGAAATTTTGCACTTGCATTTTTATACACACGTTTCAAATAAATTGGAATAACAAGGGAATAAAAATAAATGGTGAATATTTAAATCATTTGCGGTTTGCTGATGACATTGTTATTTTTTCAACGAACCCATCAGAACTCCAAGACATGGTACAGGAGCTCTCAACTAGAAGTAAAGAAGTTGGACTCAAGATGAACCTACAAAAAACTAAGATCATGTTCAATAATTTCGTAGAGGAAACAAAAATACAAGTTGACAACATTGAGCTAGAAATTGCTGATTCATATATTTACCTTGGCCAGCTGATTTCAATGGATGGCAACATTATGAAAGAACTCAACAGACGTATTAAACTTGGCTGGAGTGCATTTGGAAGAAACAGTTTTATCCTGAAGGGGAAATTGCCTTTGTGTCTAAAAAGAAAGGTCTTCAACCAGTGTGTATTGCCAGTCCTCTCTTATGGATCAGAGACATGGAGTCTAACAGTTGGAGCAATACGAAAGTTACAGACAACGCAAAGGAGCATGGAGAGGTGCATGCTTGGAATAACTAGGAGAGATCGAAAAAGAAACACTTGGGTGAGAGAGCAAACTAGAGTAGAGGACATCATTGTTAAAGTAAAAGGGCTGAAATGGCGATGGGCTGGGCATATTGCAAGAAGAACTGATCAACGATGGACAACAGAAATTCTGAACTGGATTCCAAGAGACCACCGAAGACCTAGAAAACGTCCTCAAACTAGATGGGTGGATGAAATAAGAAAACAGGTTGGGGTGACGTGGAAACGAATGGCCCAGGATAGACTTGTGTGGAAAGCATTTGGAGAGACCTTCATCCAGCAGTGGATAGATAATGGTTGAATATGATGATGATGATGATGATATATATATAAGATGAATAGTCCATATACAAAAAAATGAAAAAAAATGGAAAAAAGGGCGAATTATATGAATAATGTTGAATTGAATTAAGGTAAGAGAAAAGATTAATAGAAAATACAATATTCAAACATAGACATATATATATATATATACATACAAATATAAACATACTGATATATACATACAAATGTAAGCTTACAAATATATATATATATATACACACACATATACATACGACGTAATATAAGCATACAGCCCCAGAACTGTCGTCTGGGACCTTTTCTAGGACTACATGCTTGGCGCCTTTTCTGGAGGTATGTAACAAAATACAAGTAAATCAGATAAGCCAGATGTATTCAGCGAGATACCCAAGGCCCAAAGGCGCCAAAAAACAGAACGTACAAATCCAAATAATATTACAGTATAAACACTAATATGTACAATATAGGGACATTAAATGTAAAATCAATAAAATAGAAAATCATACGTAGATACATTTGATACATGCAAAATAGAAATATGTAGAGGTGTAAAAAAGAATATAAATATACAAACGCTTTTCGAAAATGGTTTATGCTCAAATAGTGGAAACAAAGCCGAATATTTTCAAAAAAAAAAAGAAAAGAAAGGAAAAAAAAACTAAAAATCTTTCCGAATGCTAAGTCCGCATCCTATTGTATTTATATAAGTAATTTTTAGTGTTAATGCAGTAATGGCATGTATAGTGAATTGTACTTACGTAATGAGGAAAATTTCCTCTACGTTCTGCTTGGTTACACATTATAACATTAAAGGATATAAGCAATCCAGGCTAAGATGGCGACTTGTTTAGTTTCGTATTGAATGCTCCAGCTGAAGCGTCTCTGTACAGGGTTATAGCTTGGTAGCCTTTTGGCGAAGTATGTATGATGGTGGCGTGAAGAACAAACATTTATGCATGCAAATCCTTTGTGTGTATGTTAAACTTTTTTGTTTAGCAATATAGATGAGAATTTTCTGAATTTATCTATTGTAGAACGATTTTGGAAATCTGTTATTAATTAAGAGAATAGTGAATTGTTGAAGACTATTCCTTGTGTCATTTCTAGTATCACAGATTCTTGATATTCTAGTTCCCATGGTAATAATGATGTTTTTGAAGACAACGTTAGAAATATTCGAGCTGAATTAAGTGAGGTAATTAACTTTGAAATTGAAGTCCATCTTTTTGTCGTAAATGATGCTTGTTAATTTATTCTTATCAGTGATTTTTATGTCGATGTCCAGGAAGTGAATAGAATTGTTTTGAACGGACGTTTCTGCTAATTTTAATTCACTGGGGTAGATATATTGGAAATTTTCTTCAAACATTTGGTTGTTAAAGGCAATAATGTCATCAATGTATCTATATATATTGCATACGCACTCAGGTCTTTTTTTTTCGTAACGGTGTAAGAATAAATTCACAGCGAGTAATGAGTAGCACGTTCCTTGTAGAATGCCACAAATTTGTTTATATACGTGCTTGCCATTATAGATAAAATTATTGCAGATGGCAAGTTTTGGCAAGTTTTGACAGTATTCTCCCTCAATGCCTTTAAGAAGGTGTTTGCATTTAACGAAGTAGGTGTTTAGAACGTTTTCCAACTTTTCAAATGGTATGCATGGGAATAAGTTCTCGAAGTCGTATGTACTGAGATCATTAATGTAAGCATGGTTGTTTAGATATTGAATTGTAGTTACGTCTGTCTGGTCTAATTTACTTGTATTCGGCGACATACCTCCAGAAAAGGCGCCAAGCATGTAGTCCTAGGAAAGGCCTCTGACGACGGTTGTGGGTCTGCTTGTTTGTTTGTTTGTTTTTTGGTTTTACGGCTCAAAGACTACAGTGGTCATGCTGCGCCGGGACCTACTGTTTTCCGAGGAATCCGAACCTCTTAAGGCCTGGGGAACCAAACCCCGGACTACAGTGAGCAGTGCGATCTTTATGAGATCTCTGAGTAAGCGTTCGTTGTGGGTCTGCATGCTTATATTACGTCGTATTTATATGTTTGTGTACATATATTTATATGTATATATGTGTATGCATATATTTATGTATATGTTTGAATATTGTATTTTATATTAATCTTTTCTCTTACTTTAATTCTATTCAATCATATTCATCTAACTCGCCTTTACATGCACTATTCATCTTATATATGCATTTGCTATTTTTACTATATATTGCTATAAGAATATATATTAATGTGCCTTATAAATATGAAGTTAAAGACCATTTTTAGAATATTGCTATGTAGCTATGCTAAAGTATGAAATTCCTTATAAAAATAATTGCAATTAAAAATAGTTGCGGCGACCCACAGAAACCTGTTCGCGAACCCCAGCCACTGTTTTAAACTATAATGAGTTTTCTTGTCCCTTCAGGCCCTTATGATTTTTATCTCTTTTGACTCTTGTATCTGTCATATTTGGAGGCTCTTGTGGGTTTTCTTTCTTTCTGTAATACATACACTCTTGTGAATATTCTGTTTTCCACATGTTTCTTTTCTTATGCGTAATAAAATATTCAAACTTGAAATTAAAACGATTAGCGACAGCAATTAATTTACCCCCAAAAATTAATATTCTCTCGTATGAGGGTTCAATCCATCTAAAGTCGTACAAATATAAAAATCCGACCATTTTTAATTTTTTGTCAGCTATTACCCCTATATACCAATAGTTCAAAACCATTAATGTTTTTTCTTTACTCACTTCCGTTTTAAAATAGCGGCCATCTTTATACCAAAACTAACAGCAATTTTTGTGTTCATAGGCATTTACGCAACTGCAAATATCTACAGAATGGGAGGCAGTAGAGCTCTGAAACAAAAAACATTGTTCTGAATAAAGTTTAGGCTACATTTCTATATTATACCTTGATTACTTTATTTCAGTTTTTAATGGCGAAAAAGCGGGCTCATCTAGAGCAAAATATTTGGAAAATTGTAGCACTTTGGGAGTCGATATCTCGGCTTGGAAATAAAGCTGAAATTTCAGTTTTCTGCACCTGATATATACGTATTAATGCTTTGTTTTAAAATCAATCCGAAGTTTGAGATTCAAATCCTACATTTTTTTATGATACTTTGAAAATGAGGTTTAATCAAGATTTTACCAAATTTAGGTTTAAATATCTCTGGTTGGCAAAATAGGAAAAATCTAATTTTTGGCATAAGGCAAGTTCTATATAATACTAAGTCACCATAAAAATTTCAAGTTTGAGATTAAAGTGGAACTAGAGTTATGCATGGAAAAAAACAAACACCAATGTCCAACTACATGTAAAAGTAGCCCTCTGCATTCAAATTTTGTTCTTTTTTTTCTGCATATTAATTGGCAAATATTGCTGCTGTTGTATTTAAGCATATTATCTAATTAGTGTATTATTATTGACAACAACGTACAAAGATTGACCAGGACTTAACATGACTAGTAAAATTTGAATGATAATAATAACTAGTAAAATTTGAAAATGAAGAAGAAATAAAAATTAAGAACGTAAAAGACATTTACCATCTGCAAAAATATTAGTAACGTTGCGAGGACTACTCTTTTAAAACAAAGTACTAGTACATATGTATCAGGTGCAAAAAAAACTGAAATCTAAGCTTTCTTTCCAAGCTGAGATATCGACTCCCAAAAAATCACAATTTTCCAAATATTTTGCCTTAAATGAGCTCGCTTTTTCGCCATTAAAAATTGAAATAAGGTAATCAATGTATAATAACAAAAATGTAGTACAAACTTTGTTCAGAACAATGCTTTTTGTTTCATAGCTCTACTGCCTCCCATTCTGTAGATATTTACAGTTGTGTAAATGCCTATGAACACAAAAATCGCTGTTAGTTTTGGTATAAAGATGGCCGCCATTTGAAAACGAAAATGACTAAAGAAAAAATATTAGTGGACTTTAGTTTAACTTTCGGTATATAGGGGTAATAACTGACAAAAAATAAAAATTCTTAAAAACGGTCGAGCAACATGCATTGGACCACTTCATATGGATTGACCCATGAGTTAAAATTTACAAATAATAGATTATGTGTGTAGTTTATAAAATGTAATGCTATTGGCTTGATAAAAGAAACACAAACGTGTGTAAATCTATGAATACAATATAATTTAAAAGTATAATCATGCAATTAAATCACAAAATTTTTTCCCAAAAGTAAAACAGCATTAAACTAAAATTAAAAAATATTCAAAACCGATTAAAATCTTGGAAAAAACAAATTAAAAATTTAAAATCACTTTGAATCACGTTTTAGGTATAATAAATCATCCAACAAATGCATTCATTATATTTTCTGAAAGGGTTTATTTTACTGACGTAACAGAAGAATTATTTATATGCTCAGAAAATTGGACATTTGATCAAATACGCCATGTGACCAAAATACAATTTAACTTGCTTCTTTTACGTAAATACAAGAGGCTAGTCGGAAATAACTTATAAATATTAAATAAATTTGCGGTAGCTCAACACGATTTCAATGGTCTATGAGTTACTGTTATGAAGTGTTAACCACTAAGTTGTTAAGGCTAGTTATGCATTTCTCTTTTGGCGATTTTGCTTGTCCCAGAGAAAATAGGTCTCGCTTAATATTTTCCAAGATGATGAAGGGTTTAAATCATAAAGATATATTTTCCATTTTAGTGACGGCTTTACGTATAGGCAAAATAGGCCCAAGATACTGGGGCCCCCAAAAGAGCATTGTCTTATTTATTTAAGCCTTATTTAAATCGTAATTTTAGAAACACAAATTTCGTATATTTATATTTCTTCCTATAGATGGATTAGTATTCAACATAGAATATACAAGTCATTTTTCTATAAAATTACAATTTCAAGAAGTGTTTGGACATATTTTTTTTATTTTGTCTATATGCCAATAGGAGTTATGGGAGAAACATTATTGTTGTTTCTATTCTTCCACATATTTTAATTATTCGAAGAGAAAAATATGAAGTGCTAATGATGTACATACTCCATTTTTCTGGAGGAGCTTATGATCGAACGTGCACACTGGTTGATGGAAAACCGGAGACTGATTTGTTTTTAAGAATAAAGAATACCTCAAACAACAATGTCAATCAATCAACGTTTATTGGCGTAGTGATACCAACGCCGATGGTATGGCGTGATTAGATGGTGAAACGTTCGAAAGAAAATAAACATTTCTGCCTTCGGTGGGACCTGAACCCACGAGGGGTCGGCGTTGGTATCACTACGCCAATAAACGTTGATTGATATTGTTGTTTGATTTAATCTGCGTAGTGTTCGATTTATATAAAATAAATAAAGAATACATTCATAAAATGCTGTCTCCAAACGTTCAAACATATAAAGAATAAATATATAATCAAATTTGTATTTTTGTTGATTATCAGAAATGCAAAAACAAAAGTTACTTGGTCGTGGTGATCTAGTGGCAAGGGTATTGAAGCCTGTAAGGTGGAGTTCACCACAGAGTAATGCCAATAAGTATCAAATGCACGCATTGTTGAATCCTATGGGAGTATAAAGGCATACTAATTTAAAGGTAATATATTTTCTGCTTCATTTTCCCTTGTAAATTGCTAACTATTTATGATATCAGATTGCTCCAATCCAATCTTGGAGCTTTACCAGAAATGTTACAACTCCATTCCCTAAATTTGCACTAGAATTCGCGTGATAAGATGGACAATCTTATTTAGAGACCCATAATATCCTTTCGGCGTAGGTCCCATAAAAATCTTCATCTCTCACTTATCTCCATCCAAGATTTTAGTTTCTCGTTCATCTTCATGAAAGTAAAGTACTTCAAAGTACTCAAAAAATTGTTAAAACACTGGATGTGAGATTTTTTTTACAAAATGGAGAATGTATGCAAATTTTTATGCGAGATATTTTCTTCGTTAAGGAGTTCTTGATCTTCTCAGAAGAAAAAGTTTAAAATGTTGCTGTTAGGATAACGGGAGTTGCAATATGTGTATTCCTTCCCAACAAAATGTTTGAAGACTAAATATGCACAATCAATTCTTTTATGTAATACTTTATAAATAGTTTTAGCATGAATTGCGCCCACACATTTACTTTTCACACTCTCTCTCATTGTTTGTATCAGAGCTGTTTATTTTTAGGTTTCCAATATATAACCCTTATTAAATAAATAAACTATAAATTTCTCTAAAATTTCCACTTAATATGTGAAAATATATTATTATAGTCCGTTGAGCTACAGTCCGTTCGCGGAAAATTGGCCAGTAGTACCCTTAGAATTCAAGGGAGCTGACGTCACAAACGGGTTGGTTCATTGCAGTAGAGGGAAGGGCGACTTTCATAACTGGTTTTTCGCGCAGATAAGTGTGCGCGAAAAACCAGTTATGAAATGACGCCCTTCCCTCTACTGCAATAAATCAACCCGTTTGTGATGTCAGCTCCCTTGAATTATAATGGTACCACTGGCCAATTTTCCACGAACGGACTGTACATACTTGGGCGTGGAACATCTTGTCATGTAAATATTTCCCCACGAATTGTAAAACAAATGACCTTCCCGAAAACGTTGCTCTGTTGATTAGAAGCAAAAATTATACAAATTTTTATGGTGCAGTTATTTTATGAAACGTGATAATAACAACGTGGTAAGGTGTTATTACCCTCCTCAGAGCTAAAACAAAATGTTCTAATTTGAACTAAACACGCAGGTGTCGGGATTATTACCTATAATAATATCGTCATTTATAGCTATTTCGGTAGCGCTGAACGGCTATCATAGTCAGAACAATGGCGGCTTCTACTTGTCCACAATGCTGATGGTGTTGCCATCACGTCAATTAGAAACCATCACGTCAGTTAAAAAACCGCCGAGATGGCAACACCGATCAACAGCACGGACATAAACAGAAGCCGCCATTGTTCTGACTATGATAGCTGTTTAATGCTATCGAAATAGCTATTAGTGACGTCATTTTTATAACGATTTTAAAATAACTGCACCATAAAAATTTGTATAATTTTTGCTTCTATTGATTAATGCAGTGTGCCGCCATTAAACAGTTTACTCTGTTATCCACTTTTGTTGTAATTGTGTTATCTGGAAGGTTGAGACATTCCAATGCAGCTTGCGGTTTTATTTTCCTTTATTTTTGGAAGCTTTGACTGAAGAGGGGGTAACTTGAATCCTTTACCAGCAACCAATGCTAAATTACCAGCAACCAGTACTAAATTACCAGCAACCAGTACTAAATTACGAACAACCAGTACTAAATTACCAGCAACCAGTACTAAATTACCAACAACCAGTATTAAATTACCAGCAACCAGTACTAAATTATCAGCGAGTAGTTTGCTGAAAACGCAGGTCCCTTTATTTCAGTCGTAATATTTTCCTCTCTTGCTGCAGTTTATTAATGTCCAGTAAAGCAAAATGCGAGAAAATTCTTCGACGCCTAATAAAACGAATGAATGTCTCTTGGTTTAACTATCTAACAGTTTGGCAGTTAGGATTGAAATGCTGAAAGAAGTTTTCGACGCCATGTTCCCTTTAACTACTTTCTACAAGATGTTTCGGGATTAAGAAAAAGATATTTTAAGAAATCGGTACGTTTTGTAAGTATATTTTATAGCGCGCAATACTTATGCAAAATTGTAAGTCGAGTATTGAATATTTGGAAATATGAAAGATATATATATAAAGATGACGATGTTTACAATACTTGAGGATATAATTTTTGAGAAAATATGACTTTAGGAAAGTATGTCTTTCGAGAAAATACGATTTTAGGAAAGTGTGTCTTTTGGGAAAATACGAGTATAAAAAAGTATACCTTTACGAAAGTAGAATTTGAAAATAGTGAAACTTTACGAGATAATAATTTGCTGGGTATTCTATTTTGAAATCTTTCTTCGATATTTTTATTTTTGAAGCTAGTTTAAAGAGTTCAATTTTGATATTAAAATTTAGAAATTTAAGGGAAAGGCGAAAGAAGAGTTTGGTACTTGTTTGGATATAATTGAATTTTTCTTAAGCCGTAAGGATGTTCCTGTTAGAATTGATGCTCATCCATTTTAAGTACTATATAGACTACACCAAACAGTTATTTCGACACTGGCGTAAGGTTTAAAAACACGACGTTTCGGGAGCCAACTGCTCCCTTTGTCAAGTGAAGGCAGAATGAAGAGTTCGTGAAAGTCCTAAGCTTATATACCCGCATGTTGGGAATCCCCATCTGACGCCATTTGGTGCGGAGCATTTCCAGCTGGGGAAACCCTCGCCGGGAAAGCCCCCGCACCCGACGATGTCAGATGAACACCCCCAACTCGAGGTTTTGCAAAAATCCTGTAAGGTTCTGGTAGAGGTTTTGCGATGTTTATTGCACGACTCCCCTAGCTAGGGGAGACGATTCAAGCCAGTTGGCTGAACATGTCTTCAGGGAGGGTCACGAACCAGATTGGCATTCGATGAAAGTATTACATCAGAATGTGATGAATCTGGGGAGTAGACTTTTTCTGGAACCATGGGAAACCTACGGTTTGAGGAGTCGTGCAATAAACATCTCCATACATGCAGGTATATAAGCTTAGGACTTTCACTAACTCTTCATTCTGCCTTCACTTGACAAAGAGAGCAGTTGGCTCCCAAACATCGTGTTCTGCGCCATCCGTCGCCGCCGTCGTGTCTTACGTCAGCATCGAAATAACTGTTTGTTATGGAATCTCCTGGTGAAACTCTGTATTGTTTCGTTATATAGACTACCTTACATATTCATTAAAATTAAACCATTCTCATCATAGAAATTGTCCATAGTGAATCTTTATATTTACTCACAGAGGTGGGAGGGATCTAATCAACGCTTGTAGCTCAATTGGAAAAAGGACTTGACCGGTTATTAAGAGATTATGTGTTCGTTCCCCACTAGGTGCAGAAAAATCATTCTTTTCGTTGTGAGTAATTTATCATCTAATACTTTACATATATCAGAGGCGCCAACACGGAGAAAATATTAGGAGTCTTCAGAATGTGGAAGCACACATATATGTAGTCAGGTCAGCCAACCAAAGACAGAAAGAATATCAATAATAAGAATTAATATATATTATGCTTTAACTCTCACTATACATTATGTTCTGCATTTTCTCATTCAGTGTTAAACAATTTTGGAAGAATTCGGCCCCAAATATACTTTTGGGGCCCTTGAAGTTGGTGCCTTCTAGTTTGTGGAAAAAAGAATAATCTGAATACGTGCTAGAAGGGACCACATTTCTCGAAGGAACTGCCTCGAAATTATTTCCACACAGTTTATGTTTTTTCTCCTTTGTTTAAATTTTACATTAAAACATTTGCATTTTTGTCCCTTTTAGTTTATTTTTTACTCTGACTATCAAAAATTCAATTCCACTTTAAAGGCCTTTTCCTTTTACCTGTTTTGTGCCACGGTTTTTGTGTTTTTTAAACATTGTACAATAATTTTTTTTGCCACCCACGTATTAATTACAGCTCAAACTAGAGCTTATTAATTTTGGAGAAAAAGAGACGCTTTCCCCATCCTGGATTCGAACTGAAAGCTGTAATTAATACGTGGGTGGCAAAAATTATTGTATAATAAATTCCCCCACGAAAACTCACAAAAATCTCGCCCCGGAGGCTTTCTTGTGTTGACCATATTTGGCAATTGTGTTATCCCTGCGGAGGGTAATAATACCTTAACATCTTTACATACGGAGAAAGAGAGCGTTGTTTCCTGTCCTCATTCGTTTTATTCATCGTGTTTTATTTTGCGTAAAACTATCTTGCATGATTATTTAATAATTTACTAAAACACTTATTCCGCCCATATGCTCATTTTCTCAAATGACAAAAGAGAATAAAGCTAAATTGCATTATTTATTATTCATAATAAATAACACAATTTATTACTAACACCGTAATAAAATAATTACATTAGTTATTATTTAATAATGGCACACAATTTCTTTTAATCTTATAAACACTATTTTGAAATGCAACTATAGAATTTTCCTCTAAAATAAAAATAATATAAATGTTTTTGAGCTTGTTTTGTGCTAACCTATTACATAGCTAAAAAAACTTAAAGGTTCCTCCGCTAGAATTTTTTTTTGCGATAACGATAATTTTATCGATGGTGAAACTATCTAAATATGTTAAGTGCAAAAATTGAGCCCCAAGAAATAGCAGTTAAAAAGTTTATAAAAAAAGTTATCAAACTAATTTTTCTGAGTATATACATGTGGCGTTGGTTGCTTTGATCTAGAATAAATGATAATACACATGTGTGAAGATTAGTTTCTTACTTCAGAAAATAATTTTCCACACACTTCCTACAATTTCACTCAAAAATGCATTTACCCCATCTCTACAATACAGCACCAGTACCATTAATATATATCATAAAGCATTTTGGGATATTCCCCGCAGTTGATTATTCCTTTAAGACCAATTGTCAGCGCCATTAGTTCACGAACATACAACTTGGCAAAATTTCTTAGCAAACAACTCAGCACCTATGTCGGAAACTCAGCTCATTATGTACGTTATTCAGGTCATTTCATTGAACTTCCGGACAATCTCATCCTTGCGCCCACTGATTTGCTAGTCAGTTCTGATGTGGTTTCTCTTTTTACACGAATACCGGTCGCGGACACTATTGCCCTATGGGAAGAAGTGTTTCCCTCGGATTTGGTCCGCCTTTTTGAACTTTGTCTCACTTCCGGCTATTTCGTTTATGATAATAAATTTTATAAACAAACTGACGGTGTGGCAATGAGTGACCCACTTAGCCCGGTTATTGCAAACTTTTGCATGGAACATTTTGAAGACAGGGCCTTAGCGTCGGCTAGACACAAGCCAAAAATATGGCGTAGATATGTCGATGACACGTGGGTGGTGTGGCCTCATGGTGAAGCGGCATTACAAGAATTCTTACAACATCTTAACAGCATACATAACAACATTCAGTTTACCATGGAGGTTGAAATGCAAAATAAAATTCCCTTCCTTGATGTTCTTGTTACTAGAAAGGATGATGGGGCTCTTGCCTCATCTGTGTATCGTAAGCCTACTCATACCAATAGATATTTTAATGGTAACTACCATCATTATCCTACGCAAAAACAATACGTTTTAAACACTTTTATACATCGTGCTCATAAGGTTTGTGAAAACCTGAAGTCCTAGTTATCTTTTCTATCCAAAACATTTCTCATGAACGGCTACTCTAAAAGCGCTATCAGTCAGGCCATGAGAAAACAAAATGGCGC
>QLNU02014176.1:14852644-14871908 GCA_006491805.2 Dysdera silvatica
AATATAAATATTATACAATTCGTAATATAAATATTATACAATTCGTAATATCAAAATTATACAATTAATAATATAAAAATTACACGATTCGCAATTACATCATCATACCATCAAGCCATCTTATAGCTTCTCCGTCATGGACGCAAATATTAATTGCATCATTTCTTTCAATATTTAGCAATATTATATTTAATATTAACCAAAAGCAATTTGTAGCAATATTTATATAAATATTGCTTTATAATAGCATTATCCTATGCTTAGTTATTCCTTGTCCAGGGATTTGTTCAGCTTCCCAACTTATCAACTTATAGGATATATTTAAAAACATTTCTCAAATAAGAGAGTTGACGTATAAAGCGAAAAATAAAAACTATACTACATTTTTTGTGGAATGCAGATGATCAATATTATGAGGGTAGGATAACAACAACAAGAGTTATGTCATAAAAGATATCTTAGTATCTTGAATGCATTAATATTTTACCAAAATTGAATAAAAGAATATACAAGCGCTATTGTTTTCAGTGTAGCCCAAATGAAATTTTATCACACCGAAAAAAAAAAAATACGACGTTTCCACCAGTATTAAAAGTTATACGACCGATATAACGACTAATGTTTATTATAGCTGCGTTATAATCAGAAAGTTTGTAATTGTGTTTGAATTAACTTAGCAAATATTATGACTATATAAATATTTAACGGGAGTTAACAAAGGTGGCTGAAGGCCTGTTTTATGCATATTTTTTTACACAAAGGCGGGTAAAAATGTTTACAATATGCACACACGGCGTTTTCCTTATCTCTCAGATAACAGCAAAAAACTTTAAATGTGTTAATTTTACCACTTGCAATAAATTTCCGCCCAACGTTTGCCATGCAGTTGTAAAAACAACTTCACTTCTATGCCAAATTAATGAAGATTTAAGGTCGGAATTAAAAGCGTGGAGACTCAACATAAGCATAGAATTATAGGGGCCCGTGGGGTCTGATCTCCCCTAATAAGTTAAAATAAATTGAAGTTTTATATATATTATAATGTACAAATATGTAAAATAAATGCCTGTCCATAATGTTTTAAAACTCTTCGTTGCTGAGACTTAAAAAACACACAAAATGTAATATTGTTCTTACACAAAGCATTATCATTATTATTAATTTCTCAATAAAATGTGTGGTAACACGAACCTGAAAAAATTATTAAAAGGAATTAATTAAAATAATATGCTACTTTTGAATTCAAACGGCTAAATATATTTGGCTCCTAATATGCACCGAGTTTAATAAAAAGAAATTGTTGTTCAAAATTAAATTTACACTCAATTTGATTTAGTCGGAGAGGTACATATTTTGCTCTGTAACTTTCGGGACGCTTCATTTATAAAAAATGATTTTCATGATTCAAAACGATCTATAAACACTCTAAATTGATTATAAAAATTTCAAATTATTTCAGGTACTTTATGAAATAGAATCCATAAACAAAAATGGTACAAAAATTGAAGTTTAAAAACAAAAATTTGTGGAAAACAAATTTAGGATAATTTGATTAAATGAACATCAACAATCATTTTCTAATAATTTTGCATGTTTATATGGGAAAAATTGTCACTCTAAATCAGTTTCTTACGAATTTTCGTTTTTGATATTCAATCAATTTTGGCATCAAATTCAATCATGGATTCTCCTTTATAGGACGCCTAAATATTTAATTTTTATAGGCGTTTATAGCTCCATTATTTTCTGTAAAATGATTTTTTATAAATAAAGCACGTCGGAAGTTACAGAGCAAAATATGTACCTCTCCCATTGAAATAACATTGAATATAATCTTAATTTTGGACACCAGTTTACATTGAAAACCACAATGGCTACGGTTGTAACACTTTAATTAGTTACAACTGCGCCCGTTGTGTTTTCAAAGTATTATTATTAAGTGTATAAATCAGTAAGTTAATCTCCAATTGTGGTATATACATCGAATTTAAGTGTAATGTAAAAGTTGAATGTGAACATTTTAACATTTTGTTTCTTAAAGTGTCTAAAGTTTTAAAGAATGTTTTTCCTTGGATGTTTCACAGGGTCGCCAAAAAGACTTTGCGGGCCGTATGTGACCTGCCATCTACGTTTTGGATTACGTTACTATTTACTGCGATACCCACTTCTGGAAGGGTGAGCATATAATATGATGAAAAGGAGCGTAGGCACAGAAGTAGCCTAAAACATTGTTTTCTATGTCCAACATATTAAGCATGCGTCGTTAATTCGGGACGGTTCTTTGTTTTTACTTGGCACAAATATTCCGCTATAAAATATATATTTTATTTTATTCAATCGTATTTAATGATTGCTTATAATTAGAAAATAATCGTAACTTATAACTTACCACGCATATTTACGGAAAAGGTAAGGACGCTGGTATTCCTTTTTCCGTGCCTCTAATAACTTTGTACAATATTTTCTTAATTTAATTTTTAGATAATTTTATATTAAGATTAAAATACGACGTTAATCAATTAAAATGTTATGATTTATTGATTGCAACATTTTGTACATTGATGTGAATAAAGATTGATTGATTGAAAGAACTGAAACAAAATATGGAGAAAGATGATGACAGATAGTATTATGTTTATTTTTATTCTATCTAATTCGAATACGATTGTCGGTTATTATTAAAGTCTGAATCGTATGTAATTGCATATATATGCATATACAATTTTACATATTTTATTCTTATTTAGCATTTGTGCACGAAACGAAAAAAAGTCCAGAATAAATGCATATTTTAAGGGTTTTAGTAATTTTAAGAATTTTATTATTCCCTCATTAGAAAAGTTTCACTACAGAACTTACGTTAAACTGTGTTCTTACTTCTTATCTGAGCGGAAAGGCAATGGGACTAGAAAACGTCCATATTCAATTATGTCCTAGGACACGAGAAAGCAGATGGCAGAATTATAGCAACCATCCTTGTCAGGAAAATCAAAGATCAGGTATACTGTGCTTGGCTGGCAATTGATTGAAAGTCAAATTAAAACAAACACTTATTCTAAAATTCCACATCATTTTCTCTCAGCGATAGACATGGGTCTATTATCGATAAACTATCCGTAATAGATAACTCGCAAAAATTTATAAGTGCTATCTAATATCTTTTGCAGCTCTGGAAAGTACCCTTCTGACCTTTATGAAAATACAATTACATGGCAGAACTATAAATCCAAACCCCTATCCCACCCCCGACCAACAACACTGAAATGCTTGATGTTATTAAAAAACTTCATAATCGGAAAGTTGCATAATAAGACGGTATCACAAACGCAGCCATTAAACATCTAACCCCCTTCCCGCCATTTCTACACTCACATACATCATCGATTACATCCTATCCTTACAATATTACTTAACTGTTTCGAACAGGGATGGGTAACCTTTTCCTGTTGGAAGGCCGCATTTAATTAATTAACTGTTAATATTAAAAGCCCGCAATAAGTTAGCCTAGCCTAGATTAGCATGTTTGATGGGACGCCTACGAAGAATAGTTTATCCCCAAGTGAGGGTGAATAAATGGCGGTTACTGTAGGAAAGAAACTGCATGAATGGGTGGAACAGTGAAAGAAGTTTCTGAGAAGTGTTAGGAATATCTAGGCAGGCCATATCAAGATTTTTAGGTCAGTGCAAGATGGACAAGAATGCCTAGGAGCAGTTGACCCAAAGTATTAAGGTCGAGAGCATTAGTGAAAATTGTTTGACTGATGGAAAGGATGGGTGTATGGTTAGTCTTGGAAGGGAATTTAACGAGATCATGTCTAATGAGTGTTGACAATGAAAAGGCAGCAAAGTCAGCAGATCAAAGTTACGGACACAGCATCTTCCAACCGGTATTCACATTATGACCAGGGAAGTGATTTGGAATGAAAAAATTTTGGATAGAAGTGGAAAGCACTTTGTTTGGGAGTAAGACTATTGAATGTTCAAATACGATTAGATTAGGGCAATGGTGTAAGTTGAATTAGGTGGAATAACAAAGGAGATGGGGAGGGGTTGTTGGTGTATTTAAAATTAATTGTCTGGCAGGAGAAGTGGTAATGTGATGGTAAATTGTGTTAGGCAGATGACTTTGTGTTACCGATTGTTGCATTCAGGGGGCCAAGTGGCGGATAGGTAAGTTAGTTAACGAAGAGTGGGTCCTGATAGTTTTGCGTCTGAGTGGGTTGAATATGGATTGTCGACGACGAATTTTACTGTGTGAAAGTATTTTAGTCCAGCGTGGCCTGCAATATTGGGGAGGATAAGGCATTAAGCTTGGGGTAAGAGGAGTCGGGGAGGGGGGACGGTTAACAAAAGCTTGAAGGGGGGGGGGCGAAAAATCGCCTTTGAGGTGTGCTGTGTAAAATATGGGAGTTGGTGATAAGCGGGTTTGGATGGAGTTGGATGTTGTCAAAATAATTGTTACATAATTTGTGAATGGTTTGGATGATTGTGGGTATTTTGATATCCTTGAAAATATGTCTGTTTCGTATGAACCATGGTATTTTAAATATTTTTCGTAGCATGGAATTTTGAAATTTTTGAAGAGAAGTTTTGTTATTAAGGAAAGATCATGAGGGGAGTAGCATAAGTGAGGATAGGGTGAATAACAGTGGCGTAGAGGAGAGTTTTATTTCTGTAGGAGAGAGAAGAACGTGAGTCAATCAAGTTGCTTGGTAAGGAGAATGCAGCCTTGACTTTATTTTTAACTGAATTTAGGTGGTCGGTGAACAAAAGTTTTCTGTCAATTGTTACGCCCAGATATTTGACGGAGAAAGACCAGGAGATTGGAATGTTAATGATATTAAGAGTAGTGGAAGATGGATTTCGAGGTTTGGAGGAGAAGAAGATTGCCTGAGTTCTCTGAGGGTGCACCTTAATTTTTCAATTATTGAGCCAGAGGGTTAGTTTAGAGATGCATTTTAGAGAAGCTTGTATTGCAAGGAGGGGGTGAGGATTAGAAGTGTAGATAGCTGCATCATCGGCGAAGAGAGAAAAAGAGATATTACGTGATTTTGGAAAGTCGTTGAAGAATAAGGAAAATAGAGTTGGAGTGAGTTTAGCCCCCTGAGATACATCGGCTGTGATATTTCGGGGTGAAGAAAGTGTGTTATTATTAAGGTTAATTTGGAAGCGGCGATCTTTGATGAATGAAGAAATGATATTGACTAAGTATGGGGGAGTGTTGATATGGAGGAGTTCAGCAATAAGCCCCTGGTGCCAGACGGCATCGAATGCTTTTGATATATCCAGGCTAAGTAGTGGTGTGGAGTGGTCATGTCTGAGTGCGTGTTTAATGTTCTGGAGGATTCTGGAGATTTGGTGGGTGATGGAATGTCTTTCCGAAAGCTGAATTGTTCATGTAGACTAATGTTATTGGATTCCAGGAATTCAATTAATCTGTTATGGTTAATTACCCCTGAAATTTTAGATAGGGAAGAAAATAAGGATATGGGTCGGTAACTGTCAGGCTGAAGTGGGCTTTTGCCGTGTTTTAATATAAGAGAAATATTGGTAAGTTTCCATGCTTTTGGGAAATATTGTAAGGATAAGATGCAATTGATAATGTGTGTGTGAGTGTAGAAATGGCGGGGGCTGGGTGAGATATTTAATGGCGGCGTTTTTGATACCGTCTTATCATGCAGCTTTCCGGTTATGAAGTTTTTAATGACATCAAGTACAGGCCTGCACAAAAGTTTAGACACAGAGGCAAATTATAAATAAAAGCGAGAATTTGCATTGAACTTCGCCGATATTGTATCTAAATAATCCTAGAACCAATAATAAATTGTGCAACTTAAAAGATTACCAAAAGTACTGAAACAAAATATCCCAACACCGTAATATTGGAATCTGCATGCCACAAATGTTTAGGCACATATGTCAGATTTATGCAAATTAACGGCGCGAAGTTCCCAAGTGATCGAAGGGGCGTTTCCCAGAGTTGTTATATAAGGCCTGAAATAATTTAGAATGCTTAGAACGATGCCGAAGTCAAAGCAATTTACGAATGACGAGATTTTGAAGATTTGGAGGCTGAAAACTAAAGGTAAATCTGTTACTCAAATTTCTGTTGCATTGAACCGTTCAAAGCGAGGCATTTATCGAGTGTTATCCCGGGGTGATCAGTATCAACCAAAATCACGATCTGGGAGGCCTCGAGTGACCAGCATTCGGGATGATAGACAAATACGAAGATTGGCTTCAAATGAAAGCCTGTCTGCAAATCAAATAAAAAACACGTTAGCAATGCGAGTGTCAAGAGAAACCATACGTAGAAGGATTGTAGAATGCAGGCATTTGAGATATGCAAAAATGCGCCGCAAGCCCTGCTTGCAATTACATCATAAACAAGCACGACTACAATGGGCAAGGCAGCACATATCATACAGTGACGAATGGCTGCAGGTGTTATTTAGTGATGAAAAAAAGTGGAACTTAGATGGTCCCGATGGCCTTTCGCACTACTGGCACGATCTTCGAAAACGCCCCTTAAGTCGGTTCAGCAGACGTCAAGGAGGAGGTTCAGTCATGGTTTGGGGAGCCTTTAGCTTCAATGGACAGACTTCTTTGGCGTTTTTGAATGGAAAACAAGATTCCAAGGCATACCAGGCAACTCTTGAAAGTCACCTATTACCTTTTGGCGAACTTTTATGTGGACGAAACTGGGTTTTCCAACAAGATAATGCGTCCATCCACACATCCAGGTCAACAAAAGAATGGATGAGCGCTAAAAATATTACAGTTCTCGATTGGCCTGCTCTTAGTCCTGACTGTAATCCCATCGAAAATGTATGGGGCATACTAACGAATGTTGTGTATGCCAATGGAAAGCAATATCCGTCCGTTTTAGAACTTAAAAAGGCTATAGAAGAAGCGTGGTTTAATTTTGAACCAGAAACCTTTCAAAATCTTGTGCTTTCAATGAACGACCGCGTATTTAATCTAATACGAAGTAATGGTGGCTACATTGATTATTAAAATTGTTCATTTCCTTATGCAAGTGCTAAAATTTATGTTTGTGCCTAAACTTTTGTGCCACATATTTTACTTATTTTAAGTTATATATTGCAGCAAGTTCGCTACTGATGTGATTTCTGTTCTCAAATTTTTAATTTGCATATTACATGTGTTCATACTTCGTAATATTAAAGTTCCTACTTCTTCAGTTTTAATAGTATTTTGTTATACTCAAATTTGTGTTGTGTCTAAACTTTTGTGCAGGCCTGTATTTCAGTGTTGTTGGTCGGTTGGGGTTGGATTTATAGTAAGATTGTCAAGGAATTCATTATATGTAAGCCTAATAGTTGAATGGAATTGAAGTTGGGGATGTGTGGTGAAAATTGCTTTTCGAAGGATAATAAATAAGTTAGCTGTAATGTACGAAGACCGCATATATTTTGATTGTGTTAGCCAATCAAGAAGGATTATTTCGTTAAATCATCGTTCACTCTTTTATACTTTACTCAGGTTCATTTTAAGGTTATAATACAAATAAAAAAGGTGAACAGAATCATATTAATAAAAATAAAGGGATTTTTCTTCAAAATTTTAATTTTGTCAAAAGGCCGCACCTAAGGCCCTCAAAGGCTGCATGTGGCCATAAGGCCCTAGGTTTCCCACCTCTGGTTTAGAATGTCAAGAGACACTTTGTGATATACCGTGATAGAAATTGTGCTGTATAAAACATATGATTTAATATATATTGATTTTTTCTACTCGGCATTTAATAATAAATCTATTTGTTTCAAAATGTGGGACATGAGATTTTCAAGTTAAAACAATTTAAGCACATATTCATTCATTCTAGGTGTATGTTTATTGATTTTAAATGTATATACATGGATAGTTTGAGGTTATTTAGTGCATATTTGGATGTCTTTAGTGCATAGTTTGATGTCCTTTAGTGAATAGTTTAATGTCCTTTAGTGTATATTTTGAGGATTTTAGTGCATATTTGCATACATATTTTGCTGGTTTTTTAGTGAATATAATCAGGGCTCTAGTTATTAATAATCAATCTCGTTTGTAAAGTGTATGGCATTCTACTTTGTAATTGGTTTATATATTGGCATTTGCATGTATATTTATCAATCAACAAATCAGGGAAATATCAGGAAGTGAGACTTCAGGGACATGAATTTTATTGTTAGACTTTGTCTTATTATTCGTCTCTTGCTAGGTTTCTACTACGCCTCTTACTCTTTCTAACGGATGGTTTTCTTTCCTGGTTTTCTTCCCTTTTCTGAACCTACCCTCCACCATCTAAGTCATCTTCTTCTGATATTCTCTATAAACAAAGTGTGTAATACGCAAATAATATATTGTTCAATAAACACATAACTACATCTCTAAAGCGTTTCTGATAATCTTAATCACCTTATCAAAAAGGGAGGTTGTAATTAAAGGGGTAAATATCCCATCCATTCTATTGGCAATACCCATTAGGTTCCCAGAAAAATGTATCATATAAAAATTTAAAAGGAAACTGCTTTTACATGACACTACAATAAAATGCGACATTTTATTTGGTAAGTTCACATTTTATATGATGCTTTTCAATACGAATATGAATTTAGCACGGCATTTATCCATGAGGCCCCAAGTGTGTATAAGCTAAATGTGTATACCAGCATTGGGGGTATTAGGGTTCCATGAGCTCCTCCCAATTTCAAACAAAAATTTTATAATATGCAAGTCGTTCAAAATTAAATTTTTTTTTAATCTAAGGGGTGCGATTATATTTTTCAATGCAGTGTATTTAGTGCGAAATAAGGAAATGCCCCTTTTTATTTATTTGATGCAATTATACCTTTTGTTAGATTGCATTATATAGCTCTCTTTTCTGCACGGCAGCGTTTTTATTGACGTGTTATTATTTCAACTTTCAAACGGAATGTTTTTAATAACGTTACAACTATAGTTTCTTTATTTTAATTTCGCAAGCTCAAGGAAATTTTTGGCCCTCTACGCTCATTATCAACGACATAAATTAAAACACACTTAATTAATTAAATATTGTTTTATTGTTGTCTGTTATCCCTGTAAAGAGTTGTTAACAACAAGGCCTTAACCATACATTTTTTTGTGGAGGCAAAAATTTTTTACAACCTCGCTAATGAATAAGTATTGGTAGCAAAAACATTACGGAAGGGGGGACGGGCCTTTGGGACCACCCTCTGGCCACGGCCCTATTTAACAACACGCTTCCTTCCACTGGTATACTGCCCTCCCCCATCAATATTTTGATGCCGCCTATGATCTTGTGGTGATCTCAGTCGCTTGTATAATGCTATCTTTGGAGATGCGATTGACAACATGCTGCTTTTAACTGGCAGACTTAATACTGCCAGACAAAAAGAAAATTATGTTAACTCTCATTATGAGCGTAAAGGGGGGGGGGGGCTTTTAAGTGAGGCTTAAATATGAATTGGACAATGTATACGTATCTGATAATAATTTTCCAACACCCATTCATAAGAGGAGAAGAGACATCGCTCCGACCTGGAGACGAACTAGGGTATCTCCGTCAGATCCAGATTGCCTTAACCTCTACGCCACAGAGGCACAGGAAGGACGCCCTCATACCTATATCCGTGGGCGGCCATACGTGTACTTCTAGGGGTGCTGAGAAAAATTATTACCTCCTTCTCAAAGCTGTCAAGAATTTTAGTGAATGTACAAGATACCAAAACGCTACAAAAATAATTGATACTGCTTGACAATTAGTAATGAGCTAAAAAGTACCTTATTTTAAAATGTGACTGTAAAACTTTTGAAAGTAAATGCATAGCAGTTTCGGGAAAATCAAATTTTTAAACGGCTATGAGGGAGGCCGGAGAACCACTCTGCCCCCCATATGGGCACTCATGCATATATCTAACCAAAATACTTGTTTATATAATTGTAAAATAGATATACGGTAGCCATTTATGCAAGTTGAATTTTAGTATATATATATCCAGGCTGAAAAATAAAAAGTCACAAATATTACGCTAATAGATTAATTATGATAATTGATTGACCTAAGGAGAACGTGGGAAAAACAAGTTAGGTAATTAAAACGTACAGATGTGTCTTTTTCCGGAAAACAAAACCAAAACAACCTAATTTGAACTTTTATTTTTTTTATCAGCGAAGTTACGGAAACAAAACCACAGTTGGCTTTTGAGAATTTTATTCCATACCTCTTTATTTTCAGCCATGCACAAATAGTCAATAAGTGCGGGTAAGTGTAGGTAAGGGGAAAGGAATAAAGCAAAGCGGGAAAAATCTCGGCGCATGGGCAGCAGGTGTCCGTCAAGACGCGCAGCTATCTCACGCCCACAGAATCAGCGAAATCATTTCTAGCAGTGTGCGCTGGCAGCAGTGATCTCCGGACTTTTCCCGGCACTTCGGAGGAACTTGAAGTTCGTGAGTGTTGTTCCCGGCGAAACTCTTTTCCCGGACCGGACACTTTCGGGAAAAGTTTGGACAGAATTGGCGTTCGAACTATAAAACTTTGCGATATACGACAACATGTGTTTGGAGAGAATGGAAAACTGTAATTACTTGTGGCTTTGGGTTCTATTGTTCTTGAATTTGGCAGTTTGTTATAAAGCTGAGAAAGTGGGTGAGTACCGTATTTAGTAAACTTATTTAGCCACGCGTATTGATTCTGTGTTAACTTGTTTCTGTGAAATGCTAAGCAATTGCCAGGGCCGGCGCTGAGTTTTATGCCACTCGGGACGAACGCATGTTTTGCCGCTTCAAGATGACTTGCCGCACTTTATAGTGTGTATGTTTTATTATAGTAATCCAATTTTGCCGCCCTTAAAACAGCGAATTTCTGGCTCGATCAATCGACGCCACCCTTGGTAATTACTATATAGTGTTCAGTAATTTCAAATGAAGTAATAACGCCACCGATAACTCTTCGTGATCATACAATAATTATTTAAATTTGTTAATAATATTTTACTTTTTGATAATCACTTCTACAGCTTCGTCTTGTTTGGCGCAGAAATACGTGTGCTTAGTCCGAGGGTTAGTTCTCAAGATTTTAAGAGGTTCGGATCCCTCGAAAAACCGTGGTCTTTGCTCCCTAACACTCAAACGATGACATTTTGTCCTTGCGTCACAACAATCCAATATATATAAATTTCGTGATTTTTATTTCCACAAACTTCATTCTTTCTTGGAACAATTCTTCGTTTCATTTGCTTTTGTGTATTTTTATGGTACAAGGGGATGTAAGATCCTAATACATCAGAACCTACAGTCCTCCGTCGGATTCGAACTTTTTTGAGCAAGGATACAAACCCCGGAGTAAATATCGGTAGAAGAAAAAATAAGGACCTGCTCTTACTGTCGGTGACATTAAAACTTATTTTGCTGCACAATAAACAAAACTGTTAAACCTACGACCTCTTAAAATTCGAAATTATAATTTCATTGGGATTCTTTTGCCTCTGAAAGTAACTATTTCTTGTTGAATATTTTGCACGAAACGTAGGTATCATAGCGAGGAAGCTCCACGGGCTCATATAATTATACGCCTACGGTGATTCCATAAATAGAATTAAGTAATTGAATGATGTTTATCGCCGTTATGAAGCTGAATAATTTTCCCCATGTAGCCATGTAAAATGTTTTATATCATATGCAACTAACATAAATGGTTTATTATATATACATACACTGAAGTGCCAGAAAAACTGAAAATTGGTACACCTACCTAATATGGTTTATCCCCCACGCCCAGAAATTCCGCAACACGACGTGGCATGGACTCGACTAATGTCTGAAGGTATCCTGGAGACAATTCACACCAGGAATCCTGCAGGGCCGTCCACAAATCCATAGGAGTGCGAGGTGTTGGAGATCTCTTCTGAACAGCACGTTGCAAGGCATCCCAGATGTGCTCGATAATGTTCATGTCTGGCGATTTAGGTGGCCAATGGAAGTGTCTAAAGTCAGAAGAGTGTTCCTGGAGCCACTCGGTAGCAACTCTTGATGTGTGGGGTGTCGCATTATCATGCTGAAATTGTCCAAGTCCGTCGGAATGCACAATGGACATGAATGGGTGTAGGTGATCGGACATGATGCTTACGTACCTGTCACCTGTCAGAGTTGTCTCTAGACGTATCAGGGGTCCCATATCACGCCAACTGCACACGCCCCATACAATAACAGAAGCTCCACCAGCTTGAACAGTCCCCTGTTGACATGTAGGGTCCATGGATTCATGAGGTTGTCTCCATACCCGTACACGTCCATCCGCCTGATGCAATTGGAAACGAGACTCGTCAGACCAGGCAACGTGTTTCCAGTCATCAACAGTCCAATGGCGGTGTTGGCATGCCCAGACGAGGCGTAAAGCTTTGTGCCGTGCAGTCAACAATGGTACACGAGTGGGCCTTCGGCTCCGAAAGCCCATATCAATGATGGTTCGTTGAACAGTTCGCACGCTGACACTTGTTGATGCCCCAGCATTGAAATCCGCGGCAATTTGAGGAAGTGTTGCACGTCTATCTCGTTTAACGATTCTCGTCAGTCGTCGAATGTCCCGTTCTTTCAAGGTCTTTTTCCGGCCGCACCGCTGTCGGAGATTTGATGTTTTACCGGATTCCTGATATTCACGGTATACCCGTGAAATGGTCGTACGCGAAAATCCAAATTTTGTCGCTATCTCGGAGATGCTATGTCCCATCTCTCTTGTGCCGACTATAACGCCACGTTCAAAATCACTTAAGCCTTGATAACCTGCCATTGTAGCGGCAAGAACCGATCTAACAGCTTTGCCAGACATCTCTTGTCTTATATAGGCGCTGCCGACCGCATCGCGTTACGCTGATTGGTTGCAAAGCTCCGTTATTTGCATACGCACGCCTGTACCAGTTTTTCTGGCACTTCAGTATGTATATATATATGTATATGCATGTGTATATATGTGTGCATATATATATTATAAATTTGACTTTGTCGCTTGATATACTTTTTCAGGCGTCATAGCCGGACCTTAACTTTAGCCGGTTCCAAAAAATGAGTTGTTCGTATACAACGAGTGATTAACCTGACATGCTACAATGAAGGCTTCTAAATTATTTTTAAAATTACGTAACTATTATTTAAATAAGAAAAGACTGCAGCAGCAAAAGGTTGTAGCACTGTTTAGAAACTGATGTTAATTGTGTGGCAAATACGCGTGTTGTTAAAAATTATCGGCTAAATTAGGCAAATACCTGTTGTTAAAATTTATCAGTAAAATTATATTTCAGCGTGGGGGACAGTTCAAGCGTCGGCCGTTTAAACCGGAACCATTTAAGAGAGGATTCGCTGTGCCAACTTTTAACGATAATTTGTATAGATAAAGATATATGTATATTTTAATGACAATTTGTATAGTTAAAGGAAATTTATGTTTAGGACGTATTCCTAATAAAATAATCCTGTGTTCCCGATCCGTGAACTCTGTCTATTTAATAGTTTCAATATTTAAATAATTTTTTGTGATTATGTCATCATATTCAGAAGCTACAAAAAACTTAATACGTTCATCGCTGTAAAATTCGTACTTTTTCGTTTTCTTGTTTGATTTTCATCTTTACAATATCATTAAATCAGTTTGCTGCCATGAGCTTTGAGAGGTCATTATGTATGTAGCGTTAATGTGGAAAAAGTTGAAAGAAAGTATGAGATATAAACCAGAGACATTTTTTATTTCTTTTCAGTAAATAAAAAACGTTAATTTTGTAAAAAATACCTTTTCCACAATTTTAGTAATAGTCTTTAAAAATAAGAAGTAGCATTGAGTGCTCTTTAAAAAGCCTTCATCTGTAAACTGAGGATTGACAAATATTCAAAATCATTTGCTTCCGTGGGTGATTCGGAGATGTTGGGATTGGTGTTTATTTTCTTGAATATTATTGCTGCTCGTCGTAGTCTGGGGGTTGGTTCTATAAGCCTTACCAGATTCGAGTTCCTCAGGAAACTGCAGGTCCCGGCGCAGTACGACCCGTGCTGTCCTTGCGCCATAAAGCTCACACGAAAACTGAAATATTGTTAATTTTAAGAAGTAAATCTGAAATATTTGAAGCCTTGCAGTATCTAGTAGTAATGTGCTCTCGCGCGTGGTATCGTTAGCCTTGGTTTCACTCCTAATTCGGAAAAAAAAAGTGTGCTACTGTAGTCCAGAGTTCGGTTCCCAAAGCTTTAAGGGGTTCGTTGGAAAACTGTAGGTCGCGGTCCAGCATGACCTTTGTTGGCTTTGCGCCTCGAAAACATAAATACAGTGGAACCTGGAAAAGTGACCGCCGTGGTAAATTGACCCTATGAATAAAATGATCACTTTTTAGAAGAGTACTAGTAAAGACACTATCTGACCTATACCAAAGCTCGTCGTTTATAGTAAGCATCTGTCTACTATGACCGTTGCAATCCAGTTCCAAAGGTGGCCACTTTAGACAGGTTCTACTGTATCAGAAAATAGTGTACAAGTTATTTTTTAAATAAAATTAGAAATTAAATTTCAAAGTGAAAAGAGGTCTTTGGAAAAATCAATGCTGCTTCTTTCAGTTTAAATAGATCTACTCAAGCTGTGGGAAAAAAAGGTAAGGGTAGAAATCCTTCTGTGGTTGCAACAGCAGTTCTGTACTTTTAAAAATGAAGTAATAAGATGTGCATTTTCTGAATTGTTTACATTCTTGTAAACATTTTTTTTATTTAATACAAAGAGAAAATATATTCGTTTGTTTTGATTACGACAACTGCTTCTTCGCTGTTTCACAATTCGGGATCAGTGACATAACATCGACGCTTCCCTTTTCACCAGCCTAGAATATCTCCGAGCATTAACCGAGGGATAGCCTTATCCTTACTTGCCGAAATCGATTCCTGTTAAGCACAAACCAAGTTTAAATATTATCTTATAAAGCAATTAAAGCCTTGCAGCAGTAAGGTGGGTATTACTAATCCGGGTTTGATTTCCCAACTCTAAAAAAAAGCGCTTATTGGTAGTGTCAAAAAAGCGCTTATTGGTAGTGTCAAAAAACGCTTATTGGTAGTGTCAAAAAAGCGCTTATTGGCAGTATCAAAAAAGCGCTTATTGGCGGTACAACGAAAAAAGCGCCTGTCTGCGGTACCAGAAAAAAGCGCTTACTGGTCAACTTTCATTGTAATCTTGGGATTGGTCTAAAATTTAGGACGTCTTTATTCTTCGAAAAATTGCAGTCCCCGATGCAGCATGATCCTTTCTGTGCTTGGGCTGTAAGACACCGCAGAAAGGAATTGAAAAGGAAATGAAGTTGAAAATATGTATTTAGATTAATCAAAAATTATACTTTGTATATTGTCAACTTAGTTATTATACATTGTTTATTTTCATGGACTCTTATAGTATCGTATTTCGGAGAGTATATGATAACGAAAATAATTGGAGCTTAAGTTTTCAGCAACTGTGTCCATCTTCATGTAATACTTTTCCATTTTAAACTGAAAAAGTGAACACACGTTTACCAGAGAAATTTTAATTTTTGTATTTTTCGTTAATTTTCTAACCTCCAGGTTTATTAACTTTAAGCTACTTATGAATAACTTTGAATTTTTCATTATTAATCTGCTTTTTATTATTAAAACATATGTTAAAAAATTGCATTAAATAATGCAGCCTTATGAGAAGTGTGAGATAAAGCAAAAATAATTATAACTTGTATTTGTAAATATATATTTCTGGAAAATTTTGAGCTATAATCGTAGAGCGTCCTTCAAATAATTTGAATTTGGTTAAATTAATTCGAATTTTAAATCTCAGGCATTTCCCATTCCCTAAAAATTTGTCACATGTGATTGCTTACATGAACCTGTTATCTAGTGGCATGAACATGAATATAAAAAAATCGTAACTCCAATCATTTAATTTTATCAAATGTTGTCGTTTTATCAAATTTTTGTCGTTTTATTGAATTTTTATCGTTTCATCTTGGAAAATGCCTACTATTAGGTTACATTTGTTCTTTAATTCTTTTGATTCCAAGAAAATAAGAACATGGTTGCAGTTATGCTCCAATCGACTGCTTTGGATAACCGTTCAGAGGCTTAAACCACTGGAACACTGAAGATAAATACTTATGGCTATTTTTAGTTCTATATCCATCTCAGTGGATAATATCATGTCGATATATTCATTTTAGAAATTATGCAGAGATCATTTTAGAGATAATCGCGATATTCATTTTAGAGCTCGTTTGTTTTAGAATTAGAGCTTATTCATTTTAGAGATAATTGCAAATTACGACTTCTGATGATATCCTGGAACAGGGGGGGTTCTCCGAAACGGACGGAACTTTTCCCGGGACAGAACTTTTTCTTCGGTGTACCCGAGTTTCGTCCTGCCCGAGTTTGTTAGTGTGTACCACTTGGGAAGGATATAATATAAAATGGATGATATAGAATAGGTAGCAAACAAGTAATATTTCTTTATAATTTTAGGCAATACTTACGAGGGAACCATTTTTATGGAAACTCGCACTTTGAAACGAAACCTATCACAAATGATAGTCCCTAAATTTCTTATTAAGAATATGAAATCAGTTTTTTGTGAATAGCATATAAATTTTTTTATTAATATTTAAAGTCCAAAAATCACACTTTTTAGGTGAAGTTTGATATTTTTTTATTCGCACTGTATATGAAGATAATAATTTTTGAACTCAATTCAAATAAACAGGGTGGTTGCATTTAACGGATAAAATTACACGAAAGATCATTCATAGTATTTTAAAAAATTACATAAAAAATAAGCTTTTTAACACTGATATTTGGCTATGGTTTATAAGAATTGGCGATATTGACATGAAGTATAAACATTTCGTCAAAAAAATTGCAAACAATTGCTCTGGATGAAATCAAAATTGATGTAACACACCAAAACGAAATTATAAAAATTCAGTTTTTGGTGTATAACCAATTACTTGTAGAACAATATTGCCCTATGTTGCAATATTCTTGGTGCAACTGTACTCACACCCTTAGTGTTCAATTAAAAGATATTGACGAAATATCTTTTCGCTTAATTGACACGATTTTCAGTGATAATGAATGTAATTTACATCCTTTTTAAAGTGCAGCCATTGTGAAGAACAATTACGTTTTGAACGTTTTTATGAAAAGTATCATCATCACAATTTATAAAAATAGTTCCGGAATCCGATATTTTGAGACATTTTTATAACTTTCATCTATTGAAACTGTCAATCAGATTTTCAATATGCTAACAAGAAATTACAACATTAAAACTTTCGGCGCCAAATTTTTACGAGAGCCAAGTCAACTCCGCCAAAAATAGTAGACGTTCAATGTGATACAATGCTTATCTGCTTTTTAAAACAAATTATTTACGTATAAAATTTTTGAAATGCCTGCCTCATTAAAAATATTCTTCTTTGTTGAAAAATTATATATCTTGATGTTACGGCCATAAAATTTAGAATTTTTTCCTTTTTATTATGCCATTATATTTCCTAAAAATATTGTGGGTGAAGGTTGCAATATGAGCGTAATTTAATAATAAATGCTTCACGTCGATATCGCCAATTCTTTTAACCGTAGCCAAATGCGCCAAATATTGGTATTAAAAAGCTTAGTTTTTATATAATTTTTTAAAATAGTGTAATTTTATTCCTTAAATGCTGTCACCCTCTGTATTTGAATGGAGTTTAAAAGTTACTACCTCTATGCACAGGGCGAATAAAAAATATCTTTTTGGATTTTGAATATTAATAAAAAAATGTTATATTCTAGTCGCTAAAAACTGATTTCATATTTTTAATAAGGAGCTTAGGGACTATCATTTATGATATGTCTTGTCTCAAAGTGCGAGCTAAACACACAAGAGGTTCCCAGAATTGATTTACTCATTGAATGTGTAACTAACAAGGGAACCAATCAGACACACGCATGCCATTTTCAATCGAGAGTTTTGAGTAGTATTTGGTTTTGATTATACCTATTCTTGAAAATCCTTGTTCATAGCGATGTCGATAGGAACAGTAAATGACAGCATAGGAGGACTGAGGCGAGGGGAACAAATTTAGGAACAAATTTCCTCCTATTTTGGAAAAAGGACAAAAGGTCTATGGACTTCAAATCATAAAAAGAGACGAAGTATTGACTTGGTTCCGGTACCCCAGCTTGCAAACCTGTCTCCCAGAAAACATGTTTTTTTATGTCTAAATCTAGTGTTAGCTTCCTTTGCAGCAGAAGCTTGGATTCCTCAGGAAGCTGAGAGTCCAGGCGCATCAAGATTTGTTGAACTTGCGCCATAAGATCACAATGTTGTATGAACGAACAGTATTCTGTGTAATGTCTATGTGCAATATTACGCAGTGGTAACGCGTTCGCCTAGCGCTTTCCCGGCCTCTACCACCATCTACCAACTGACTGCTCACTGTAGTCCGGGGTTCGGTTCCATAGGCCTTAAGAGGTTCGGATTCCTCGGAAAACAGTAGGTCCCGGCGCAGCATATCTTGCTATCTTGCGCCATAAGATTCTCAATTAACATTATGTAAGATCGATATGTCCAAACAATAATATATACATGTGATATTCAGTTAATGTAGAGAGGGGTAAACTTACGAAAATCGCTATCCAATATGAAAATCAGTCCTATAAGAAAACGCGCATTCAAAAACAGCTCATTCAACTGTTGACTTGGAACCTAAGACCGTAAATTACAATAGATTAAGCGTTTTGCAGAAATTGCTAAGAATTATTTGGACGTACGAAATTTCAATTTAAATGACGCTACCTAACTGCAATTTATTTCCGCCCTTAAGAACGAGTAAGAATATTAAAAACAACCTTGTTCATTCTCTCGGAGACGAGCCTCCGTCGCAGGATTAAAAAGCAACGATGTTGTTAAAAATTAAACTGTTTTTAAATAACAGCAGACAATTAAAGGTTAGGTCGTAAAAACGGGAGATTTTGCGCTTCACTGGGATTAGACGAACGTTATTCTTTCGTTCTATCTATGCATTACTGAGTACACGAAGCGTTAAAGCTTTTTAATCGCATCTGTAACAATTATTTTATGATCTAAGAGCCTATAAATAATCTACGATTACCCTGTGAAAATCATGTTCACCGTAATTTATTGAAATGATAGGAATCGATGTATTATATTTTGTGGATAACTAAAACAAAAATAACAGCAAATACTGACAATTACCAGCAGAATTAAAATACTGACTAA
>QLNU02014176.1:14872008-14902803 GCA_006491805.2 Dysdera silvatica
TACTGACTAAAAACATAATTAAAGTACTGATTAATAACAGAATTAAAATACTAACAGGATTAAAATACTGACACACAACAATTAAAATACTGACCAACAACAATTAAAATACTGACCAACAACAATTAAAATACTGACCAACAACAATTAAAATACTGACCAACAACAATTAAAATACTGACCAACAACAGAATTAAAATACTGACCAACAACAGAATTAAAATACTGACTCACAACAATTAAAATGCTCACTCACAACAATTAAAATGCTCACTCACAACAAAATTAAAATACTGACTGTGAGAGCCACTCGTGTTGCATTATTAAAATATTATTATGAATACTTACTACAAAAACGAAAATCCCGAGTTGTAAGGACCCTAAGGTGGTGCAGTGGTAATGCGTTTGCCTAGAGTGAGGTTATCCCGGGTTGGACTCCTAACCGTGCTGAAAAAGAATGCTTACCGTTTAACTGCTCAACGTAGTTCAGGGATTATTTCCCTAGGCCTTAAGAGGTTTGGATTCCTCGGAAGAGTGTGGGACCCGGCACAGCATAAACCTTGCTATCCTTGAGTCGTCAACCTTAAACAGCCGGAATTATACTTCGTTATTAATTTTACATCGAATATAAATTATTTGAAATGTAGGGCAGTGTTTCTTAAAGTGCATTTTGCTGAAACTCAAGGATCGGCGAAGGCCTTCCATAGTGTTCCGCAAGTAATTCACAAAATCCCTAAATTTTGTAATTTTTCCCCATGACGATCTCTTAGATCGGTGTTTTCCAATCTGGGGTTTCCGCATGACTATTTTGAATTGCAATTATTGTTTTAAGTATCTCAGACCAACCTTGCAACGCTCTCATATTTCAACATACCCAGTATTGCCGTGCTATATCCGGGTGCTGGGGACATGTGGTATTAAAGGTGTTCCGCATAAACACGTGGTAAGAGGTGTTCTGTGGCTAAACACGTGGTAAGAGGTGTTCTGGTGGCTAAACACGGTAAGAGGTGCGTTCCAGCATAAACACGTGGTAAGAGGTGTTCTGCATAAACACGTGGTAAGAGGTGTTCTGTGGCTAAACACGTAGTAAGAGGTGTTCTTGTGGCTGTGACACGTGGCAAGAGGTGTTCTGTGGCTGTGACACGTGGCAAGAGGTGTTCTGGTGGCTAGACACGTGGCAAGAGGTGTTCCGTGGCTAAACACGTGGTAAGAGGTGTTCTGTGGCTAGACATGTGGTAAAAAAGGTGTTCGGTGGCTAGACACATAAGAAAAGTGTTCAGTAGAATAAATAGTTTCAGAACCACTGATGTAAGGTAAGATAAGTTCGTTGAAAATGTGATGAGTTTAGCTTACGCTGGCCGGTTTTGTGGGGTCGTGTTACTGAGGTTTTTCTTATTGACAAAATACCATATGTTAGACCAATCAAAATCTGAGTCGAATTATCCGTAATGTTGACCATTATAGAGAGTGGAAATTAAAAGACCACTATAGTAATGAATTTCCTCTTCATCCTGCAGCCTATGCTGGTCCGGGCGTTAGTTTCCTGGGCTTTAAGAAGTTCGGATTTCGCAGAAAACTATAGGTCCCGGTGCATCATGACCTTTGATATACTTTTTCTGTAAAACTTCAACAAATCAAACTTTAATTTGTACTTCAAACAATACCAGAGGCAGAAGGGGTGATATAGGACACACTGATCTATACTAAGTGCATTTTAAACATTTGTCCCGTATTTTATCAATGCTCATATGGAGAAATTTGTACATACATATATTTTAAAAGTACTAACGCACAATATTCTTAAATCTTATAGTAGTTAAAATTAAGGATAAGTAAAAGAAAAAATACAGTAGAACCTGTTTAACGTGAAAACCTTTTCGGACTGGACTGCAGTGGTCGTCATAGACAGGTTGCCACTATATATATGATATACTTTTATATAAGCATGAGTAAGTCTTCAGCACTTCTCTCTTACAAAAAGTGGTCACTTTATGGATGGATGGTCACTTTCAGATGGTCAATTTACCAAAGTAATCACTTTACCATGTTTCACTGTATGCGTTTAAATTAAATTTGATACAAATAAAAATTTAAAAAAAATTTAATTTGCTTTCAGTCATCTCGTTGTATGCTCTTTAATGAAAACATACAGAGAAACTGTACGTTTAAAAAAATTACATGACTAATAAAGTAAAATTTAATGTGACAGATATAAAATTTTAAATGCATGAGTAAGTCTTCAGCACTTCTCTCTTACAAAAAGTGGTCACTTTATGGATGGATGGTCACTTTCAGATGGTCAATTTACCAAAGTAATCACTTTACCATGTTTCACTGTATGCGTTTAAATTAAATTTGATACAAATAAAAATTTAAAAAAAATTTAATTTGCTTTCAGTCATCTCGTTGTATGCTCTTTAATGAAAACATACAGAGAAACTGTACGTTTAAAAAAATTACATGACTAATAAAGTAAAATTTAATGTGACAGATATAAAATTTTAAATGGACGGCAATTTAACGGAAAAAAATAAGGATTTTATGAAAACATGTATTCTAAATTTTAAATTCAACTTTGAAATCACGCAGTAAATATCCATAATAAAATACTGATATGCTTAGATTTCAACGAGAAGAACTATATATAAGTGGACTTTAAAATAAAATTTCTCTTGGAAAAGAACAGTAGAAAAATCAATTCTCTATTTTTTTTCTTTTATTACTGCACATTCCAAAAGTGATTCTAAATCCCAAGAAATAGAAAACTTATCCCTTGAAATTGATTACTATTTGGCGGGAAGACGAAGGTAGCGAACAAGTGAAAGAAGTTGCTGAAACAATGCTGACAATTTAAAAAAAAAAAATGAACCCAAATGATTATACGTCCTTCTGTTCAATTCCCTTTCTGCCCATGCGCTATAACATATAATGGAACTATATTATTTATGTAATATGTATTATTTTAGTCGGAAACTGTATGCTGAGAACAACTCTAAACATATTTTTTTATATATATTTCATTGTATATATTTTCTACCTTTACTTGTAAAATACTTTAGATTATTAATTTTGTAGTTCGTTCACGAAAAAGTAGTCCGATTGTACCGCTGGAAATAACAGAAGCGGACGTCATAAACGGCCTAGCCGATTACAGCAGAGGGGAGGACGTCATTTCGGAATTTTTTTTGGCGCAGACAAACGTTCACTAAAAAACAGTTCTGAAATGACACCCTTCCCTCTGCTGTAATCGGCTAGGCCGTTTGTGACGTCAGCTCCCGTTATTTTCTAACGGCACCATCGGACTACTTTTCGTGAACGAACTTAGTCTTATTTCACGTTATTTGAAAGTGAGCAGCAACTTGTTACGAAATTGAGGAATCAGGGATGTATACCATTTTTAAAGGCACCAGTTCCTGTGGGGGAGAGGGCGCTGTAGTCGTAACGCGTTTCACTAGGGTGCCGTTAATGCCGTGCATAGTTTCGATTCGAAATGCCGCCCCAGAAAAAGAACCAAAACATTCATTTCAACCAATTGTTCGTCACAGTCCCGTATTTGATTCCCTAGGCCTTAAGAGGTTCGATTTTTTGGTACATTGTAGGTCCCAGAGCAACATGATTTTTGTTATTCTTGCGCCACAAAGATTGGCGCAAAGACAGCAAAGGTCATTGCGCCACAAAACAGGAACTTGTCACTAAAGGGGAAAAGGATGTATGCCATTCTTGGAGACAATAGGCTTAGGGGTGTATTTGAAAGTAGATAAAGCCACTTAGGCTGATGCTATATTTAAACAAAATTTGATTGAATTTGCTATTTGAATTTGCAATTTTTGCATTTAAGTGAAACGTACTAATTTTTAAAGTGTTTCCAATTCCCTTTTTTAAATTTCAATAGAGCAGAACTAATTTTGTAAATAAAGCATAAGTAATTTTGTAAATAAAGCGGAGAGTAATTTATCTGAAATGCATTTTTCAGTAAAAAATTTCTAAACGGATAAGCAGATTTTGTAAATAAAGCATAAGTAATTTTGTAAATAAAGCGGAGAGTAATTTATCTGAAATGCATTTTTCAGTAAAAAATTTCTAAACGGATAAGGATGTTTGAAATTCAATTCGAAACATTGTTTTTCTTGAAGAGTTTTCAAGCCCATTTAAGCAGTGTCAGTAATGTTTTAATTATAAAGGCGGTAATTAGTAATGCAGTTTGAAAAATTCTTTAAACTCTTGTTTGAATGTGACGAACAGAAAATAATCAGTATCAGGAAAGAAAGCAATAGTAGCCGGTAAAATGAGTCCAATCTGGATTGAATTTTTATAAAATGTAGTTATAATTTAATTTTCCTGAATAATAGTTTATTCTCAGATTTACTGAAAAAAGAACAGAGTATTTAAAATGTTCCGACATAAGTGATTTAATAAAAGATATAAAATAAATATAGTAAAATATTTATTTTCAAGTCTTGGTAGATAGTGTCATATACTGACGGTAAAGAATATTTTAATTATTTGCACTGTTAAATAATTCTAAGATCCAGTTAAGTTACGAATGTGTAACAATTTGTGATGAAATATTACAATGAAAAACCCTAAATTGTTTCGTCTTTGAATTCGCCTAAAGTCCAAGTGTTTGTACCTTTTGTGTTCTTGTAACTGTGATCGGATTATGTTATTTCTTTTGTCAGGCACTCAGTAACCGGATGGCTATTTGAGCTCCATTTCGGGGATAATGCTCAATGATAAACGACAAATTAATTCATTTTGAAGAAAATATTCTATGAGACAGAACAAAGAAATTGCCAAAGAAATATCCCTTTCGTCACTCCCTATTGGAGGAGAATGTTTTAAATATTTATATCTGGAGAAGCAAATCCCACGAAAGATTTTTAAATGCGTATTTAAATTAGGCTGAAAATTTTCATTTGAATATTTATTCCCAAAGTTGGAATGTGTTATGTTTTAGGAATAAGAAAATGTAAATTTCTGGTTATTTTAATTTCTATTCATCATGTAGTATTTACTATATATACAGGATGTTCAGAAACCATCAGATAACAACCACACAGCGGTATTCTTGGGAAAATTTTGAGATATAAAAATAGTCATTTTAATGACAGTTAAGTAGTTTTTTGATGTCCGCCAAAATAGTTCAACCAATGAGGAAGCTGTCTGCATCTGTTAACACCTTCGAGGGTTAGTTTAAGACGAATTACAGAAAACTTGTTTCTTCATGGGAGTGGTGCAAAGCATTAAACACTTTAATTTATAATTAAATTTCAAAAGCGAAATGTATGTGAAGTTGTTTTTTTTCAGCCAATTAGATGGATTTCACATCTGAACTAGCGATTTTAGTATTGTAACCATCCAACAAAGCCATCGCCAACTTCTGAGTAAAATTAAACCATTTGGCTGAAAAATAAATTATTCGTGCGTTTGGCTTTTAAAATTAAATTACCAATTAAACTGCCTAGTGTTTTACACCACAGCCATGCGGAAACAGGTTTTCGGTAATTCGTCATAAACTAACCTGCAAAATTGTTAACAAATGCAGAGAGCTTCCTCATTGGTTTTTGTCGAATATCACAAATTATTGACCTGTCACCAAAATAAAGACTACTTTTATATCTCAGAATTGTCTCAGGAATACCACTGTGTGGTTATTACTCCAGGGTTTCTGAACGCTCTGCACATCCAGGTAGCACATCATAGTATGACTTTCCTGTTGATTTATCCACCAATTATTCAAATATGTTTTTCTCTTAATTCGAGTTGCTTCCTTCTGGGAAATGAGCTTTTGTTGGCCAGGGTTAAACTGCCTAATGTTTTACACCACAACCATGCAGAAACAAGTCTTCGGTAATTCGTCATAAACTAACCTGCAAGAGTGTTAAATGCAAAGAGCTTCTTCATGGTTGGACATTTTTGTCGAACATCACAAATTATTGACCTGTCACCAAAATGAAGACTACTTTTGTATCTCAGAATTGTCTCAGGAATAGTCTCAGAATCGTTCAGCAACTCTGGAGTAACACACAGATGGCTGTGTGGTACTCCAGAGTTGCTGAACACTCTGTATATCCAGGTAGCACATCATCGACTTTCCTTTTGATTTATCCACCAATTATCCAGATCTGTTTTTCCCTTAATTCGATGTATCCTCCAGTTTCTATGTATGCTCCATGCTGTTCAATGTATGCTCCATGTTTATACTCCAGCAATACAGCTCCAGTTTCAGCATCAGACGTGGGCAGTCTGAAAATTACATCAATGCTTTTACTTTAGCAACCAGGACATCATTATTTTGTCTTATGCTAAAGTTTATGCAGTTTCTTAGTATCTTCCTCAAACTTTCGCAAGAAGAGCCCTGCGGTGGCGAAGTGGTAACGCGTTCGCCTGGCGTGCGGTTATCTTGGGTTCGATTCCAACTGTGTCAAAACAACCTTTTCCGACCAACTGCTCAACGCTGTCGGGGAGCCCAAGTCGTAAGAGGTTCGGATTCCTCGGAAAACTGTAGGTCCCAGAACGGCATTAATCCCGCTCTCCTTGGGCCTTAAAAAGCTTTTGCCAGTGCGCATTGGTCTCTTCGTTAATTTGTTATTCCGCATTTACTTCATAAATGAAACTAACGTTTGTGAGGTGCAGAATAACAATTTTTGTGCTTTCGTCGTATGAGTACAACCAATCAATCCTGTTTCTGAGCCACAAGTAAATCTGCCAAATACAGATGGACTGATATCCAAGCTTCAACCAAGATGGGAATTTAAACTACAGTCTAATCTTGATTTAACGATTTTCACGGGACCAGTGGAAATAATCATTAAATCGAAGGAATTTGTTACACGGGGAACACATTTATCGGAAATAATGACGCAACCCACGAATGGCGGTGGGGGGGATATATCCCGGACTTTTGCTTGAGCTGAAAATTTACGTGTAAAATACGTTAAAGGTAACAACTATTATATTAACAGAAAACTATCTTTTATATTTTCGGCCCTCCCCCGAGAAAAAATCATGAGTGGGCTGCGCTATTAATCGCAAGTGAAATAGAAAATTATGAAAAAGGAAAAATCATAAAAAATGTTTACCAGCGTTCTGAGGAATGTGTTAATTTCAATAAATATAAGACAAGTTCATACATAATTACAACTTCGAAAAGAACTCTTTGACGTTTGTTTTGGTTTTTCTTGAGAGTTACCATTTAACTTTGCCCTTTTGTTTTTTTCAAGTGCATCGAAAAAGTAGACTTCAAAATGCAGTAACTACTTTTACACACTATAAACCAGCACTCGCTTCAGTTGAGTAAACTCAATTTAAGTTGATTTTTTGTCAAAACTTGATTTTTTAACAGGAATTCTACTTGCAGCTAAAGGATAATTACTAAGAGTTACCTTTAAATCAAGGAAAGTGAACATTAGATCGAGGAAAATATAACATTGGACCCAATACAACTCAATCCGGATCAATGAAAACAACCGTTAAATCAAGGATATCGTTTAATCGGGTATCGCTAAATCAAAATTAGACTGTATTTGGAAAATTTTTGATGAATTTTAAAATGTTTAATTTTCCCCATAGAAATTCATTTGAGGCTAGTCTCCATTTGTTAGAATAAATTCTTTTTAATTTTGGTGTTCAGTTTTTACACAAAATTATGCGGCTGTAATGCCATCACTTTTGCCGTTTGATTGCTATGTTCTACGGAACTCTAGAGAAATGTATAATACATACAACAGCTTAAAATATTCCAAGACACGTAAAAATATTCTACGAAGAATGATAAATATGTGCCGTAAAAACATACCTAAAAAAATGAAACTATTGTGTAGAGCGTTATCCGAAATACAAAAATTGGAGAAAGAAAATCGCGAACAGTGCTAAATGCAAATGAGATATAAACGTAATTTGCAAATAGTAGAGGAAATCTACCTGGTAGCGACAATGGCTTTGAATAATTTAAAGAATAATTTCTTCTATTTAAATTCAACGGAAATGTTGCTATTTTCGTAACTTAAATATTTTAAATTAAAAAAAAATGTATATATAGCTTTTATAGCCATCCACGAATTATTTCTTCCTCAATGTCTTTCTACCTATTTTAATCCTTTCTCAATACCTTTCGAGCTCTTGAAATATTTATAAATATTACATAGGGATAAAATAAGGAATAACCTAATTAGAGGTACGGTCAAGGTTGGACCCATAGGGAAAAAAATGCAAGAACATAGGTTAAGATGGCTTGGGCATATGGAGCGGAGAAATGAGGAATATGTGGGAAAGGTATTGGATAAGCTGGTGGTAATGGGTAAGAGGAAGAGGGGAAGACCACGGCTGAGATGGAAGGATAAAGTGACGGAAGATCTGGAAGAGTATGGATGGAGTAGAGAAGAGACATTGGATAGAAAATTGTGGAAAGGACGATTGAGAGGTTATAATGCCGACCCCATATAAAAATGGCAAATTGAAAAATGACAATTATAAATATCACGCCTAATCTTTTTTCGGCGTAGAATAACACTTTGTTTTTATGTCATTAAATTTTGATCAACTAAGTGTCAGTCAACAGTTCTGACTACCATTAAAGGACCTTGGAGAAAAGCCAAAACCTATGCGAGTCATAAATAATACTAAACATCATATTGTCGCAATTAGAAAGTTTCCGCATTAACAGCTCTTTAGACAGCCATGTGCTGCTTTATTCAAAATGAAACAAGCAAAGAGTTGGTGAACAATGTCAGCCAAAGTTGTCATCGTGCGGGATGCAAACCTGTTGGTTTAGTGACAATACGCATCTATGTAACTGGTGCATGGATCAGTGGACACGTCAACTGCTGTAGAAGGAAAAGGCAGAGAAAAATTGTCTCTGAGGTATTGTAGTTTGCAGGGATTCTCCCCACAATGTGATTGAACTACTAATGAACGATTATGTGAAAATTATTGAACGACCTGGGAAAACAAAGTTGTTATAATATTCCGGGAGAAATACACTTACGCTCGAATAATTAACAGCGTATTTGCCCATTAGAAAAATATGAAGGTCAGAGAGAGAGAATATGGCCCCTTTCTAGAAAACTAACATTGAAATGAGAAACTGATGACTCAGCTGTCAATAGTGCTGTACTATGGATGATTTTAGAAAGTGCTTTCTGATGTAATTTCGATGTTTTTTGCTCCTATATCACAGTACCGTTCTCGTCTGTACGACATCTATTCCACATCTTATCTTGTAGACACCGTAAATGTCAGAGTTCAGAATAGTACCCTTAAGTTGCGGGGGAGCCAATATTTTTGATAGTTGTTTCCAACGGCATTGAGACTAAATGCTCAATATGGTGAAGGAGCTGGTTCATCAAGATATGAGGTTTTGTTTCCAATCCCTTATTTTAAGTAAGTGCCTCTCCATGTTGCTTGGGGTTTTTTGAAATTTCTGTATTGCTGTTGTCAGACTCCTTGTCTCCGATTCATAAGAGAGGACTAGAAATAATTGGGGACATTTAAATTTTACAAATAATAAAGGCAATTTTCCCGCTTCATGATAAAACTATTTCTTGAGAATACACTTATAGTTATATACCAACTTCATTGCATTAATCTGCATATATATTTTTGAACAGCATGGATAGTGTCAATCATATTTATTTCTGTCGATAATGATAAGTTTCATAAAATGTCATTTTGCGATGTCCTTTTTTCCATTGAATAACGTTATAGTTTTCGCTGTATTTACTTTTGAGAATGTTACACTTGAAACTTAATAAACCGAGATATGTTTTTAGTTTGTTGCTCAAGAGAATTTCCTACTATGAATATAAAATTAGCAAAATACGAAAAATATTCATTAAAACGTTTTTTCTTAAAATCAAAATGTTCAATTAATTGAAAATAAAAGTTGCAAACAGTTTCAAATAAGTGTAGCGCTATTCCTTAGCGATTATCATTGGCGATTATCTTTTTCATTTTGCCATTTTCCCCATGTATATATGGAGTCGGCCTATGCGCGTTTAGTCTTCCTTTCCACAATCTTCTATCCAATGCCTTTTCTCTACTCCATCCATACTCTTCCAGATCCTCCGTCACTCTATCCTTATTATTACTGGCGATTATATATATAATTTAAAAATTTATATATATATATTGTAAATTACTGATTGCCTGGACTAGATTACCCAGAATAAATTTTTAATTTTTTTAAATAATACCTACCACCAATTTATTTTTGTTTTTAAATAATACATACATAATGTTTAATTGGAACACTTCTGGTAGTCTGAATGGACGGAAAAAATATTTTTTCTGAAAAAAAAAAAGAGTAAGATTTTCCTCTAACAAAGGAGCGTTTAAAAGGGAGAAGGGGTTAGAACAGAGGAAAATTTGTTAGAGCTAGTTCATTTGCTCAATAGAAATGAAGAATATGGAATTCTTCAACGGAACCTAGGTAGAGATAAAAAAGTAAAAATATTGAAAAAAAAAATAAAAGTAATACTTAACGGGAGAAGAAACTAGAGATGTTCAGCATCTTTCACAAACCGAAGCAGTGAACGGCTTTGCCCATCTAAGAGTTGAGCAGGATCGTTCATTCATTCGGCCAGAATTGAATTTTTCACATCTCTGGAAGAAACATGTTTAAAAACATGACAAGCGTTATGCTAGATCAACATTACTGTTTCCTATATTCAAATCAAGGGCGGATACAGGTGGATTGTTACGGGGGCCATGACCTTTAAATGTATTTTTTCACTGTAAAAAATTCCAACTTTCATGAAAAATGAAGGGTGTTATTCCAAGACCATGGCAAATTCTGTCCTTGACTCCCCCCAAAATGAAAGTATATGTCCACCCCTGGTTAAAATCTGGGTAAAGTGCGAATAAAATACAGGGTGTATCCCCGTATATAAATACAACAATTTTTGAAATTCGCGAATTCAAAAAGCCTCTTAATATACAATATATGAGTTCACAAAAAAAATTAATTCACTTGTAAAATAGTCGCCTTTTTTTATTTTTTAAATCAACTGTTAAATTACCTGAACTACGGAATGTCCTCACTGTCTTAGTTCCTAACAGATCCGAATTGATGAGCACTCCACTGTATATAAAATATCGTCAATAGTGTAAATTGAAAAATATAATCAAAATATAATAATATAATCACCAAATAATATCATTATACTTATGGTGTGATGGAAAATACGTTGTGAAATGGCTTGAGACAAATTTTAAGAGTTCGAGGTAGGGAAAACTTTTCTTCCACAGCTAAAACTACATATTTTGCTAGAAAAGGTTATTTTAATACCTGCCTCTTTTGCTTATACAATTAAAATATTTTTATTATGCGCATGATCATTTATTATAAAAATGAGAAATATCCTTATAATCTTTCTCATACTAATATTCAAAGTTAATCTACAAATGGGAGCGTATTTAACATTTCTACGAAACAAGATATTGTAAATTAAAACGATATATTTATTAAATGTTTCTAAAACTCCAAGTGAAACATTCATTAACATTGAAGCTCCTAAAAAAAAGAGCTGGAGCATCAGGTAATTTTAGTCTATTGTGCCACGTGATCGCATTCACTACTGTGTAATGTTGAATCATTTGCATGTGTGTTATTTTCAATGAATTAGGCTGTAATGAAAGGTGGTGCCGCTGTGAACTGTTCAAATCTCTACAGAAATAAACAAAGTATCTTTAGATTTGCGATAGATCCTGTATGAAGAAGAAAATGGGCTATACATTTTCCAATGTTAAACGTTGTTATGAATCCGGAAGTGCCCAACAAAATGGCGGCTAATGCGTTGGCCTATAATATAAATCTAGCAGTGTATTTGTGAAGAAGAATACTCCACGCTTTATTTGCTTTTGACTGGAGGCTGTGTTTATTAATGCTAGGCATTTTACCTGAGGGGTGTAGCCTATATGTATATAAAAAATTGTTTACAAGGTTAGTGTTTACTTTTAACGAAATTCATGTTTGAAAAAAAAAATGTTTTTACCTATATCAGAGAAGTGTTAGTGGTGGAGAACCCCCCCCACACCTTCTTCTGGGTAAACCTATCGCTGTCTGTTTGGATAGACTTCGAGTTTTGCCCGAATAGTTTGAATGTGATGCTGCTATCGCTCTAGGCCACACCCCTATAGATCAAGTTGAAAGCAACCAATCAGAGCATGGAATATTAATTTCCCCAAACAACGCTTCTAATTCTAGGGGCTATAATTAATATGAAACTTGCACGAGTTCCGCAGTGTCAACGCGTTCGGCTTGAGGGGCCCTTAACTCGAATTGATTCTCGACGGTGGGAAAAAAAACAGATTAAATGCTCATCGTAGTACGAGGGTTGATTCTCTAGGCCTTGAGAGCTTAGTTTTCCTCGGGAAAGTGTAGGCCCCGGCGCAATATTACCTTTGCTGTCCTTGCACTGCAAAACTCAAGGATTATCCAGATACATATAGGAGTAATATAAAGTAAAATATTCTGAGTAAAGTTTTTGACACTTTAATACGGCATGCGGTACTTTTAGGTGGCTACGCAATTTCCATGACAATTTCTCGTGCTATTTATAAGATTCGGTCAGTTTCTAAATAATTGATACGCTTCAGTATATAGCTCATGTATCTTCCTTTTAATCAGTTTCCAAATAACTGATTCACCTCATTATATAGCTCATTTATCTTCCTTTAATCAGTTTCTAAAGAACTGATTCACCTCATTATATAGCTCATTTATCTTCCTTTAATCAGTTTCTAAAGAACTGATTCGTCCAAGCATAATCATTTTCTAAAGAACTTATTCGTCCAAACATAATCATTTCTAAGAACTGATTCGTCAAGAAAGCATAATCATTTTTCTAAAAAGACTGATTCGTCCAAAATAATCATTTTCTAAGAACTGATTCGTCAAGCATAATCATTTTCTAAGAAGGCAGTTCGTCCAAAATAATCATTTTCTAAAGAACTGATTCGTCCAAGCATAATCATTTTCTAAAGAGTATTCGTCCAAAGGCATAATCATTTTTTAAAGTGATTCGTCAAAACATAATAATCATTTTTAAAAGTGAGGATTCGTCCAAGCATAATCATTTTTAAGAGTAGTTCGTCCAAGCATAATCATTTTTAAAGTGATTCGTCAAAACGCCAATCATTTTTAAAGAAAGTGATTCGTCCAAGCTTTGCATAATCATTTTAAAGAAGTGATTCGTCCAAGCATAATCAGTTTCTAAATAATCAGTTTCTAAAGAACTGATTCGTCCAAGCATAATCATTTTCTAAAGAACTTATTTGCCTTTGTTTATTGTTCTGTTATTTTCCTTAATCGGTTTCTAAAGAACTGATATGCCGCAATATACAGGATGAGTTCAATCCAAGCCAAGCATATGACATCGCACTAGAGAAACATTTTTGAAATAACTATCTGTTCACTGATTGGACTAATTTCACCAATAGGCGCTAACGAGTAACTACTGGGTTGTTTATTTTTCCGAGATAACCTTTTCATTGGTTCTATACTATCAGAAAAAGGGTAAGCCCAATTTGGCGACTTTGCAAGATATCTTCACCGTGTTATGAACAACGAAAATAAAATTTACAATATTCTTACGCGCGAGAATGATCAGTTTATTAGAATTGGCGGCCCATCGCTATTTTTTAAATCTCTCCTTAATTAATAAATATAAAAAACCTCAGTTTTTAAAAATTATGCACTAGAGAACATTTAGACATCGTCCCATTTGCCTATCCTAACGGTGAGAGGGTGGGGGGTCGCGAGGATTTGACCTCCATCGCCTAGATTTTAACGTGCATTTTTTTTAACATGGTTAATTTTCTGGATTGTGGGTTGAAATAAACCTCACCCCCTTCCACTTTCTGGGAATGCTTATGCACCGTCCTGTAAATTTTTAATTTAGTGACCTTTTACCCTAATACAGCGTTAATAATTGTTATTATCTGATTGATGACATTACAACTAATGAATGGTTACGAAGCGCATCTTTTTTTTTTGTGGGTAGAGGGTAGTCAAGCTATGCTCCAATCAGAGACTTTTGTAAAATTATTACAAAGTTGTAAATCAAGTTCGTGAGCACTTTTTGTACAACCTAGCAGTAGTAATATTTTTATCTTTTTGTGTTTAAAAACTGCTCGGTTTTGGGGGAGAGAGGAATGGCTTCAGCTAATGTCCGGCCCTGAACATTTGGTAATCGTAACATAAAAACCATTTGTAATAGTACCCGGTGGGAGGGGTTGGTGGGGTCATAACCCCATTGACCTTTTGTTTTCCTGTATACAATTAAATTTTGATTGTCGAAACTCTCCCCGCTTCTTAGTACATCCATAACCCCTTATAAAATGTTTGCGTACGTTACCGAAACATTGTATTTTCTTTCACTTTATCTAATAAAAACACTGAACATAAGACACGTTACGATTTCCACAGGCACAAAATCAAGAAAGCTTTTTGTATTTCGTACGAAAACACGGAGCTTATTAATTATTTGTGGTGGGGGCCTGGACTTCACCCTATGTTGCCCCCTCCTATACTTCGGTCTTTATAAGAAGGCTAAATTTGAATATAATATTCAACTTTTCTTGCTTTTCTCAAGTTATTACAGGATTTGGAAAGATGGGGGGAAGCGTGTAGGTACCGGCCCCCCTTGGAGAGATAGAGAGGATTGCCTCATTGGAGGAATTTTTAGGAGATTGGCTCGTATTTACATTACAGACTGAGAAAATCAGGAAAACTCACAAGTAACCCCTCCCCCACTTCCTCGGAGCTCACATGCCGAATCTAACGAATTTAATTGAGCTTAATGTAGACACATTAAAATCCTTAATGTGTGAAATTGAACAGCTATATTCCCATGGAAATCGAGAAATTAAATATTAAAAGGTAGTTAAAATAGCGCCAATTGCAACCCTTTTGGCAATACGATAGGTAGTTGGTATGTATTCTAAAATTTTAAAATACGTTCAGTAATACAGAGCTGGCTTTAACTTGTTAAATTTAAACGTATTAGATTTTGAAGTAGCTGTAAAGTTATTTTTTTCTCTATTCGTTAAATTGAAGTTCTATATTCTTTTTATTTTATTTCTGAAAGTCATAGCAGAAAACAATTTACTTTAATTTTTATAATCACATTGCAAGTTGCAATTCAGTTTGTGCATAAGAGAAGCATTCATTTTATTTTGAATCCCGCGCGTGGATGTTTCCGCGAAATAATGTCAGCCAAACTTTTTTTTTTTTTTTTTTTTGAAAATTGCATTTAAGAATTTAGCGAGCTTTCTTGCTGAAAATTATACTTTTATTACAATTAGCCCTGTCTAATTTATTATTGAGTATTCAGTTTCTATCCAAAATATGAAATCATTCAGTTCCGGTCTATTCCGTATTGAGTAGCCGTAAAACCAATAGCTAAACCTATTTTTTGTCCAAAATGGAACGAAATACTGCCATAATAAATCTTATACTAATTTGGTTCAACAAATGGAATATCGCGCCAAGTGGGCATGTAATCTTAAAAATAAGGTTGGCCTCCACTAACCTATGATTCACTGAATCAGCAAATATAGTCCGCTCGAAAAACAAACACATAAAATGCAATTTTTCGACCCAGCAATGATTTGCACATAGGCTGATAAAAACATAGAATTTCAAAAATGTATCTGAGGTGCTGTGGATTAAACTCACCCTGTATAGTTCATTATGTTCATTAGTCAGTTTCTAAGGCACTGATACACCCCGGTATATAGTTCAGTTGCGTTTATTAATCATTTTTTAAAGAACTTCTAAGCCCGAATTACGAATCAACTGGTGATACTAATGAATGTCTGAATTTTGAAGAAACAGAAAAAATCGATTTTCTGGCTAGTTTTTCACCTTACACCATTTTAATTGGTCTTCCGAATACTAGCCAATACTTAGTTTATGAACCTATTTTATTCGGCGTAAATTTCGAAATTAATTGTCCAAGTATATTATCCAACTTAAATAACCAAATATTAATGTAATGTCTGGCGTTTTATTAGGCAAATAAAGTTCTATTACAAAATTATTGATTACCTCTAGTGAGATAAAAAAAAATTACGTAATGGAGTAACAGGTGTTCCCTTTTCTTCGGAAAAATAAATTACATGGCACCACTTTATTTGGTCCCTTTTTAAATTGGTTTTCAGATCAGCATTGAAAAGAATGTTTTTTATTTTATATATATACATTGAGTATGTTCAGTAAAAATAAAATTAATTGAAAGAGTATTTCATTCTTTTACAGCTCTTGCTTAAAATGTTTATTCCCCAAAATGTTTGAATGGATATTCACGGATAGATATATTGCAAGATTTTTATTTTCCTAAAATAGTCTGATGTGTTTTTCTAGCTATTGGAAATTACGGAAAAGTAAAGTGTTAACACACTATAACAAATTTTGTAGATAGATTTTTACTCTAAGGAATATTATAGCCATGGCAAAAGATATCTAAAATGGCCACTTTATATATAGTAAAACCTCCCTTAACGACCACCATTATTCAGAGACCACGTTTCCTTAACGACCGGGTTTGTTTGTTTTTTTTGTAAGCGGATTTTTTCCCACACCCATGTACTCAGTATTAATTTACCTCAATTCAGAAGCCATCTCTCTGAGCTTAGCTTTCCACGGAAACGACAGTGGTCAGCTTAGGGAGGTTTTAGTGTATGTGAAAATCTTGAATAAACGTAACAGCTCAATCTAAAGTCTCTCTAGTCTCGCTATTGTGCAATGGTAACACATTCGCTTCGAGTTCCGTTAACCTGGGTTTGACACCCAACCAGACTTAGGAACGATTACAATCGGTTTATATGATTACGATTACCATAGTAGGATTATGGTTATAATTACGTAAGTATTAGAATCTAAATTTTGATTACGATTACAATTAACTTTCATTTTTTGATTACGATTACAATCAATTTTCATTTTTCGATTACGACTACGATTATGCATACACATAGAAAACATGATTACAATTACAGATTTTAATCACGATTACCTGCGCGCAATCAGAAATAATCAGTTCGATTACGATTATAATCATGGCGACTACGATTAATTAAAAAATTCAAAATATGATTACGATTACCTAAAAATTTCAAAAAATGATAATGATTACCTAAAAATTTCAAAAAATGATTACGATTACCTAAGAATTTCAAAAAACGATTATGATTAAATGAAATTTAAAAGTGTGATTATGATTATATTGCAGATTACAGCTACTTCAAAACATTCAATTACAATTACAGATGTGATTACGCGAAAATGTAATCGATTGCAATCGATTATAATCAATTGATTACGATTAACCGCAATCTACTCCCAACGAAGCAAAAATAGAAACCTACCGATAAACCCCTCAATGTACTCCAGAGGTTGGTTTCCCAGGTCACAAGTGATTTAGATTCCTCGGAAATCTGTAGGTTTCGGTGTAGCACCTCCTTTCTTGTTCTTACACCTTAAAGAAATCTAAGAGCTCAGCTACGTCATTAGTCATGAAATCATTTTTTTTTTTACCCAACATCATCTTTTTAATTTCATCCGATTTTATTGCATCTTCCATTTTTAGCATTTCAAATAAATTTTGTTTGCATAAGGTTTAATTTGCCTTTCCTTTAAAATGGCACCTGCAGTCTTACCTTGTTTGGGACAGAGTTGCCTATGTTATCCTTGCGCCATAAAATTTAAAGTAGCCTAGGCTTGATATTTCCCAGTATTATTTTAAAACAACGAAAAACTGTGTAGAGACTAGAAAGGTAAATAAATGTTGTATGACTCCCATTTGTAGCACTCATACGTCAAAAATTCATGCAACTTATTTAAGCTCACAGACTTCGTCAAAACGAAAGTTTGTCGTGTAAATTATATTGCTACCAAATAATACTCATAAAAATTATTTAACAAATTATCTGAAAATAAGCCAAGATAACTCGAGATGCATAGGTTTCTTTTAAATCCAACAATATTTTCTAACCTGTAGGCCTTTATTACTTTTATTACTATTTATATTATATACATATTTATATTATACATTTATTTAATATATATTATACTTATTTCTATTTATATAATAGTCTTAATGGTATTTATTTTCTGAATATATAACTGTTTATTAGGTATTTCTCGCAGGGGCCAAATTTTTAAATTATATTATATAAACTATTATACTTCGGTACCCTGCGATAATGCAATGCTAACCCCTTCACCTACTGTTCGTTCACGAAAAGAAGTCCGATGGAACAGTTAGAAATAACGGGAGGTGACGTCACAAACGGACTAGTTCATTACAGCAGAGGACTCCAATTGCGGAACTTCTGTTTGGTGAACGTTTGTCGGCGCAATATACACGCAAAGAGGCATGGATTGATCTCCCTATTCTCCAGATTTTACCCCGTTTGACTTCTTTAGGTGGGGACACCTGAAAGACCAGGTGTACTACCACAATCCACAAATGAGTGCGGAACTGAAACAGTACATCTCTTCTGCATGTGAGGCTATTCTGGCTGAGACGTTTGCTCAAGTTTCTGCGAATTTTGTTCTCGGAATACGTCATGTCTTTGCTGCAAATGGTGGATATTTTGAAAATAGTATTTTAGTTTTTCCTGACTCTAGCGCTGCCTGGTGTCAAACTTTGTAACCAATTTTCGAAAGTTTGTTTGATTGAGAATTTGCTGTTTTCCCAAGCACAACGCAGCAAACGGTGCATCTTTATCGTTTCCCGGTTTTTCTTATAAATTTTTCAAATAGGCCAGTTATTTTGGGACCCCCCTGTATATTGATAGTAACAGACAGCACAAAGTTTATCTTAAATATTATATTAACTACATTGGTAATAGTCCGACATCTTTGCATATATTTAATATATACAGAGAACGTTTACACATTTTTAGAACGATTTCAATAGAAGATTAAAAAATGAAAATATTTTGTGGAAAAATGGATCTGGCAACTATTTCAAATTAAGATTATCGTCTGCTACTTTTAAATTCATTTTTATTTGAAATGATGCCCATAAAAAGCTGTGTATCGAAGGATAAGTTTTTGCGCTTTCCGAGGAGGAATATTCTCATTCCATTATTGAAAAACGTTATTTATTATAAATTAAAATAAAAAGATCAGATTGGACCAAAAATAATACATTATTTTAATTAATTACAATAATTAATAACCGTTATTACCTTTCATGACTTAGAGTAAAATGAGTTAGAGTAAAAAAGGCAAAATATCTGCATTTAAAATGATAAATAGATTAAAAAATAGTGTATGAAGTAATCAATATAATATTACGGCTAATTATAGTAAAAATTATCTTTTAAATGACATTTCATATAGAGGAAAAAATACGTGAAACGTTTACGTAAAAAAAAAACTTTTTTGAATAACAAGCTCGTTATTACAGTAAGGAAAACTGAAAATTGTAGTTTGCCCGTATGAATGTTACATAAACATAATACGTCTGATGTCACTATACAAATTTTATTAGGGAACGTGGGTTGTACTTAAAAAAAGAAATCTATTTTTTCAAGTTCAAAACAATGCACACTTTCTAGATCTCAATTTCAAAAATAAACTGACGTAGCACTATGCAGGTAAGATTTATAATAAGAAACAACATTACAAGCTCTTGTAACGTTGTTTCTTTTTATAAAGCTCAAAAAGCATTGATCTAACGGCATTTTGAGTGACAGTATGTTATATATAAATTCAAGCAATACCGGTGTATGGTTTTTCTGAAGGCTTCACAGGGACACTCTGTATACCCGATTTTAATTAAACTCTTTGTGTTTGTACGCTTTGCATTATGAAAAGATGATGTTGCGTAGCAAGAAAAAATTCATGCCAATTTGAAGCGTGTTGAATAACGATGAAAATCACTCATGTAAATTTACCACCAATTGAAAGATAATGAGTCAATCACATTTATTGCATACCCACTGAATAACTATAAGTCATTCCTAATAATTTAACACCTTCAGTTAATTGAAAACATTTTTTCTTTGCAGAGAAGATGGAATTTAATTCTGAGGTTAAAAAAAAGAAATCCAAGTACCTCATGTCACGGGGAGGGGGGGGGGAACTACTTTAGAAATATGAGAATGTTGAATAATAGTTTGCAGAGTTGAGTTTGGGCTCAATTTTCGAAGCCAGAGCCCGAAGGCTTGAAATCTGAGCCCGACCAAGCCTGAAAGCAATATGAAATATAGAGCTTGAGCCCATTCCGGGCCCGAGTTTGAGCTGAGCCATTCTCATCTCTAATAGCTTGAGCTTCTCTCACAGCTTTTAGTCTACCACTGCCTGCGCTATTTTTCTGAAACATGTCGTATTTTTTAGACACAGCGTGTTCACGCTGACTAAACTTCCGAAAATAAAAATCGTTTAATTGGTATTTAATTGATCAAAAATAATTAAATTGCTAATTTTCGTTTAACTGCCTCGTCTAGTGTCACCATTATTAATGTTTGGCCTTGTTAAAACACGGTGCGTTATGCTACACCTTGATTGCAAAATTAATTCAAAATTAAAAAAACTTTTCGTAGTTTTTTGGAATTTATTATAGCTTTTTTCTAGACCTAAATTAATTAACACCACTGAACTGTTTGCAAAAAACAATTAAAAATAAAAGATATTTCTTCGTGATTATTTCGTAATTTGCTTTTAATGTTTGTTATCCATATGTTCAAGACTTAATAATGAAAAATCCTTCTAAATGGAAGAATGAGTTTAACTTTGCTGTTGAATGAAATTTGGCGATATAAAATTAAACATTTCTTTCCGCCAATGCCATTATAAATGTTCCTAAAGTTCGCTACAATTTAAGAAGCAAAACAATCTTCGGACAATCAGCTGAATAGAAAAACAATTTTTGATAACAACGTACAAAGGTTAACCAGGGCTTACCATAACTAGTAAAATTTGACACTGGTCGGAATATACGAAATACAAATGAAGAAGGTAAAAGATATTTACCATCTGCAAAAATATTCGCAACGTTTCGAGAACTACTGTTCCCTTCATCAAGCGAAAGACCAGTGTCACATTTTACTAGTTATAAAACGATTTTTACTGCTTAAAAACTTGACGTTTCGATCCGAACTACGCGGATCATCACAAGAAAAAATGAATCACATGTAGAAATCGAAAGTTGTCAAATATACTTAGCTTGCGAATACTATATTTACCCACGTTTCAAGAAATTATTAAAATTACAGAGATGAAATTTTAAACTTCCACAGTAAACTTAATTTGTGGGTGGATGCTATTGCTGCATATTGAAAATTCTAACTTTCCTTTCCCATGAGGCCAAATCACAAAAGTAGCATCCACATATCTAAACAATTTACTGGATTTAAACGGTGCATTTGATAAGGTTGACTCTTCAAAGGTTTCCATGAAAACATTAGCTATATGGAGACTTAAAGAACTCCCCATGGCTAGACCATCCATAAGCTCATGGAATTTGTTGTTCCATGTGAAGCAGCTACTCTCGTGACAAATATCAAATAATTGAACTGTATCATCATTAAAAATAAATTTTTAAGAATTATAATGGTGTTATGAACTTAATGCTCTTGGTAGAATTTTAAATGATACCTTTGTAATTTGGCCACATGGAAAAGTTAGAATTTTCAATACTCATCAATAGCATCCAGCCACAAATTAAGTTCACTATGGATGTTTAATATAAAAATAGACTACCATTACTTGACGTTTCAGTCACTAAGCAAAACGACAATAATCTACATTTCTCAGCTTTCAAACAACAAACAAAACAAACATGTGGTGAAGCATTAAATGTTTTGAATATTTTATATACTTACCCCAATTTTAACCAGTAACGCTCATTAACTTTTAACCAAAACATTTTTACCCTCCGTGACATTTTAGGCGATTGATTTAATCATGAACTCATTTTTAACTTTTTATCTAATATTGGCTTTTAACATCTAATCTGATTTTTTATATCGTTTCGTTTGTTAAATTTATTACATTACATCCAATATATTTTTACCATTTTAGATTTAATTTATGCTTATTTTATACCATATGCACGTGTTCACCTTGATTGGCGCCGAATGGCCCTTTCTGTCCTTGCGCCCTAAAGCTGCAACCAACCAGGAAACCTACGCCTGCAAAATAGGTACCTTCATAACACTCGTATATCGCAACATCATTCTTCCCAAAATCGGACTGTGTATCGATACATTATTCCAACGAGCAAATACTAATTTCAGCAATAAACAGTTTTACATGAATTTAATAATTTTAGTGGTATTTCAGAAGAAAATAGTTATAATCAACGTCAAATTCAAAAAGTGTTTAAGTCCAAAACTGAAGCCCATTTCTCATACCTCATTCCTGATCATGTCCCTTTTAAAGAAATAAGCATAAAGCCTTCCTACCATTTACTAACAATATTACAGACCGTATTGGCAGTTTGCCGTTGAAGCTTGAAATTCATATAATATTCATTCAAAAAAAATAAACAATTTTTAATTTCCTACATTTGGTTAAACAACAAAGTGTATTTATTCAAATTTTCTAGAGTATATCAAATTCCTTTTCCTTATAGACAAGTTTATATTGGACAAGCATTGCGCGCCGAAGACGTGAGCACGAAAATTTCCTGACAAAAAACAGGTAACTAAATCGGCAATAGAAGAGCATTCAATTTTAAATAATCACATAATCTTTTTTGATGACCATACCTAAGATTCTTTCAGAAATAACTGATTTTTGGCCCAGATTATACAGAGAAGCAATTAGAGAGATTTTAAGCTTCCGAATAATTTCAGTAGATATGATTCAAAAGCCATTACTGTTGCTTGGCTACCCATTCTAAACAAAATTGTAACGCCTGAATTTGTTTTTGTTTTTTTCTATTTCATTTCCCCTTATTTTTGCTTTTAATTCCATCTCTTTAATTTTTGTAATAATTTCTTTAAACATAGGTAAATATTGTATAATCAAGCTCAGTATTATATTTAAGTTTTCAATTTCTACAAGTAATTCATTTTATCTGATGACCATCTTCATAATTCGAATAGAACCATAAAGCTTCTGACAATAAGTCGTTTTTTCTACGTAGCAAATTGCCTGAAAATTGCTTACTATGATGTGCTGTGAAAGTCTAGGTGAAACTATTTATTACAGATTGTCGTCTCATTAAAACTTTTTTTTTCATAATGCGTACTTAAAAAGAAAGCAATAAAAATATACAGTGTGTTCTGTGAAAAACAATTTCAATAGCGGCGAATTAATTTGAGTTAAAATGGTAAATAATGTGTGCATAAAATAAACTATAAAGTCGTAGATATTTATGGCAAAAATTGTATTCAGAACAATATGGCGGAAGGAATCTGATATTTATGTAATTTTTTCAGCAGTAAGAAGAATCAACAATATTGGGTAGTTTGCTGCAGACTTTGAGTTACAACAAATTCAACTGCGTTGCAGTTAGATTTTTTCACAATGTTTCAAAATTGTTAATAAGGTTCTTATAACTCCGTAAACTATGGTCGAAGTTACTTTTCCGTCCCGCTGGTGTAAAATGACAAGTGCTGATACTACCTAGACACTCACTTTATTTAAAATATCATCAGAATGTTTAAAATCATGATGGATAAAAATCATTCTTCAAGTATACACCGCAGAAACAAAAAGAAAAGAAAAAGATTAGCTATAACATGTCTCGGCCATTTTGTAATAGCCCTCTAGTAGCTAAACTGAACTGCGTAGTTACCAGGTGTTTTATAATCTCTGTTGTTGGCTTATTTTTGCCAGTGGAGGCGCCTCGCCATCCGCGCCACCACCGCCAAGTGTCGCGTTTTTTTTTCAGTATTTTCTAAAAGATATTGACATGCCGGACTTAAGATATATACTGGGGCGTGGCAACCAGTATCAGCACTTGCCATTTTACACCAGCGGAACGTAAAAGTAACTTCGACCATAGTTTACAGAGTTATAAGAACCTTATTAACAAATATGAAAAATTCTTTTATCCCTTGTGCTTTAATTTTTCTGAATAGCGCATTTTATCATTGAAAAACGTAACATATTTCTAGAAATTTATTTTTTGGTTGATTTGCATTGGAATTATATTGCTATGTTTAGAAATATTTCGCAAATTATAGTAACAATTTGCTAAATTTAAGTGGCTGTTTTAAACGAGAAACCAGCAAAAAACGGATATTAGGAATTGCAAAAATACTAGATGAGTGTTTAGAATGTAATAACGAAATAATGTTATATCATTTATTACTTACAATGGTCTCCAAGCGGTAATGCAATAAATAAGATGCGGGAATAAAAAGTAAATAATAGAGATATAATATTTAACCTGTGTTATATATTACATGTTGTAAATTACTGGTGTTGTAGAGGGAGGCCAAAGTGTTAAATTAGGCATAAAGGTCAATGGATCCCCCATCATATATCAAGACATCCTCCACCCAAACACCACATTACATGAATTTATTTCAAGCAAATTTTGTCTCTGTAATTTTTGAATCAATACACTCCACTGTTGTGAACAACAGTTTTATAGTTCTATCTATTAAATTTCTACGAAGTGTTATTTCCATTCGTTTAAATGAGACTCAAAACGAAGCGAGATAAAAACACATAGATACACTCATAACTTTACTCTCTTCAATAGGAGGAGGAGACTGTGAAAGAGATAGAAAAAGAAGTCGTTTTAATAAAAAGCACAACTTTCTTATGTGTAGAATGGTTTCTCCCGTTTTTTGTAGTTATCATAAGTTCAAATAAAGAGAGATTATTAATTTAAAATTTCCGAAAAATTCTAATCGTTTAGGAAAAATCCTTTGAGGAAACTGGCATATTCAATTTTTCAGTTTTGAAAAAGACAGAAAAAATTAAACAGTGATTGTGCGATATTCGAAATAAATTATGCAACAGAAAAAATATTTAGAGAAATTATGCAGCACAAAATATTTAGAGAAATATTAAGAAATTGGTGAGAAAAGGAATTATTCCAATTTTATAAATGATTATTAATTTGAGGCATTTTTCATTTAACTTGTAGTTTTGAAATTTGTGTTGCAGTTTTCATTGGCCGTTGCTCTGCTTGGATAGGAAATTATGGTTTACTTTGGATTAGTTATTTTTGCGAATAACAGCGGCCAAAAATGTGAATACTTATAGGAATGGTAATTACCAATTCGCGAATATATAAAACTCATTAGTGTACACTAAATTATTATGTGCAGTTAATTAAAAGTGTAAAATTAAAACCAGATTTTAAATTCGTATTTCAGTGCGAACATTTATAGCAAATGCATTCATTTTGTAATACGATTACTTTCTTAAATTACTGTAAAACAATGTATTCTTCAGATTAGATATATTTCTTCAGTATAATATGGAATTTCTCTGCAATAATACTTAATTTCAGGTACAAATGCGTTTTACGAGGTACAAATGTTTGCATTCAATTTTCTAGTGCGCGGAAATGAAGTGTCTTGATGATTTGACAATCTACGCATATCAGGGTTTAAGCTGACAAAAACTGATATCAGAAAAGTGCCAAAATGAGAAAAAAAGCTACAGCAAAATGCTAAAAAATATTAGTTGCTTTCGTTGCTCGAAAAATCGTATCAATAAATTTTAAATCAGCAATGTTTTGAAATACAGAGGACTAGTTATTTTAGAAAACATTACAGTATTCATGAAAAAAGAAATACACAGTGTGAGTTGAGACGTCGTCAACGTTATTTCAGTTCAAGTGTGATGTCACAGCCAATCAGCATTCATTTCTGCGACAAAGAAGTAACCAAGGAACAGAGATTAAATATGTATGCATGCACGTGGGTATTTGTTATTGCGTGTCCTAAAGTATATAGGAAGAAGGGGGGGGGTGTTACTGTAAGAAACATACTTTAAATAACAATGAAACGTTCGTCAAAGTTAAGTTTTTTTTTTGATAGGATGTTAAACAAATGTCGCCATTTTGCAATGGAGACAATTTTTTTTTCTTGCATTTTGCGAAAAAAGGCACCACAAGTATCATCAGTAATCTGGGAAATCTTGAAATGATCTTCCACGGAAGAATATATTTTGACCATCTTTCATCAAATTGTTCTGTTTCCCATCCAAGCTATTCTTTTGAGTATATTTTTAGCCTACGCGGGGGCGGGAAGATGGGGTGGAGCGACATGGATAGTCCATGGCTGATGGTCATTGGCTGGCCAAGAAAGGGGCAACCCTCATTTAAGTGAATAGGGTAGGGTAATTCAATGAAGACAACTGCAGGGGAACCCCCCTGAGTAATACAATATGTAAGGGATAGGTGTTCAAACAGGTGCTGTTAAGAATTTTGAAGAGGAAACAAAAAGAAACAAGAAAAGATCGCTGAAGTGCATAACGGATATTCTGGAATCGAGAAATCCTGTTTTCAGAGAATAAACTGTGGTTAAAAATGCCTGTCGCATTTTCGCGATGGACAATAATTTTTTCTTCGCATTTTCGAGCAACTCGTCGCATTTTGCGAAAAATGCGACTGCAGCTTAAACCCTGAAGCATATACATGTCTGGTCACCCATAGATAGACAATAGAGGAGTTTAGGCCCCCTTATCTCTCTGCAATATTTCATTTTTTAGGGTGATATTTGTGAAAATAAAAAATGTTTTAAAAATAAAATTCTCCCACCCTTAGTTTTGAAAGCTCGCATGGGCACTTACGTTTATTTGTCATGTAATTCATACAGCCAGTGGTTATTAACACATGAATAGCATAATAGCGCGCTTATCATTTTAAAAAATATTCAAAACCAAAGAAATTAAATCAGGATAATTGATAATTAAGGCGATTAATCGCAAATGTCTGTTTCGCCTTAAAACTTATGCTTCGTACATTTTGGTTTGTAAAAGCTCGCAGTTCAAATTTTGTCTGTGGCTTAACATCATACCAAAAATAATTTCTTTATTTGAATAGATTTTCCGTCTGAAAGCAAGAAAGAATATATTAATTACGCACAGAGTTAGTAGAAGCAATGTCGATGAGCTCTTTGGAAGCTATCTGCACCCTCCTTTTGACGGGCGTCCTATTAAACAGATAAAGAAACAGAGCATAGAGTTCAAAAGAGAAAAATTCTTGCGTTCAAATTTTAATGAGGACTAGTCAAAAAATTCACTCATGCAAAAGGAACCGCAAAAGTTCAGTTCTGGACGAGAAACTGCCTCACGAAACTTCGCAATTATGGGAAACCCAAAAACCACTCTAATCACAAAAAAAAATTTCCACAGAAGACAAAGTCCCTTCGTTGGTAACTGCTTCTGCACAGCCTTTGCAATTAGCTGCGAATAACTGCTAACAATTCAGTTAGAGAAAGCAGTGTGACTTTTTTCCAGGTGTGAGAAGCTTTGCATTCCATAATTTTAGGGGTTCGTTCCAGTTAGCTAAAAGAATTTTCTGACAATGCCTTCCTTCATTAATCCTGCAAACGACCTTACTTTCCATTAGCGACATGCTGGCGAAGAATTCGCGGAGAAACTATTTAACTAACTTGTCGAAAATGACAGAAGTCTTCTCGAGAACTTAGATAAACAAAAGAAAATCATATGTTATCTGCAAATACTTTTTGGGAGTGTTTTTTCTCGTCTTTTTCGCTTGCAGATCATTTCTCCAAGAAAATGAAATTGATTTGAAACGGATTCGGAACAGCGATCGAGTTGTCTGCTTTTTCTCAAGCTTTTTATAGTCCTTAAAATAGCTTTCTCTAACTCGCTCTATTGTTTAGAATTCTATTGACTTAATAGTCTTGTTTTGTATTCATGAAAATGTCCTTAAAGTAAATGGTGCTTAGATATGCACATTAAATCTATTGGGAAAGTTGGTAATTTTGCATGTTAATGCAGATTAGAACACGATTGAATTTATTTTATTTGAATTCATATATTAGTCATTGACGTAACTATCCATTGCTGTTCACAGCCACGAACACAACCATCGCTTTAACTTTTTTGACGCTCGTATCATCCACCAACCTCATTCACCACTTGAACTGGACTTCGCCGAAGCTTTCTTCATTAACATGTTTCGTGATTCCATTGTGAATGACCACAGCTCAACTCCTTCCTTCAGCTCAGCTTGGCGAAATGTACTCCACCTAACTCCTTCTGATATTAATCCATAGTCCCGCCATAATTGCCACCTCTACTAACAGACAGCCAACTTTTCCACAATTTGGTAATTTCTGGGAAGAGTGGCCGCACTACAAAAACCACGTAGTACTTGACTTCCTACTTTTGGAAGTCAACATTTCACTTAATAACTCAACTCTAGTTACATCCGCGAATCAACCTCGTTTGTTGACGATATTCCACGTGTTCACTCCCGAAGAAGGGCGAACTTTTATCGCCCGAAACGCGTAGCTCGAACTCAATCTTGACATAAATACGCTTCTAAAACGTTGTTTTTTGTGTCTTATTTATATTTAATGCCTATATGGGGAGTGGGGGCTCAATTTTTTTTATTTAGGGATAGCTAGGCCCCAACCACCCCAATGCTCCCTCCATGTTATTTATTCGTAATCCTCGTTTTTGTAAAGGGGTATAGCACCTTAATTGTGTTAATGATATTATTGGACAAAATATTGCAAGAATTTTAATTTATTATTAGCAAAAATTTAGCCAAGGAACTTGTCTCTCAATTTCAAATGTGAAATCTTTCAAAAATAATTTTATAACGTCCACCATCAGGGGCGGACTCAATTACATACTCAGTCTCTGTATAACGTTACCTCACACAACGCTGATTCGCTGTAACGGAATTTAAAAAACATAATATTTTTTATAATGCAAACAATCAATCAAAATAACACATAACTATTACCGTTCTTCAGAAGTTTTAACAGTAAACATTCAATCAGACAATGATAGCTCTTTGCTGGTGATAAATTTCCCCTTTCTTTATGTGGCCATTTTTGCCTAAGTTCAAGTAACGTCCTGAAGTTGTGATGCATTCGCCTAACGGTCGCTCTCCCGGGTTCGACTCCTAACAGTGCAAAAAATGGAGATTTTCTGGCTGTAGTTCTAGTGCTGATTTCCTAGGCCAGAAGAAGTTCCTCAAAAAACTGTAGGTTACGGCTTAATATGACACTTTAGGTCCTTGCTCCACAGAAGTCACAAACAACGCACCTATATCAGCACTGAAGCCTTAACCCTTTATTTATTTTGGGCAAATTTACACGCTTCTCGCTCGACTAGTGCTAGTGAAGTTGCTAGTTGAGGAGTGGGCTACTTCACACGCTACTCGACCGGATTTTCTCGAATTTGATTGGTTGAAACAAACCTTCGAAAGAGGTGGGCGGAGATGAAAGCCCGGGTAGAAAAATTGCTATTAGTAGTCATCTACTGAGCACTACTGCTGCGCTTTTTTACTGAGCGAGTGAAAGAGGTTTACAAGCTGTATGTAATCGACACTCGCTGAGCGAATTTCAAGTCCCTCACACGCTCACTAGTTTACAAGCCAGCGAGGAGTGTGTAAACTCACCCAATGTAATTGAGGCTTTACATTATTTTTTCGGACCACCTTTGCTTCTTGCTACATGACGTCTGAAGTTACATATACCGAGCTCGTCTTCGCATCTCGTTTCAAACCCAGGCCGTTTTTCGTTTCCACCGTATCCCTACGATTGCTCTTTAGTTGTGCGATCCCCTAATGTCCTCTTAACCCGGATGCGACTTAAAGCAGTGCCGGATGAAATGAACGCTTTCTGACTAACTGCTTATTGCAGTTCGGAGGTTAGTTCACTAGGATTTTAAAGGGTTGGATTCCACAGGAAAATGTAGGGCTGAACAGCGTTATATTTGCCAACCTTGCTCCTTAAAACACTAGCTAACACCTCTACCATTGATACGGTCAGTTGCTAAGTGGTGTCAAAGGCGACTTTAACTGAAGCAGAAAACTACCCCGTAACGGGTCCTTAATACTTGTTTGTTTGGCTTTTTTATGGCGCAAGAGCATCTGGGCTATACTGCGCCAAAGGTCCTTAATACCTTGCGTAGCCCTTGATTTTCGAGGAATGAATCCACAAAGTTGACATGGATTTGAGTATATTCAACAGAAGCATAGTAATTCAAAATTCAGGGGGCAAGTCCTTTAAAGATGATTTTGTGATGCGGCCATTAAGAAAATGCGTTTTGATATCCAATGGGGGGGGCTTGAATCCCTCGCTTTCCTACTACACTAATATTCAACATGAAATTTTCAAATACTGATTAATTTTAATTCTGTTTTTTAAAGCTTGTGCACGTTCTTCATATCTCGAAAATTTTCCACTAAAGGCATTTTTATTAAAAAAAAGTGTAATTTCGACGATTTAACGTCTAGTGGTAAAACTGCAATTATATTGGTTAGTAAAATTAGGTTTACCTGGATGAAATATTAAATAGCAAGATGTAGGGAATATAGCGTTAGTCTATAGAGTTCTTATAATTTCTGGCCTATTTGTGAAGAGAAAGAACCTCTATTAGGCGAGAAATGAAAAGGGATAGAGGAATGATTTAGACATACAAAAGGGCCAAAATGTGAAAGTTCTTTCTAAAAGATATATTTAAATTGCACTTTAAGACTGGATGCAATATGAAACCCTTGTAACAAATTCGCACTACCTTTATTATTAAAATAATGCCCAAATTATATAATATTGCTTATTATTTGAAGAGCAAAATGACATGAATGTTGTATTTACTTAATATTGCTATGGTAGTTAACTAAGTTTTTCTATAGTCTGTTTCGCAACGTTGCGTTT
>QLNU02014176.1:14902903-14922070 GCA_006491805.2 Dysdera silvatica
TGCCTCGATTACCTGACCACAAATTTCTGTTATGCTAGTGATATCACTCTACTCGTTGACATGGCGTCCTACTTCCAATTTCAAAATTTTAGATTCTCTATTGATTTCAGACGCATTTGACTTTTTCACAGATCGCTTAAACTTCCCCACAAACACACAAGACGTAGCGATGGTGTAGTGGTAAGGCGTTCGCCTAGGGGGCCCTATAACCTGAAACTTAACACTTTTTCGAGGAATTCAAAACCCATTAGGTCCCCGCGCAGCATAATCGCTTTCCTCCCGCCATAAAGCTTTCTCTCTCTCTCACACACATAATATATATAAACTCATGTAAGTCTCTGAAGTGGTGCAGTGATAACCCGTTCAGTTACCGTTCATCTGATTTCGACCCCCACCTGTAAAGGGTAAACACAGGGCCGTGCTTACGGTGTTAGCGGCCCTGGGTAAAGCAGATTTTAGCGCCCTTAAAATGTTTTGACATATCACAACGATAAAAAGTTTGACCAGTGTTTAACATTATAAAATTCTTCACTGGTCAAAACATTGTAGGTAAAGACAAAGGAAAGGTAATGAAGTTAAATTGAAAATAGGGGATAAAAATTAATTAAATAAAATACGAATTACTATAATTTATTACAAGGACGGCTTTAGGAATTTAAGCTCCGTTTTATATTTCCGTTTTATAATTTTTATCCCCTATTTTTATTTATATCAATGTCATCAGCAAACCGCAAATGATTTAAATATTCACCATTTATTTTTATTCCCTTGTTATTCCAATTTATCAGCTGAAAAATCATCTGTAAAGCTGAAGTAAAAAGTTTTGGAGAAATGGTATCTCCCTGCCTCACACCTTTACCAATTTTGATAGTTTTGGTATCTTTATGTAACCGAAATTTTGCACTTGCATTTTTATACACACGTTTCACCATGTCAATGTACACATCCTCAATGTCTGTTGATCTTAAAGAGTTGATGACTGCTGATGTTTTAATAGAGTCAAAGGCCTTCTCATAGTCAATAAATGCAACACACAATGGAAGTTCATATTCATGTGTTCTTTCAATTAATTCTCTTAATACTTGAATATGGTCCACTGTACTGAATCCACTTCGAAATCCAGCTTGTTCTCTTGGTTGAGCTGCATCTAATTTTTTCTGCAGGCGATGTGTTAGCACTTTTGTGAAGATTTTATAAATAGCAGGTAACAAGCTAATTGGTCGGTAATTTTTCAAATCCTCTTTATCACCTTTTTTATGCAAAAGAATTACTGTTGCAGAATCCCATTGGTTTGGTATGTTACCGCTGTTAAGACATTTGGTAAAGAATTTTGCAAGTATGTCTTCTACATATTCTCCAGCTTCTTTTAGGATATCTAATGTAATACCATCATCGCCAGGGGCTCTTCCTTTCTTCATACTTTTTATTGCAAATGCTACTTCTTCTTTTAAGATTTTAGGAGCTGTTCCTTCGACTATCTCAGAGTCTTCGTTTAATCCACTGTTACTTTCGTATAGATTTTTGTAGAATTCTTCAACTCTTCTAAGTATTTCTTCCCTATTTCTTGTTACGGTGCCATCCTCTCCTTTTAATGCAATGATGTGTTTCTTCCCAACAGATAAACTTCCTTTAACAACCCTAAGGCTCTTGTTATTTTCAATGGCCTTCCTTACTAACTCACAGTTGAATTTTCTTATGTCTTCTTTCATGCTTTTGCACAGAGTTTTACAAAGTTCTACATACTCAATCCTGGAACTGGTATTTTGATTGTCCACCTTCATATCTCTTCGCCTTTTCATGAGCTGTTTCGTCTTCTCAGATAATTTGCTATTGTGCTTTTTACAGGTTACACCACCAATTTCCCCAGCAGTTTCAACTATTGTCTTAACAATGTTTTCATTTGCTTCTGAGATATCACTTTCATCAATAAGTCCTTCCAGTGCAGAAAAGCGATTTTTTAATTCCAACTTGAATGCCTCGGTATTTTCTTTTAATTTCTTTAAATCCACCCTCTTACTTACTTGTTTCCTAATGAGCTTCTGTCGTTCTAATTTAGTATTTAAGTGCACTTTACATCTCACCATTCGATGATCACTTCCAGTATTAAATCTGTTCAGTACACTGCAATCTTCAATAATTGATTTCTTGTTTGCCAGGATATAGTCAATTTCACTAGTTCCCCCATTTGGGTGTTTCCATGTCCATTTTCTTTGCGGTTTCTTCTTAAAAAATGAATTCATGATGCTAAGATTTTCAGCTTCTGCAAATTCGATGAGTTGATCGCCACGTTCATTCCTTTCCCCATATCCGTATTTACCAACCGATGTCTCTCCTTGTTCCTGTTGTCCAATTCTTGCATTGAAATCCCCCATGATGAGCTTGATATGTTGTTTCCCTTTGGTGTGTAACTGTTTGATTTCGGAATACTAGTTTTGTCATACAAACTCGTAAAGTAACATCATAAGAAAGACATTACCATCCATTTTATAGTCATTTTAGTGTCATAAGTTTCCATGTAATTTAGAAACGGATAAATTTTATCGAATAAAAATACCATGGTCAGAGTTAGAAACGTTTAATTTCTAAATGACGATTTGTCATTCGTTTCTTTCAGCGTCATACTTTACCAGTTGATTCCGTTTATCTATGAAGCTGTTACTGATGCTGCCGTAATTATTTTTTCTATTCTGACGCGCCGATAATGGCTTCATGCTTTTTAACCAAAAATAGACCAATTTAAAAGTAGAGATGTAACAAAACAATTCAAATTATGAAAAAAAACCTCGAAAATTTGTTCTTATTCTAATTTGTTAGGTCAAACTCAAAATGTCCCTCCATACTAAGGACGAACTTTGTCTTTATATTTGAAAGATATTTCTTTCGCTTTATGAACTTGTGAATATTGTATTCCTATTTTTTTTTTTCTTATTAACAATCAAACATGCGGTATTCGTTCGAGCTAATCAACAAAACAATTTTCAGGCAATTAGCTGTGTAGCAAAAAGATTATTTATTGCTAAAACTTTACGTTTCGATTCGAGCTGTGCGAATCATCATCAGAAGGGTTAGTTACAATAAAAATCTTTGAAAAATTATCGAATATACATAAGTTGCGGGAACAGTATATATGTTAAAAGGAATTATTATAAAAATCGTAGAGATGAATATAAAAGCCAAAGCAGAAGAAAATGAAATAGAAAAATAAAAACTGACATTTACACGTTACAGTTTTGTTAGAATGGGTAGCCAAGCAACGGGAATGGTTTTTGCATCGTCTCTATTAAAATTATTAGGATACTTAAAGAAACCTCTATTGCTTCTCTGTATAATCTGGGCCAAAAATTAGTTGATTTTGCAAGAACTTTAGTATGGTCAAAAAGGATTAAATGGTTATTTAAAATTGAATGTTTTGCTATTGCCGATTTTGTTATCTGTTTATTCCTCACGAGGCTTTCATGCTCCCGTTTTCGGCACGCAGTGGATCGACCTGCTTGCCCGATGTATAACTGTCCACAAAAACAAGGAATTTGGATGGGATATACAACAGGAATTTTGAATGTATCCACAGGTTCTTTAGCAGAACGTAGGAAACTAAAAATCTTGTTTTTTGGAATAAATACTGTATCGATATTGTCTCAAAAGTAAACGGCCAATACGATCAGTGATACTGTTTATAAATGGCAGGAAGGCTTTATGCTCATTTCTTTTAAAAGAAATACGGTCAGGAATTAGGTATGAAAAATGGGCTTCAGTTTTGGACTTGAAAGTTTTTGGAATATAATGATGATTGTAACCATTTTCTTCCAAAATGCCACTAAGAAAATTGAGTTCATTCTGTAAAACTGTTTTGTTACTGCAAATAATATTGTCTCGTTTGAACAATATGTCAATGACCGTCCGTTTCGGGGAAGGGTGATTGTGCAACGAAGCTACTTGTTAGTATGCGTAGGATTCCTGTAAACTGAAAAAAGTAAGTTATTGTTTCTTTGCTTCGAGATTAAAACGTCAAGAAATGGCAGTCTATTATCACATTCAACCTCCATGGTAAACTTAATTTGTTGGTGGATGTTATTGATATGTATTATAACGTGAAACAATTTGTATGAGCTGTTACGCTTCATGGCATGCAAATGTATTTAATAAAATTGATATAAATTTATTCACCTGATTTCTGATTGTTACGAGTTATTACACCAAACACAATCATTACATGATTTCTTTCAAAGTGCTGTCCTTTGGTCCTTCATAAAAACAGCTATGAAGAGAACCCAACGTGCTGTGCGGCTCTTTTTAAAACATCTGTATCACGGCTAAGTTGATCTGCGACTTCATTTGTTCTTAAAAATTTTTCATCTTACATCCACATAGAACAATTTACCCCATAACTCCCCACAAAAAAAGTCCAACGGCGTTGGAGCTGGGTGTCCAAGCAATTCGACCCTCAACACCACCCCGGTCCATTCCACAAGGAACAGCTTTGATTGAGAGAGTGCCTTACTGTAATGTCAAAATAGCATATTAACCCCTTGCCTTACGATTTAATTTCCAATAGCGCGTGCCATAAACGCGCGTGCCTTTTATAATTTCTCGTAAAAAGTAAGTCTGCAGTTCCGAATACAGTAAAGAAAACTGAGTGAATGTCGCGTGTAGCCCGATCAGCTCTACAACGTCTCAGAGACGATTTATTTACATTTGGCACGGCCGCCCCACCACGTCCCTGACACGACATTGTAAGTTAAGTGAGTTGAGTTACTCCAAAGCTTCCTACGATTAGTGATTACCCTCTACCCTTTCGTTCCTTTTATTCTACCTCATACTAGTGGCAGGAACAAAACTTCCTAACAAACAAAAAACAGTTCTTTTAAACGGATCAAAATGGTTAAGGAAGGTTTCGCTGGTTGCAATCTTCGCCAAACACGATCCCGAAAGAAGCGTTTGTGGAAAAAGCCGCCTGAATCATTTCGCAAACTTTCTGCAGAACAGGTTTACGCAAAAAATTGTGAACAGTGGACGCTCAAACAATTTTGGTTAGAGCCCCTAGAACTATAGGCCGACGTATCAGCCGCCATTTGGTTGTACACTTCTGGTTTTATAACACGACGTTTACCATTCGAATATTAATCATCCATTTTCTTACAGGTTCTATTGCAAATCTAAGCATACTGTTTGTTCCCCGATTGATTTGGAAATTCATAGAACATTCAACCATTTAAACCTATTTTATCGAAGACAACACACTTGTAAATCGTACAACCGCATAACAGATTGTAGAAACTGAACACTGAATGAAATAATAAAACAGTAAAACGTTCTTAGTGCAATAAAAACTTTGTTTTACTGTTTTATTACTCAACTGCATACGACAAGGAATAAGGCTACGTGGTACGATGGTATCAAAATGGCGGATGCGCCAGCTCTCCTTTTTAGGAGCCTTAGCTTCAGTGAATGAAACTGGTTGACGTTGCGGGAAGAGAAATTGTCTTTCGCTGGCCATCACTGTTAAACAGTTTTTCGTTAGTCGTTGTTCGTAAACAGTGTTTTTCTAAACTTGTTTTTTAACCAGAGCGAGTGTTAGACTCTAGGGCCCGTTGTTCATAGTTTTTTTTTCCGTAAAAAACAGTTTTTGCTAGTCATGCAGCTGGTGTGACATCCTATCATTATACTCCTTTTATTTTTACATTTTGTCTAGTAAGATCAGTCTCCGCAGTTCGCCGAGAGTTCGATTATCAGGTTCAACTTCCAACTATGATAAAAGAAGGACGCTTACTGTCTAGCTACTCGCCATAGTTCGGGAATTGTTTCCCTAGGTCTTAAGATGCTTGGATTGCTAGGAAAACTGTAGGTCCCGGCGCAGACATGATCCTTGCCATCCTTGCGCCGCAAAACTCCCAAAACGCCCAAACGCTCCCAAAACGCTCAAATAAGATCCCATGAAATTGAAATATGCAAAGTGAAATTGCGGATATGATTCTTTACTAATTAATAAGTAATCATGACCACAATTCCACAATTCCACAAAAAATGTTTTATTATGTATAAATTATAAGATAAATCTTTAAATTGATCTTTGCATTTTTCGAAGCAATTTTTCAATACATACTCAAAAGCGGATGAATATATTGGTGCGGCATTTGTCTGTGGAAATGATGTTATACAAAGTCAACAACTGCCACAGTTCTGAATCATTTTTACGACAGAAATTCATGTCATAGGATTAGTACTGGAATACATTTGATATAATTCATTAAATACAACTGTTATCTGTACAGAATTACTCAGCGTTTTGCAGAGCCTGGCTTAATTCAAAACCTCACACTACTCCGGAATACACAGATCTCAAAAACAACTCGTAGATACAAATAACGCACAGCATGTTGTGAAATTTTGTTGGCTTCCGCGCCATGTTGGCATTTTTGGTAATGAGCAGGCTGACATTGTTACAGAAACAGCAGAACCTCATAATATGATCGTGCCATTCCAAGACTTTAACAGTCAGGTTCCATCCCATCTGTACAATAAAAAGCAGTTGGAATGGGACGAGCAAGTTTCTAATAAACTTCACCATGTAAAGACACGGATTCAAATGTAATTCTAGCTTTAGGAGTGAGCGCCGCAAAGAGGTAACTCTTGCTAGACTTCGCATCGGCCACACACGCTTCTCCCATCAACATCTTTTAATGGGAGAAGGCCCTGCGGTGGCGCAGTGTGGTAACGCGTTCTCCTATTGCGCGGCTAATCCGGGTTCGACTCCCAGCAGTGCAAAAAGAACGCTTACTCAGAGATCTCATAAAAGATCGCACTGCTCACTGTAGTCCGGGGTTTGGTTCCCCAGGCCTTAAGAGGTTCGGATTCCTCGGAAAACTGTAGGTCCCGGCGCAGCATGACCACTGTAGTCTTTGAGCCGTAAAACCAAAAAACAAACAATAAAGGGACAAGGTGCGCAGGTGTGTGCTACATGCAAAGAACCGTTAAATGTTTTGCATGTTTCATCTACTTGTCCCGATTTTAATCAGAACGTTCATTAATTTTTAACCAAAACAATTTTACTCTTCGTGATATTTTAGGTGAATCTTTTAATCATGAACTCATTTTTAACTTTTTATCTAATATCGACTTTTTCCATTGTATCTGATGTTATCATATCGTTTCGTTCGTTCCATTTAACACATTACTTTTAATACAGAGATAGTGAAAGAGAGAATACAACCTCTTGATGAAGTAGTAAGATATATATGACAACGTAAAGCGGGAAAAAAGTTATTTTTATTGCATTAGCCAGGCTTTCGGCTGTCCAATGGAACAGCCGAAAGCCAGGCTAATGTAATAAAATAACTTTTTACCCGCTTTACGTTGTCATATATATCGTATTACTTTTAATACATTTTATCCGTTTAGTTTTAACTTATTCTCATTTAAAATTGTATCTGTAGTCTCGCCTTGTTTAGCGTAGAATGACTCTTCTATCATTGTACCATAACAAAAAAAAAACCCCAAACCATTCAATACATATTTGTTACTAATTGAAATTTTTGAATGCATAATTGGAATTATAATGCTTATTTATTTGTTGTTCCAAACATTATTTATTAAAATTTCAGAAAGTTTAATACCAAATCCAAATTCAAATTATTCTACTCTGAATTACATTTTCATGTGATAAAAGTTTAATTATATGCTTTTTAAATATTTAATCATGTGCTCATGTTTATTTTATGCGCAAATACATGAGCTCGGATGAATTTTTGTCTTCATTCGTCAATTTACATTTATTTTACGATAGTTCAACTAAAATATTTCTATAAATCCATTCGGATCTTTTTCTGTAGCAAATTGCAAACAATTTCAAAATTGTATTTGTTTCCAGCAGCAAATTCACTACTTCTGAAAAAAAATTATAATACTCAAACTACATAGTTTGAAAGCAGAAACTTAAGCCTTTGTTACTTTTGTAAAAATGTATGTAAAGATGCAATTTCTTTCGCATTTGTAGGGGGTAAATTGCACAAGTATTTGATAAAATTTTTGAAACCTTTCCTATTACGAATACATAAATAAGTCGAAAATGTCTGTTCGAGCTATCTTGGAGATCTCTCCATAGTGGAATCATTTCAAATTGAAACTCCGTCTGCTTTTTTTCCAGAAATATGATGGGAATATTTTACCCTTCATCTTCGAAATCTGCAGTAAATTTTCCTTTTAGATAAACATGCTTGGACTTGTGATTCGCCAAGTTTAGATTTGTTTGTTTTTCTTTTCATCAGTAAGAGCAAAAACGGGCATTACTTTACTTTGCATTTTTTGCACATTGAGATCTTTCGAGTCTAATATTTATGTTAGACTGAATGATCGTAGTTTCGAAACGTAAGTAGAAATTATTACGCAAAGTAACAATAATTAAATAGCTCTAAAATAACAAGAGTTTTATAGCGTCGTTAACCTATTGAAATATTGTTTTTATAATCAATAAAATTATTTTCAAAATGATTCTCGTGAATTTACGCTCAGGTGGGTGAAGACGTATTCATATTCAGCCCGGCGTTGGCGCAGTGTGGTAACGCGTTCTTCTAGTGCCCGGTTAATCAGAGTTCTCCTCCCAATAGTGCAAAGAACGCTTACTCAGAGATCTCATAAAGATCGTACTGATCAGTGTAGTCCGAGGTTTGGTTCTCTAGGCCTTAAGAGGTTCGGATTTCTCGGCAAATACTAGATCCATAGGTTTGGATTCCTCGGAAAACGGTAGGGTTCGAAACAGCATGATCATTGTAGTCCTTGAGCTCTTAAAACCACAAACAAAAAAAAAATATTCATATTCAGATATTCATGCTTGTACCTCAGCGGCACAGACAAAGAATATCAATATTACCTAATAAGGTAATGTCTGAAGATACTGGGTGACGTTTCATCATTTCTGTGACTTGAGAAAATCCAGAAATTATTTTCCTGTTCATTTGCCTTCCAACAGCAAATCAAGGATAGAATCAGTATACGCATATAAGTGTTCTCTCGAAAATTGAACTCTACTGCTTATTTTCAACTTTGCACACATTAATGTAAAGCATATGGAACAGTTATGAAACAATTTTTTAATGTAATTATTAATGAACTTTCCATAAAATGCGATTAGCCTTTAATGTAAAAATTACATTAGTTAATTTTAAATTCTTTCTTGCCTGTTCTCTTTATATCTCTTATGTTTGACAGAGTTCCGTTTTCAAGTAAATAACTCTTAATCTTTGCGTTGGCCTATATAATTTCAAAGGGTATTACTTGTGATCTACTCGAGTTATTTATTTTAGAATATAATATTTGGATTAAATTATATATGTACATAATCATTCTCAAGTAGTTTTATTTAGTAGTTACAAAAAAATTTTTACAGGTAATAAATCAACATTTTTCTATGCGTGCCTGTCGCGCACTAAATATATCTATTTTCGCATTCTACACATTCCCCTAAGTGTTTCCAGGTCACGTCAATTCGGTAACGTGCAGGTTTTCAAATTTTTAATTATTGCTTAAATTTTTATGTCAATTTTTCACCTGAATCAAATGCCTGCCTAGGTAAAAAATCCTTAATCGACTAAAAAGAAATAGAAAAACGGCAGGAATCAGAACGAAGCTGTATAAAGTGAGGAATATTGTCTAACCAGATTTTCAATTGTGAAAGAGTTAGAAGCATCATGTGGGACCTGACATTTTCTAGAAGAAACATCATTTTTACTTCCTTTATGTGATACCTCCTGCTTGCGATGGTTCTCTGAAGTTTTCTTAACAATTAGTAATATCTCTTCTCACTAACATAGTAAATTTCTTCACGTGTGCCATGGTAGAAAAGGCCAGTGTTGAGTCCTTAAAGAGTGTTTTTGATTTTATTCGTTGATAGATAGACCAATGGTTCTTACTATCCACTGCATGGAACACTTTTCAAACCACATGCGTATTCAGAATATACCTTTTACGCTTTTCTTGAATAATATAAATAGCTATTCAGTGCAAAAATGTAGGTGCCCTGCGGTGGCGCAGTGTGGTAACGCGTTCTCCTAGTGCGCCGCTAATCCGGGTTCGACTCCCAGCAGTGCAAAGAACGCTTACTCAGAGATCTCATAAAGATCGCACTGCTCACTGTAGTCCGGGGTTTGGTTCCCTAGGCCTTAAGAGGTTCGGATTCCTCGGAAAACAGTAGGTCCCGGCGCAGCATGACCACTGTAGTCTTTGAGCCGTAAAACCAAAAAGGAAGCAAGACAAAAATGTAGGTAATATACCTTTCTGTTGTTGCATGATATTGTATACGGTTAGTTAATTCTATCCAAGGGTTTACGTGGGGAAAATTACAGAATTTAGGGATTTTCTTAAATTCGGTGACGTTTTACAAGCTACTTGCGGAACCTCAGGAGTGTCGTAGTTCTGCGGGGCACACTGTGATAGAGAGAACCTTAGTTTTCCTTAACTGAGGGTGATTTAGGGTCATATTGCATTGACCGTTGGTAAAAGAAGTCTTAGGAAGAGATAAACCGAAGTCCCTTTGAATGTTATTGACCCCCCCTTAAAAGCCTCACATTGCGGTCCTAATGTTTCATCTTAATTGCTTAATCTCATGTGTAAAAATTTTTGGCAGCTGCCTTCCAAAAATTGATGTTTAAAGATTGGTATAAATTGCAGAGTGCTTCTAGGCATCGAAAGTTTTTGCATTATTGGTATTGTCAATATTGGCGAAGTATGACACTTGATGTACTTGTCATGAAACTGTAGTTCACTAGCGTTTGGTATTTGCAATTTCCCTATTGGATGTAATCATTTGTTTGATGAGCGATGCCTGTTTTTTCACTGTTACTGTAGTTCGTCCACCGGTCCTAGACTAGTCACAACTGTAAAAACCTCAGCGTTTGATATAAAGTGTGCAAAGATTATCACGTATGTCATATATTGCGAGCCTACAATATAACAAATGTACTCTATAGCTGCGTCGCCAACCGGTGGTCCGCAAGAGAATTTTGGTGGTCTGCAGAAAAATTTGGACTTATTTGCATTTTTAATGTTTTATTAATAACAAAACAAAAATAATATTCTAAGAAATTCTCATATTCTGAATGACAATTTTTGCTTTTGTATTGTACTAAATTCACGAAATATACTAGATAGGATCATAAACGTTGAAGTACTAATATCTAACTTTCTTTTAAAATAATTAATTGTAAATTTTTATGTCGATAATGTACTTGAAATAATTATCGGCAATTAGTGAAAGAAACCTTCACGTGCCGCAATGCGGTTACCAGGAAGAGCCTTGTATTTGTCTTTTTAAAAAAAAATTCATGTTAATATTCCGTGGGGTTTAAAGTTATGAATTTAATGGTGCGTGAAGTCCGAAAGGTTGGCAACCGCTGCTCCATAGCACTCAGCGCTAATGTAAACCGTTGTTTGTATAATTAAGACTTTGGCTTTGCAAAGTGAACAAACAGACCACGCTTTAGTACGAAATCTGACCATTTCTGTCCTGGTAATACAACTAATCCGTTTATTAAAATCCAGTGTATTCAAAGTATTGTAATAACACGTATGACGCTAATTACATTACGTATTTGGTTTCTCACGACTAAGTCAGGAAAAAGCAATCCAGGAGCTCTTGCTTGCGGCCTTTTCACCAGTGTTAAACTGAAAATCCCCTTTTACCCGCCAACAAGTACTCTTACTATTTTCACTTTCTAATCCCCACTAGATACGTTTCCGGGCCTAGGGTAAATTCAACTTTGGAACGCTTCTTCCATCACATAACGCTGAATCCATCCCTGGATATTGCTTCTATAGTTCTCTCACAATACTTTCCTAGTTTGTGGCGTCACTTCTGGCATAGACGTATAGATAAAATGTTTATTTTGATGTTCTTCACCTGTTGCACATACTTGGCAGTTCCCAACTCTTTTCTAGTGTGTTAAAAAAAGGCAGATTAAGCTTATTTTTAATACATAGTAACACGAATTAGGAAACGTAATTCCGGATTTCTTTGTCTCTACTGTATTATTAGCTCAATCAAACAAAAACTAATCTCTAATTAGTTATCAAATTGTATTTAATTCATGTAATTGGCTACGTAGCAACGTGATGGACGTAAACAGTAGTTACGCTCTACAGCCAAACCGGCCCCTTTGCGGGGAAATGGGCAAATATGGTGTATTTGGTGTCCCCAACAATCCCTCTTATTACGTCCGTAGAGTTCAATGCCACCGTGTATAATATATATTTCCAATTTCGCATGGAAATCCGGAGGACATATGTGGCGTCACAGCGTTTTGTGACAAAGTTGTATCGTATTTACTTAGTGTGCCATCAATCCGTCTCCTACCTCAAAGGTGCCACGAAAAACTCGTACCGATTAACTACTCACTCACAAGAGCCCTCGACCGGATACCAAGTGGTCGTGGACTCTGTTCCCGCCAGGCACAGTGAAATCCTTTTCTTTACGAGCAATTTATCTTCTACTCATTATAGGATTTGGGCTTCCAGGTTCTTCAGGAAATTGTAGTTCCCGCTGCATGGTGATCTATGCTGTGCTTGCTCCGTAAAATGTAAGTGGCGTCGCAGCCTTTTCATTATGTAGAAATCATAGGCGTACGCAGAACGTTCGTAAGAGGGGGGAGAGGTTATAGGCTTAATGGAGGGTTACAGAGCTACAACTCACATATTCCTATGTTAAATATACAAAATTTCATTGCAATGGGGGGGTTACAACCCCCATCAACACCTTACTGCGTACGCAAATGGTAGAAATGGCTACGATGGATTGCTTTTCGCCGGCATCTGTGTGCTTTGGCTACGTAGCATTGGGGCGTCTGCTATTGTGACCCACCCAGGTTCGTGGCCATCATTGAAGATGCAGTGGTTATGTTGCAAGATGCGCTTGTGATAGTAGCAGCCTTTTATTTCAGTCAACGATTCAACTCATTACAATAAGTGAAATATGTTTAAACGCTCAAAATATTTCTTATCTTAATGTATGTCCAATCAGGGACGCCCGCATACAAAACTATTTAGCACAATTGATCATCAAAAGCTAGTTCTTTGGTTGTAGCTGCTTAAATAGTAATAGTGCACGCGAATTACCATAGGTATTTCATGAAATATAGTAACTAAAATTTCATCAGGCGTTAACAAGGACCTTAATGACCAGCTAGTACTATTTTAGTCTTTAGTTCTAGCTTTGAAACTTTAGAATTACAATACAATAGATTTCAATTTTGTATATTAAAATATTAATATACGTAAAGAATACATAGACGAAAAATTATATTAATTATATATTTGAATTTGTTTTTATAATCAATTGTTCATTAATCTATGATCGAATCTTTTTATTTAAAAATAAGAAAATCAACGGAAATGTGACAACGTTTCGAGCAAAGAAAAACAATTTCTTCAAGAATTTTTTGACACACAGTTATTTCATCGATTATTGAATTTCGATCGACAGCCTTTTTGACATAAACTTGTGGATATTTCCTTCGAAGCGAGCGTTTTTTAATTACTTATACGGATGAGCACAAATTTTGAAAAGAATTAAATACAGCAGAATTTTCTATATTCATATATTAATGTTAACCTTGAACAAGTTGGACATGGGAACGTATTGTTAACTAAATCCCTGATATTTTAAAATCGTAAATTTCTTTTAACTTACTATTAAATGGATTGTTGTTCTTTAAGCAATCCAGGAAGATGTTTTTCCTTTTGTTAAAGAGGAAGTTTGGTGATCATTTGATTTTAACCAGATACGTATTTAGGTTATATTCATTGTAATGTTTAAAATTAATTTCAGTGCATTAATTTGCACTTGTGCATTCTGTGTTAAATAGTTAATTTTATCCGAGCTAGATTTTGGTATTGCATAAATAAATCTTGTATGCACAAAAACTTTGTTCTAGAAATGAAGAATTATGTTGTACTTTGCTTGGTTTCTCCAGATTATGTATTTGCCCATAAATTTGCTCTATCTGTACGAAGAAGTACCATATAGAGCTTAATATGGCTGGCTATTTAAAATATAATATACGGACTACTTGGAGGAGAGAGAAACATACTTCATACTTAGCTGCTTCTATCCCGCAACTAGCAACTAATGGCAGGATTGGCGAAATATTGAGAAAATGGTTGGTGCTAATTATTGTTATCTCGCCCTCATTGTTCAGTCACTGGAATTGCCCATATGGAATGGCAGCTCAGTCGCTCTGAACTTTGATCCCCCCTTGAGTACTTGAATTTTCCTCGGCTTAAGAGAATCAGAGGGAGCCACAAAGTGGAGTTGGCGAGTTACCTGCTAAAGCATAATAATTGAGTTCCTACCTAGTGGCTCGTGTTTCTGTAATACTAATGTCATCGTGAGTTCAGAGCCGGCTTAAAGGGTTGCCAAGAGGCTCATAACTGCCTATATTAGAATCGCGATTCTGAGAGGAATAATGCTTCGTCCATTATCTTACGCGGTACATCCGCTCTCTCGGCTAGCAGATGCATATAATATCTCAACTCGCATGCTGTCGTATCTACTCATGTTTGCACATTTGAAGAGAGACCCAAGTATAACTTACGAGACCAAAACAGGTCTCTGTTAATTCATGCGCGACCAATAATCGGTGCATTGCCGATGCCAAGTTTCATGACGATACGGAGAATTCGCATTTACAAACTGAGATAACCAAGATGAATGCTGCATGAATTAAATATGTATGTGAATAATCATACGACAACCTATAGGCCTATTTATTGAAAGTTCTTTAATTTTTTGTCAATTCTAGCCGCCTGTTTTAAAACAAATATACAATGACATTCCAATGGCAAATGCAGTCATTCTTTAAAATGAAACGTATTAAGCAAACATTAGTATTCAATCTCTTGCATTTGTATGTTTGTACGATGTTAGCAATTAACCATATGGTATAAGTATTTTATAAAATGTTTCTTAATAAAATTATGGTATAAATTTTTTATATAGTAAGCATTTTAATACGAAGAGCTTTACCACTTCTTAGAAATGATGCATCAAACATTATTTCGGGTGAAACATCCATGATTATAATGTTAATATTCATTTGGCGTATAATAGGCAAATCTGGGTTCACCCAGTCTAGAGTTGTAATTTTTTAGCCTAACTCAGCTCATGGTGCCATAATAATAAACTGATTTATGTATTTATACATTTTAATACACTATGCATATTATAAAAATAATTATTATATACCCTGTAATGTATGAAATATAATATTTAAACCATAATATCTTCGATTATTTCTTCGTCTCTTATTCGATTAAATTTTCATTTATAAATAACTAATGGTAGTATATTATATACAATTAAATTATTATATTACATCAAATAATGTTAGAAATTCTTTCTAGTATACGTTTATATCTATGACGCTTTGTTTTTGTAATAAATACATTTAAATACCTTTTTTTAAATATTCAGTGAATTTTAAAACCAAACAATTCAATATCATTTCATCTACCCGAAGAGTGATTCAGAGGATAATTCTGTCATAAGTGCTACGGGAATATACGAAGGTGGTTGATAAAGGTTATAAATCTCCATTAAGCATAAATATGTATGTTACACGCACAAAAGGTAATTATTTCTGTATTCATATACTATAAGGGGTTGGTGCCTGTATCCCCATTGTAAACTTCCTGCATACGCTGTGTATCCCAATTTAGTCTATTACTGTTGCTTTGAAATAACAGTAGCTTCTAAACCATTATAAAACATATAAATTACACAATTTTAAACCCTGATGCCATTTATTCAGCGTTTAAACTACCATTTTTAAGGGGCAAAGTTTCTGCCCCAATTAAGTGAAAAGTTTGGATCTGCGAAAAAAATTCCTTTTTTCGGTTTTTGGATCCAATCATAGTCTATCGGAAGATCCATTTCACCTACCGATGCCTTTCGTATTCTTCCTCCATCTTTCCCTTCCTTTTTGAATTTTTTTTTATTTCTTTTCTTCATTTCTTCGTCTGAAAGCATCGCTTCGCGACGGCGGATCGCGATAAATCTTGGCGGGCTTCAGTCTGACTGTAATGGTCTTCACTTTGAAATAGTCTCTGCCCTCAACTTGATGACCAAACGAATCAGAGACGGTGGATTTCACAAATATTCTGGGTAGGTGCTGAATCCAAAATGCGAGTAGGGGAGGAAAAGATTGCGGGGTGTAAATCTACGAACCTAAAATCTTTAACCGATGAAGTTTGAAAATTTTCTTCCAAAGTGCTTTCACTCCCCGGGAAATGAAAATAGAATTACAGTGGAACCTGGCAAAGTGGCCATCTTGGTAAATTGACCACCTGGGTAAGTCGACCAATTTTTATAAGAAAACTGGTAGGAACTTGGTCATGCCTATATCAAATTCGGTCATATATAGTGACCACAAATCGATGGTGGTCAATTGCAGTCCAGTATAAAGAGTGGTCACTTAAGGCAAGTTTTACTAAAGTGGCAATAAAAATAGTGATGTCGAAATTAAAAACAAATAACATGCTTCCGATACAGTCTGTTTTCATGACAGTATATGTTTGTATATGCGTAAGTTCGCACATAAAGGTGATTGCATACACGAGTATTTACTAAATACCTTATTGGTTAACTGATTACTGAACTAAACATTAGTCAAGAGTTTCACTTGTTGCGTTCTTATTTAAATCTCAGTATTTTTCCTATTGGATCTTATTCTTAGGGAGTTAGCCCTAGGAATATTACCCCATCTTATGTAATTCCCAGGGTTCAGCAAACCTGGTCGTCATTGGTGACTAGACTTTTGCAGTTAGCGGGTAGGAAATTCCTTTTCCTACTTGGCTGAGACATACACAGACGTGTACCATTTTCATATGGAAGCATGGTTCACCATTACTTATCAAACCCTTCTTATAAACACTTATAATTTCTAGCCAAAGGTGAACCCTGTGATGGTGCAGAAATAACGTGTTCTCCTAACATGTGGTTATCGCAGGTTCTATTATCAACTGCGAAAAAAAAAAATTTTCCAACTAACTGCTCACTGTAGTCCGAAGGTTGGTTCTCTAGGTCTTAATAGGTTCGATTTCCTCGGAAAATTGTAAGTCCTAGCGCAGAATGATACTTTTTGTTCCTGCGCCGTAAAATTCAAACAAAACCACGCTGACATTATACCAGAAAACTCTTCATAATTTTGTATCGCTTTCCCTACTAAGGAGCATTTTACCTCACCCGAATACGAAAATTTAATACTATTATATGGTTAACACCAATACTTATTATTATTTGCTAGGATTAGAGAATTACTGTGGTATCATACCATTATTCGTAAACAGTTTCTGTCCCCCCCCCACCTCTATCTATATATGCTATAAAAGCTAGTTTCTAAAATTTAGTAGATTATCCCAGATAGCACGAACATGTCCCGCGGACATCCCCAAAGTCCCCAGGACATTCGAAATAAACTGTGGGACGTCCTGCAGTGATCCATATACACGCGTGAAGGTACGTCTTTGGAGGACACATTTCGGGGGTTTTAGGACAAAAACTGGAATTCCTTTTAGCATGTTTTAAGACTTGTTACTGCGGATTTTAGGACGACAAAATTTGGATTTACTATTAGGACTCCTGAAGGATATTTTTTCAATGTTTTTAGGACAATAGTTCAATTTCCTTTTAGGACGTTTAAAGGACTTTATCTTGATATTTTCAGGACGTGTTATGGCAGTATTTAGGACAAAAGTGAGATTTATTTTTATGACGGTTTAGGGACTTTATTTGGATCTTTCGAGGACGTGTATTGGTGGGTTTTTAAGACAAAAGTTGTATTTTCTTCTGGGACGTTTTAAGGTTATTATTTTTAGGACATGTTACGGCTGTTCTTAGGACAAAAGTTGGATTTCTTTTTAGGAAGTTTTAGAACGTGTTACGATAATTATTGGAGAAAAATTGGATTTTCTTTTTGGATGTTTTAGGGATATTATTTGAATCTTTCACGGCTGGTCATGGGACGAAAGTAGCATTGACACTAATTATGTTAGGCGTAATAATGTTTCGCCTGAACATATATAAAACAATATTTCCATATATATGTGTGGTTAGAGTAATTAGTAAGTGAAAGTTCTTTTCGCTGTGTTTCACCACTTAATTTCATTGATAATATTTATAACAATGAACGTTTAAATTATTTACCTGAAGTTTGTTTGCCAAACATTTTTTAGTAAACCTATAATTTGCTCTCTTTCAGTCTGACAACTTCCTTCACATTTTCACCCTCCCCCTTAAGAGGCGGAATCATATTTACTATAAATTACTTGCATATAATCTCAAAAGAATCATATTTTTCATCAAAATCCACACTTCAGGGTTTGTAACATGTTAACTTAAAATGTAATACGTTAAATTTCACTTTTATTTCTCTTCCTATAATTTTGATATATATATGTAACACAAAGAAGTTATTTTGTAATATCTTTTAACTACGAACTATTTCCCTGATTGCAAAAATATCGGGGGGCATAAAAACACAGCTAAATAGTCTCACGTACTAACAAAACCTGCTCACAAAACTTCAAAATTTCACGTACTCACAAACTAGCAAATTTTTTGGTTACATTTTTTTTAAATATATTTAAATTCCCTGATTAATTTCAACTCTTTGACAAATACCCTAATAATTCCGGGAATACCAAATTCCCTGATTTTTTACAATCTGTGGACACCCTGATGCAACAATTACTCGTTTATCGAAACTTTCGCATGGACAAATCGTAGTATTCATTCATTACATTTCACTTAAACGATTGTCATCGTATAATTCATCAATAAGCCTTTTAATTCAAGTTAATTTGTAACAACCGAATTTAAACATTGACCAAATAATCACAAATTATAACTAAAATTCGCGTAAACAAATCTTTTCTATTTTCAAGTATACCATCCAGACTTCAACAAGAAACCAGCCAGCACGCGGTAAGAATAAAATCTTCCAGCGTTGTACTGAGTAGGGCTGATAATTAATGTTTACTGAAACGGAACAGACTAATGCTGAAATTCTTTCATAAGAGCATAGACGTTATTGAGAAAATTTTAAATTTAACGAAAACTATAGGTTATATCACTCTAGTATCATCAACAAGCGGCAGGAGAGAAATATGCCTATTTACCTCGAGAGA
>QLNU02014176.1:14922170-14934856 GCA_006491805.2 Dysdera silvatica
TATCAAAAGCGGGCTTTCAAAGAATTACTTAATATCATATCACAACACCAAAGGATATGTTTGAGTTTTGTAAACAAAACATACCTGGAATTAAATATGTTTTTGTGCCACAATCAAGGGTTGAAGAACAAGCAGAATTTCTTTCAGGCAGATTTGGTTCTTACGTTAAGACATGAACACTCAAGCTTACCACATTTATATTCCTTTAAATCTATGTACTATAGGAGTCGGTGAAACATCTGTTTCAGAACATTCCATCGATTGTAAAATCTCCAAAGAAAATACCCAAGGCATCGATCGTTTCCTTTGGGTGTGTAAAGAATAACAGTAATGTTGCTTGCATATATCAGGGAAATTGGCGGCTTGGAATTATAAAAGACATTCCTATTTCTGAACAAGATTTTAAAATACGTATCTTTCATCCTTCAGGACCAAGTGTACCAGTTTCAAAATTTGTAAAAATGACTGCATATGGGTAGAACTGAAAAATGTTTTAAGGATCTTGTGTCCTTTGGATTTATCAACACCCACAGGACAAGTGCATAACATAAAGCCAGAAATGAGTGATGCAATTTCTGAACTTTTTCCCAAAAAGATGCTAAAATAAGGAGACTGAAGCATGAATAAATTAAACCATAAGAGACAAAAAGTGAATATTTCAAGAACTTGGAAAATAGACTTTATCTCTATAGAGCAGTCTTTGTACTCAGTCAGTGTCAAAACTGAACATAATTGTTTTAGAGGAAAATGTTATATATTGAAGTTTGGCAACGTATACAAAATATTGAAACAAGTTCAATTTTCCCATATCTTTGCTTCGCCCCTCTCACCCCTCCTCCATCCCCACCCCGATCCTTTCAAGCAAAAGCCATCTTCCGGTTCTCCAGTTTGAAGGTGGCTGTATCTCATAGATTATTTGGAATAACAGAATGAAATTTACAAGTTATAAACAACATGTAGAGAAATGCTCCTTTGCCAAATTCCAAATAGGTAACTTGTTCCCCCCTTTTGAGTTGAGTCGCCGAAAATGCCCATTTTTGAAAATTTTCAAAATTTCAAACTGTTGTACGTTAAAAAGGGATGAAAATAACAACTCCTTTTTTTGGGGTAACGCCTTGTAACAGAGTGCTAACATGTAAAAAAACATAACATTGTTATCTGTTACCCTTCATGAGGAAATTATTTTCGAAATATGACAATTTTAGCGATATTTCAGTCATTTTCACATTACCCAGAATTTTTTAAAGAAATAGCTAAAGCTGTACAACTTCTATGGTGTAAATAAACAAACTATGTACATTTAAAATCCTTTTAAATTTTTCATTTATCGTTATTCGTTAATAAAATACTTGCGATTATATAAATGATTTTCGCAAAACCGCACGAAATCTTGTTTTTCCGATGCCTGTTGCCAAAATAAAAAAAAAAAATTTCAATTGGTTTTTGATTTTCTTTGCATATATGTTTCAGCATACAAAGTATGAAAGAAATCAAAAATGATCGAGAAAAAAAAAATTTGTGGAAATTCTGTGGAATGAACCTAAATGATTAAATTAGGAAATTGATGCTTATCCTAAATTGTCCAAATATTATTAACGAAACAACAAATTTATAGTGTCCTTAAAACTTAGTGATAATGACGTGCTAGAATTCTGCTGTAAATAAATGTTTACTCAGAATTATGTAAGATACGAAGCGCTACTGCGATAGATATTTGTAGATATTTTTTATTTAAACCTATATATTCGCAAGAAAATTCAGTCGCACCTAATAAAAAACAAATAGCACAGCATAATAAATAAACAACTTACATAAATAAACAATTTATTAAGAATTTTGATTCGTGCTTGTCAGTGGACTTGTCCATACCCCAATGTTTCTCATAATTGTGGTCATAGATAATTATAAATTCATTGGTTGTGTTAAAGTATAATTTTAAAGAATTTTATTAAAGGGGCACAGTAAAGATAGATTGCGTCACAAATATGTTTCTTTTAAATAATTTTTATTTTTGGATTATGATGTAAATAATTTTTTATAAATATAAATAAGGCTACATATATAAAGTGACCTTGATGTTGTGGATAAGGTCATACCAAGAATTAAGTTTTATATTCTATTATTATCTAGTCTTGATATTTATATTTTATGCTTCGAGATTTTCGAATTTTATAGTATGGCTAGATGTTTATAAATATTTGCATTACCTGTGTCGAAATTAAGGTGAAACGAATTCAAATATTAGAAGTTGGAACCAGTTTAATACTAATTTCTGGAAAATTGTAATTTTCTATTAAATTATATAATAATGAATAATTTAACTTTAGATTATACATAACTCATATCTAAATTCAATTACGTACAATTTATTTCCACATTTAGTCCTAAATAATATATATCTAAATTAAATTATAAATAATTTACATTTGACCATATCTTACCAAATATACCGTTAGCCAGATTAAAGTGAAGACTGGGAGAATTACTTCATTTTGATTAAGTTCTTTCAAAGTCTGTTAACTGACTTTCCGGAAATGTACGTAATTTTGTTTTATTTTATTATAGGTTCACAAAATTCAATATTTTGCAATTGCTACAAATTTCAAATACCATAACTATTTGTGAGATAATGACATTTATACTTCGGATGTGTAATTCGTAGTTTTACTTACTCTTCAAATTAACTGAATATTTATTAAAAATATAAATTCAATTCTTTTATCAAAAATATAAATATGAATTACATTTTCATCGATTTCTGTTTTCGAGTCTAATTATTTAAATTCCAATCCAAGTATTTAACGTCCACTTATCTAAATGTTGACATATTGTTAAATTTTATTGGACATATTTTGCTTTTTGGAGTCGTTTTAGGGTCTTAGATATTTTGTTAAGAATGTATGTTTTGTTTATGACAAACTATATATTTGATGCAGAAGTCCAGAAAAAAACGTCAAACACGGAATTTAAAAACATAGCCCAAACGACGATTGTAAATTTATAATAAATGATTTTTAAAAAATTTTAAGGTCAATAACCCTTAGTATGCCGTTTAAAAATACTACGTTTCGGAAGTCAACTGCTACTTTTGTCAAGTGAAAGAAGAATAAAGTTTGAGTGAAAGATCAAAGTTTATTTACTCGCATATTGATAATTTCTTAGAAAGCCTCTACCTCAGGTAGTTTCAATTATAGGTTTGGCGAATATCATGTAAAGATTTCACTAAGTTTTGAAATATTTGTGGCATGATTCCTCAAGCTAAATTTCCCATAACTCGCAGGAAATATATATATGTAAGTTCATTAAAACATGAATTAAAAAACCAAACCTAATTTGAATGTAAAACAATTTTATACATTCCTTATGTTGATTATTATTCAATATCAACATAAATTTTTGTTTATTTTAAACGTTATTTTTAACGTTAAATATTTTGCTTGCCGTTTATAATGTTAATGTATAAACCAGATGGTCGTAATTGAATTGACGGTATATTCGAAACTAGCTCTAACTTGATCTAATTACTAGAATGGCGCCAAATTTGGTAAATAGTCTCTCCATGGCATGGGAAGAAATTTTTTGTAAAAAACGAATTTACAAAAGCAACCGCTAGCGGGTAATGTGGTTCAGTTTTCACCCATGTACGATAGAAATTGTGTAAGATGCCGACAAATATCTTTAAGGAAAATCCTTGATTACACAGGCTACAACCGCGCCAGTAATTCAAGACACAAAAGGATAGAGAATACTTCAAACAGTAATTTCGACTGCCAGTTCTGGTCAACGTGCATCTTCTGTTACCTTAGTATGCCTACTTGTGACGTTGCTTTGTTTTCATCAGTCCAACGCAAGCAGCAGTTTTCTCTTCCATGAGCTTAAAGTCAGACAGAATTTACCTGAAGGTCCACTGTCAGTCAACTCAATGAAATCGATGATCCAGAAAGTTAAAGAAACGGGACAGCTAGTAGTTCGCCCTGACAGAGGATGGAAATTGTAAGAGTAAACAATTACAGAAGTTGAAATTGTGATCGTCGACAACGCTAAGGTGATCCTTGCTGACAGTAACGGCGCCCATCGAGTAGCTCGACAATTAGTCATGAATTATGCCAAGTTATGGAAAGTTTTGCGGAAAAAGCTCTCCACTACTATCCATCAAAGTTCTGTCGCATACAACAACTCAAACAAACAGTGATTATGGAAAGGGATTGACATTTGCTTCTACGTTTCTTGCCAGAATGGAAATCGACGATGCTTAACCTCTGAGAATTCTGTGTGGAGATGAAAGCGATTTTTAGCCGGAGGGTAAGCCTTTACGCAAATCCTAACTGGTTTTAAACTCACGTAAAGATTCTGTTAGACTGATGAAGGTTAAAATGACTCCACGAGTAAGGTGCATACTGAGGAAGGCGCATGTTTTGAAGAACTGGTAAACGGAATGATTTTTGTTTTTTTTCAATCTCTTTGTAGCCGGAATTACTAGTACCGTCCACACCTAGGTAGTCGAGAATTTTTTATTAAAGCTTTTAACTTCATTTTATGTGAGTTATTGGTTACGTAGGCTAAATTAGCGCCACGTCTCTTGCCATCGACAAGTTTTGAAACTACTGTGTTTAGACAATCCCTTTCCTCGTGTCTTCAATTGTCTACGTAATCAAATTTGGTGCTATTCTAATTGTTAGATCGAGTAACAGGTAACTTTGAGTAGTTTTAGTTTGATTATGGCTACCCTGTATAACGTAATGAAAAAAAGTGCAAAAGCAATGCATCGAAGATATACCCTTATTTACGAGACGCAGAATGACACTGCCTTGCGCCATAAAAATTCAACCAACCAATAAAAACCATGCCTGGACCTCAAAGGACTTTTGCAAAAAAAAAATTTGGGGATATTTGGATGAGAGGTTTGGAGAATGCCAAATATTGGAAGTATAAATATAGATATATATTATTACCCTTCACAGGGATAACACAATTGCCAAATAATGGTCAACACAGAAAAGCCTCCGGGGCGAAACTTTTGTGAGTTTTTCTAGGGGGAATTTATTATACAATAAGTTTTTACTGTCTTTTATTGTTTTATCTTTAATTTTTTATTGGCTTTTCTGTGTTGACCATTATTTGGCAATTGTGTTATCCCTGTGAAGGGTAATAATATCTTACATCCTCATATACGGAGAAAGAGAGCGATGTTTCCCGTCCTCGTTCGTCGAGCGGTCTAAGACACTCCGGGCTAAACGAAGGGACCCTAGATTCCAGGATTGGGACGGCGTCTCTTTTTCTCCAAAAACAAAATAGCTCTAGTTTGAGCTATATGTACGTGGGTGGCAAAAATTATTGTATAATAAATTCCCCCACGAAAAACTCACAAAAATCTCGCCCCGGAGGCTTTTCTGTGTTGACCATTATTTGGCAATTGTGTTATCCCTGTGAAGGGTAATAATATCTTACATCCTTATATACGGAGAAAGAGAGCGTTGTTTCCTGTCCTCGTTCGTCTAGCGGTCTAAGACGTACCAGGCTAAACGAGGACCCTGGTTCGAATCCAGGATCGGGAAAGCGTCTTTTTTCCAAAAACAAAAAAGCTATAGCTTGAGCTAAATATACGTGGGTGGCAAACATTATTGTATTATAAATATAGAACAAACGTGCAACTTTTTGGGTCTTTCACTTGATAAAAAAAAACACAGATTTAGAAATATTGCGGATCATTCTGTTGGTAAATTTCATGTTTTCCTTATTCTAATTTCTCCTTCTGTAATATTTTATTTAATCTACAGCTTCACTCTATTTCATAAAATATTTGTCAATTCGTTATCCACATAACTTGTCTTTATAATACTTTTTAGTTTTCTTATTTTTTACAATTTATTTCTCCCGCTTTTCCTCTTATTTTCATATCGACAAGAAATTTAATTTCATTTATATATGTATAATACATACGGCATGCGAGATTTCCATTTCACACGATATGGATACCACATGCAATTTTACTTACATATTTTAGGATATATTAGCAGGTAAAATGCAACACAAAATGCGATCATAACTGTTCGCAGGAATTTAATATAATTTATATATTTTAAAATAGATAATTTATTGTTAATTGTAACCTTAAATTCTTAATTGTCGATTAAACTAAGCCATGAAAGTTGTCTTTGTCATACTTTCCTTAAAAACAACAACAAAAAAAAGATACTTTTTCAATTTCGCTTATAACTAACGTCCCATAAAGTTTATTTTATTGTTCTCAATAGATAGAAAGCCAATTTTGTAGGCTTTGGTCGAGAACTGTCAATTTCCTCATAATGATAACATATATTGCAGAGAATGCTTACGCGTCGTATTTCTTGACAAAGTTTCAAATAAGGATTAAGATCATTAACTTCTATTTGAAAGCACAGAATCCTTACATGAATACTGAGACTTAAACGACATTGAACGGAGTACTATTTACTAGGCCTGTCAAAATAAAGAAGGGATATATTATCGATTAAGAAATGGCGACATACTGAATAAAATGTATCCTTTTGACTCGGAATACTGACATCATAGAAAAGCTAATACTCTGAGAAACCGCATTATAATATAATCAGAAAGTAAAGGAAATTTCTTTTATCCACGCAGCTTATTTGGATTAATTGGCGACAAACGTGAAACACTAATCTAATGGAAAAAATAATAAACAGAATTTATTTTGTGCAGTTATATAGGAAATAAAAAGCCAGTTAGATGCTTCTTCTCAACTTTGAAGCATTTCATATCTTGCCAAATATTGATATTACAGTTAATGATCAACCCATGAATAGTACAATCTGGCTCAACTGGAAAAATTTCTTACGCCTCACGGCCAGAGACGTCACCACCGATATACACATAACTTTTCGACAAGCTAAATAAGTTTCTAACGGAAGTAATGGCAATTTCGATCAACAATAAGGACAAAAACAGAAGTTTTGTTCTGATGATGATAGCCACGTATTTTCGAAACGGCTTTTAATGTTTTTATTATCGTATAAGAATACGCCAAATAACTTGTGAAAATATGGCGTCCATTCGTTAAATCCGTTAGCTTTATACGTTCAGTTATACGATATTTATATACTGTTCGGTTATGTATATATAAACTATATATTTAGTACAAAAAAAAATAGATCCCTTCCAGTACATGTAGTATATAACGCCAATCTTATGACGCTAATATAACACTAATCGTATATGAGACGCCAATCTTATGACGCTAATATAACGCTAATCGTATGGGAGACCCAATTTCCAAATCCACAAGATGCCCTGAAAAATAATACTTAAAAAAAATACTTAAAATCATTATTCTGAGTTTTTCAACCTGTCAAACAGATATTGGGCCGTTAATGTATTAACGGCCGAAATATGAGAAAATGGCGTTGGATAAAAAAAGAATGTAAATTTGAAACATTTGTATAAGCACGAAATTTTTACCTCGAAGCCCGATAAAAATTAAAATCAAAAATTTTGTCTTTTATTTCAGTTCAAAATTTTGAGTATACAATTAAGATATTACTCGAATACAAATTAAGCCATTAGCATTCAAATTCGACGAGAATTTTATTTTTCTTTTCAATTTCCGGCACTGGTTTCGGTATTTAATCACTCTACTTTTAAATTGTAACTCTTTCCATTTCAATTAGAATATTAATTCTCTTGGGCTTCTTGCGGAAACATCTTTGACAACTAAAGTTCTAAAGACAACTATACATAGTCGTCCTTGGTATTAAAATGGTAAGAAAATGTTTAAATAAGTTATGGATATTTCAAATATATTTCAAAGATTTTACAAACGCCCCGGCGCTCCCGAAAGCCTAATTAAAACAATTTTCTAATCGTCTTTAAAAGTCCTTAAACTTCATTTATTTTTAAAGTAAGTCATTATTTAAAATAAAACTTGTGAAATGAATATGTAGTATAATCGATTCATCACATTTATAATTTGCTGTTATAATACCAAATTATTGGAATATTTTAATTTTATACTCTTTTGATCCGCGGCTTGACTTTCATTTTCCGTTAGATCACATGACGTTCTTGATCTCAAATGTTTTGATCGGTTTATGTCAGTGCGATGACCAGAATGAGATCACGTCCTTCTGTACGTACCCCATCGGAGCTGAAGGGCACATGGAGTCCTCCAGCCGGGACGTGACTCCCCATGTCAGTCATCATAAATGTACGAAGTTTCCCGTCCGATCGTCATTTATTTTGTGATCCTCATCTCTTTCCGTTTCAGAATCTGATCTCCAGAAATATACCAAATACTTCAGACGTAATTGACTCGTTGTAAGGTACACATGCATACGATACAAGAGACATGCGTAACTTTCGCTGTCGCCCATGTGAGCAATTCCAGGAGGGGAGTGGGAAAAATCATTACATGCATCAAAGCTGTCAAACATTTTAGTGAATGTACAAGATACTAAAATGACACAAAAATAATAAGTAATGTGAGAAAAGGTGCCATATTTTAAAATATGTGAAATTTTGAAAGCAAATGCGTAGCAGAAAGACAAATTTTTAAAGAGGTAGATGGGATAGCATAAGCCGCTTATATGGGCGCCCATTGTAACAGACGAATTTCATTTCCTGTTTATCTTCTGATATTAAACGGAATAAATTTGCCTTATTTGGGACAGAACGATCCGGGCTCTAGTTGCGCCATAAAAATACCAATTACAATTATGTCAAAAGAAGTAAATAATTTATTTTAATTTAAAATCCAATTTGAGTTTTAGTTTGTTTCTGCCTTTTAAACTTTTATTCCTATTCCGATATGAAATATCATTTCAACTATCATAAAAAAAATTCCAACCATATGGTAGTAGGAAATATTCAAATAAATGCACAAACTGATGGAAACTTTTCTCTTCAGAGACCGAAAAAAATAAATTCAATTTTATGAATTTCAAGACTTTAAAAAAATTGCAACGTAAAAAATTTTTGGTCAAAAGGAATAATTGGTTAAGTATAAAATCGCAATTTTTCAGGGCAGCACTTTTTTACCTGAGATTTTTTTTCTGTATACACAGTTTTTGAAAAAAAAATGGTTGACATCAATGTGATAAAAGAACGTTCTAAATTTATGGTTTGAAGAATAATTAATTTTGCTAAAACCCTGTGCATTGAAATCATAGTGCACTTATTTTTTTCATTTTTTGGCTTAACCACTTAGTCCCTGTGACAAAAGAAATTATACCGTTAAAACAAATTACTATTAATTTCCTTCTTAAATGTTGTAAATCTTGTAGCTAACAATTAAAATTTTAAATTAATAAACCGACTTATTCATTTTATATTTTGCACGCTAACGGGCATGAATTTCGTCCTTTTATGTAATTTCAGCCGTTTTCTCTTTAATATCATATTTATTTCACGACTTGCTATAGACCTCCATTATGAGAACACCTCTTTAAGGGACAGCTTTCCATTTAACCTAGGGATGTTCTACTGTATACAATGCGCAACTAAGACGCTTAGAAGCGTTTTAAATTTGAATTCACCCGCATTGGCACAATGATGGCTATTTTTGCATAAAAATAACGAAAAATCTACGATTATTCGTCGAATGCAAACATTGGCCAAACTTTTTAAATATCTCCAATAAATACAATTTGCAACCAGGATCACGTGATAAAATGACCAATATGCGCCAGCTCCATTTTTCAGGAGCATTAGACTAGCGTGCCATTACGTGCCATTATCCCGGGTTCGATTCCCAATGGCATAGTAGGACGAGTGCCCTTTTTTTCTGTTCACCGTAAACCTGGGTTCTGGTTCTCTTAACCATGGAGGTTCGGACTCCACGGTGAACTGTAGGTTCAGGCGGAGCACGACCTTTCCTGTTATGCCATTAAAACAAAGAAATATAATTATAATATGACGAGAAATATAAATATAATATAAAGAAATATAAATATGATAAAAAGAAATATAAAAAAGAAATAGAATCTCAAAATTTAAAATAATATTGCTCCGAAAATTACGTTGTAATATTTGATCCTTTTATTGGTCTTATTGTCTGTTTTAATATATTAAAATAAACAGATAATATGGACATACCATGTAATAAAATTTATTAAAGATATATGTTTATTGTTAATTGCATAAGACTAAAGAGGTAATTAGAGAAGTAGGAAATAGATGACAAAACAAATGTGAAATATTATTATTTGAATAATATTTGGCTAATCTGTAAAAGCGGCTTCATAATTTCATTTGTGAGCAAACGTTAGACTGCAAACATTGAGTACAGAAATGTTTCGATTATATTATAAAGGTTTATAGAAAAAAGAGAAGACAAAAAGAGAACGTTGCGAGATTTTGCGAACGGGAGAAATAAGGACAGAAAATAATATTTTTTATCAAAACACAAGTTACGTTTATGGAGAACGTTTTCTCAAATTGTTTCAATTACTACTATATTTTCTCGAAAATAAGTCTTCTAATTTTGGTATAGTTAATGTTAACAGTAATTTCAATTGTTTAGGAACTCCTTTTGTGAAAATTGCCATATGCTGCAGAATAAATGTTGAAATGGAATTCCAAAAGTCGTGTTCGCTTTGCCAGTTACAGAGAATAGAATTTATTGGTCAGTTAAATTTGGGATTGACTATACTTAAATTTAATTTACATTAAATCTTAAGTAGCTTCTGTTGATAAGAACATGACAAATATACAACAAACACAAGATTTAGAAAACAAATAACAGACTATCATTGATGGCCAAGCCTACGCAAATCTACGGGCACTGTACAGAATAGGAAAAAACCCCATTACATCGGCTATGTGGAAAGCTAACCTTCTCATGTAACATACAAACTATTGACAACAAAATATCTGATATTTCTTAAGGGAATTAGGTTTGACAGTGAAGTAATACATTTCAGAAGATCGAGTATATATAAATCCGTACTGAAGAATGGAGTGAAACTCTTCATAGGAAAACAATGTCGATCTTCGAGGATATAAGAAAGCGAACAGTTTTTTTAAAGGTGCAAATCTTTAGGGATTTTCCTTTTTCTAGAACCTTAGTCCCACCATTTGATATTGCTGTTGGCATAGAGTATATTCTCCCCTGACGAAATGAACGGTCTCTTTACGCAGAAGAGTCACCCCGCGAAGGTTCCAACCTTTTCAGTAAAGTGGGAGCAATAGGCCTCCGGACATTTTTGCCTTTTCTTGTCAATTTCTGCATCTTCTTTGCTAAATTCTTTTTCTTTAGCGCTAGAAAATAAGCAGATACGCATCAAAACTCAAGAGAACCTTTTATCATATTTTGGTCTTGACAAAGAATTAATTTAGGGATAGATTATTCATTTTTTTCTTGTAAGCTCTCTTATTTTGTTAATTTTATTTTTGGATTCTTCAGATATGCCCAACTAAATTTTATTTGTCGGAGTTTTAACAGAGCGCCCAATTATTTTCTACTTACGTCTGAAATGGAGTTCTTCGCATTCAGCTTACAAGTACCTTTCTAAGCAACGAGTCTTCGCGCTATTACCCCTATATTCTTGCATTATTTAGTTTTGTTAATAATGGCAGTTTAATTCTTTTGATACGTAAGTGTTTACCGAACGTCTTTGAAACGTGTTTACCGAACGTCTTTGAAACGTGTTTACCGAACGTCTTTGAAACGTGTTTACCGAACGTCTTTGAAACGTGTTTACCGAATAACTTCAAAACGTAAGTGTTTTTCATCGTTTTTGGATTTTGAGAAATACATTTCAACTTAATTTCTCCTTTACTTTTACATTTCCTCAAATCCTACTCCTCCTCACTTCTACATTTCAACTTAATTTCTTTACTTTTACATTTCAACTTAATTTCTCCTTTTACTTTTTACATTTCAACTTAATTTCCTTTACTTTTACATTTCAACTTAATTTCTCCTTTTACTTTACATTTCAACTTCTAATTTCTCCTTTACTTCTTGCCATTTCAACTTAATTTCTCCTTTACTTTTACATTTCAACTTAATTTCTCCTTACTTCTTACATTTCAACTTAATTCTCCTTTACTTTACATTTTCAACTTAATTTCTCCTTTACTTTTACATTTCAACTTACCCTCTTACTTTTACATTTCAACTTAATTTCTCCTTTACTTTTACATTTCAACTTAATTTCTCCTTTACTTTTACATTTGACGTTAATTTATCAATTACCTAGAGCTTTGTATTAGCTTTTAATCTATTATAAATATTCATTATATATATAGTGTTATAAAGTTTCAAATATAAAATATATATATCGCCTATTCTGGACAATTTATAATGAACAGAAAGATATTTCGATGTTAAAATTCATGTACACTATGCATATAAATAAATATATTAGTCATTAATTAGTTGAAAGTTTTGATAAATAAAAAGTAAAAAACCTGTAACAAACATAAAAATCTCGTAAAGACCTCACCACATATATTATAATGGGTTTTCAACACACAAAAGTATAATACAAACATCGAACATATTATTCCTTGTATATGCATTCCTTGACAAAATTTATTAACAAGTAAGTTCGTGACACATAGTCTATTTACCTCCTTCGCTAAGGGAAGGTTACTGCTCAACGAACGGCGTGCATACTAGACAACTCATCAGACAACTCAAACTTAACCTATTTTTAAACGAACGGTTCGAGAGATGAACTACAAAA
>QLNU02014176.1:14934956-14969359 GCA_006491805.2 Dysdera silvatica
TATTGCTCCGAAAATTACGTTGTAATATTTGATCCTTTTATTGGTCTTATTGTCTGTTTTAATATATTAAAATAAACAGATAATATGGACATACCATGTAATAAAATTTATTAAAGATATATGTTTATTGTTAATTGCATAAGACTAAAGAGGTAATTAGAGAAGTAGGAAATAGATGACAAAACAAATGTGAAATATTATTATTTGAATAATATTTGGCTAATCTGTAAAAGCGGCTTCATAATTTCATTTGTGAGCAAACGTTAGACTGCAAACATTGAGTACAGAAATGTTTCGATTATATTATAAAGGTTTATAGAAAAAAGAGAAGACAAAAAGAGAACGTTGCGAGATTTTGCGAACGGGAGAAATAAGGACAGAAAATAATATTTTTTATCAAAACACAAGTTACGTTTATGGAGAACGTTTTCTCAAATTGTTTCAATTACTACTATATTTTCTCGAAAATAAGTCTTCTAATTTTGATATAGTTAATGTTAAGAGTAATTTCAATTGTTTAGGAACTCCTTTTGTGAAAATTGCCATATGCTGCAGAATAAATTTTGAAATGGAATTCCAAAAGTCGTGTTCGCTTTGCCAGTTACAGCGAATAAAATTTATTGGTCAGTTAATTTTGGGATTGACTATACTTAAATTTAATTTACATTAAATTTTAAGTAGCTTCTGTTGATAAGAACATGACAAATATACAACAAACACAAGATTTAGAAAACAAATAACAGACTATAATTGATGGCCAAGCCTACGCAAATCTACGGACACTGTACAGAATAGGAAAAAACCCATTACATCGGCTATGTGGAAAGCTAACCTTCTCATGTGACATACAAACTATTGACAACAAAATATCTGATATTTCTTAAGGGAATTAGGTTTGACAGTGAAGTAATACATTTCAGAAGATCGAGTATATATAAATCCGTACTGAAGAATGGAGTGAAACTCTTCATAGGAAAACAATGTCGATCTTCGAGGATATAAGAAAGCGAACAGTTTTTTTAAAGGTGCAAATCTTTAGGGATTTTCCTTTTTCTAGAACCTTAGTCCCACCATTTGATATTGCTGTTGGCATAGAGTATATTCTCCCCTGACGAAATGAACGGTCTCTTTACGCAGAAGAGTCACCCCGCGAAGGTTCCAACCTTTTCAGTAAAGTGGGAGCAATAGGCCTCCGGACATTTTTGCCTTTTCTTGTCAATTTCTGCATCTTCTTTGCTAAATTCTTTTTCTTTAGAGCTAGAAAATAAGCAGATACGCATCAAAACTCAAGAGAACCTTTTATCATATTTTGGTCTTGGCAAAGAATTAATTTAGGGATAGATTATTCATTTTTTTCTTGTAAGCTCTCTTATTTTGTTGATTTTATTTTTGGATTCTTCAGATATGCCCAACTAAATTTTATTTGTCGGAGTTTTAACAGAGCGCCCAATTATTTTCTACTTACGTCTGAAATGGAGTTCTTCGCATTCAGCTTACAAGTACCTTTCTAAGCAACGAGTCTTCGCGCTATTACCCCTATATTCTTGCATTATTTAGTTTTGTTAATAATGGCAGTTTAATTCTTTTGATACGTAAGTGTTTACCGAACGTCTTTGAAACGTGTTTACCGAACGTCTTTGAAACGTGTTTACCGAATAACTTCAAAACGTAAGTGTTTTTCATCGTTTTTGGATTTTGAGAAATACATTTCAACTTAATTTCTCCTTTACTTTTACATTTGACGTTAATTTATCAATTACCTAGAGCTTTGTATTAGCTTTTAATCTATTATAAATATTCATTATATATATAGTGTTATAAAGTTTCAAATATAAAATATATATATCGCCTATTCTGGACAATTTATAATGAACAAAGATATTTCGATGTTAAAATTCATGTACACTATGCATATAAATAAATATATTAGTCATTAATTAGTTGAAAGTTTTGATAAATAAAAAGTAAAAAACCTGTCACAAACATAAAATCTCATGAAGACCTCGCCACATATATTGTAATGGGTTTTCAACACACAAAAGTATAATACAAACATCGAACATATTATTCCTTGTATATGCGTTCCTTGACAAAATTTATTAACAAGTAAGTTCGTGACACATAGTCTATTTACCTCCTTCGCTAAGGGAAGGTTACTGCTCAACGAACGGCATGCATACTAGACAACTCATCAGACAACTCAAACTTAACCTATTTTTAAACGAACGGTTCGAAAGATGAACTACAAAAATGAACGGCACGTAGAGATCTCGATTTTGTGAACGGTCGTTTTCGGACATTAATTATGGTTTTGTTTTGGACACGTTTGAAATACCATTATTAAAAATAAGTACATAACCCCTTCTAATTTTTAACACTTTGTATTCAACTAACTGAATCTATAAACATTTTTTCAACTATGGATATTTAAAATGTGTAAGTATTGATATTATAATTGAATTCTAAACCAGAAAATGTATGAAAAAATCATTACCAAACTTTTATTCTCTTGTGAGCAAATATTCAGCTTTAGACTTTCGAAATATAGAGATGCAAGATATATATCAATCGGGAGGTCCATGTAGTGTGGAATGAAACGCCTTTGACTGTTCCATGTTCCGGGAATAATTATAATTATCCAGAATTCTCTAGAATTGCGCAATTTTTAAATCTTTATTAAAATTCTATTAAGTTGTTGGTTTGAAACTAATTCTTGGTCATATTTGAACGCAATACTTTGAACTATTAAGGTAATTTTAAAATTGGTTTTATAGAAATATAAAATGCACGCATATCTGATATATGAAGAATACATTTAATAATTTAGTTGAAGAATACAAGAAGCGAAATTCGGCACTGTACTTTTCATTTTATTAAACAGGATGCCCACAAAAAGGGTCCTGAATTTCAAATAGTTACAAAATAAAAAGTTATTTTAATGTGATAAAAATTTTAATGGCAACAGGTACACAAAAATTAAACATTTTCTTTTATTTTGTAAAACATTTCTTACATTCCTGTAAAATCTACAAAGCGGTGTTTTCCAAGATGGCGTTCACCCCACAATGCAGCTGGTGCGTTCTGGAATTTTCTAAAACAGAAAGTGTTGTGACTGTTCAGCGTGCTTCCAAACGCAAATGTAATGTGGTCCACCTACTAATAAGTAGATTTTGAAGTGGTACACAAACTTTAAAAGTACGGGGTGTATCTGTCTCTGAGGAAGTTGTTGATCTCGTAAAGGAAGCCTTTATGCATAGCCCAAAAATGTCTACGCACACATCTGAGAGTTACAGATCCCGAAAAGTACTATAAGGGAAATCTTATGAAAACGCTTGCAGTTTCATCCTTACAAGCTGCAACTGGTCCAAACGTTATACTCACAGTACAGTCGACTTGCATTTAGCGTTAATCTCCAGATGTTAATGGAAACTGATGGGATCCTTCTATCAAAGATTGTTTTCAGTGATGAACAAGCTTCCACTTGAATGGAAAGGTAAATCGTCACAATGTGCGAATATGGGGAAGTGAGAATCCACATCAGACCATGGAGGTTGAATGGGACTTCTAAAAATTAATGCGTTTCGTGCCGTATCAAAGCGGACTCTGTCCGACCCATTTTCTTTTACAGGGAAACTCTAAAGAGAAAAAGTTACCTGGACGTACTAACAATTTGGTTGATGCCACAACTATCTGCTGAGGATGGTAGAGACTGCCTCTTGAAGCAAGGGGAACACTCACTGACATCTCGACGTCCGTACATTTGTGAACAATCACCTGCCAAACAGATAGATGAGCCATGCTAGTGATGCAGATGATGTGTTTTGTAAGTGGCCGCACCAGACCGCCTGACTTAATTATTTGTGATTTTGTCCTTTGTGGGTATGTAAAAGTCAGAGCGTACTTCCCTCCACTATCCACAACCCTGGACGATCAGCAGGAAGGCATCACCGCAACTGTAAACTCGATGATGTCAGATTTGCAGCGGACAGTGTGGAACAAGCTGAATTATAGCAGTGACATTTGTCGAGTTAGGGGAGATACACTCATCGAGTGTTTGTAACATAGGCGAAACTATAAAAGTGTTTTATTTTTATGAATCTGTTGCCACTAAAATTTTTAAAATATTCCAAGAACTTTTATAACAATTTGAAATCAGGGACCATTTTTGTCGGCACCCTTTATAATAAATGCATCAATTTCATGAATTAAATAAAAATCACAATAAAACATGTGTGGACATAGTTATTATTATGATTATAGGTAAACTAATTCAAAAGAACGAAGCTTAAATATACTGGTCCTAAAAGAATGGTTCACAAAAATAACGACTTTGTCCACAACAGGATACGTCACACTTTTGACCAAAAGTTTCAGAAGCAGCGTTAAAAACATATAATTAGTAGTAGTATTAAAATACTAGAAAATGGTAATACCAAACAAACGGAAATAGTATAAAATATATTCAACATAACTCATATTTTGTGTACATTTTTATTCATAGTTTAAATTTCCAACCTTAACAAACATTCACTATAAATTGAATAACTTTGGGTGGAAATGTACATATTAATATTACATAACATTTTGTGAAAGAAAACATTTTTATAAAGAAATACTTCGCTCAATCTATGCATACACACTTGAGGTTTTGATTCTGTATCCCTATTTCATTCTGTAAATTTATTTGTGTGTTTGACTTTTTATCTTAATAAACACTGCTTTTAGAAAGAATCAGTGCATTGTTTAATAAATTAATTATAAAATTTCTCTGGTCATTATAGCCCTCGTCACGACAAAGCGGTATTTAGAACTTTTTATCCTGCACTAAACGTGCTGAATGTTTGCGTTAAGAATGAACATTTTAAGTGTGTGAAAGTATATCATTCTAAAATATTCGTCGGTAAAGAGGACATGAAAGATTTTGTTCACGAAACAAGGCAAGTTGTGGGCTAAAAATGGCACTGAAAGTACGGCATATCTCATCCTAAATTCTGAAATATCCTGGGTGCCACCCGTAGCCTGGCACGGAATAAACGCTGCCCAAACATCGTTTGTCTTGAATCTTGCGTGGTTACCCCAGAGGGAACGAAACTCCGCACTTTCCACTCGTTAATATTTCCTGTAGCTGGGACGAAAAATATGTCGTTTTCAACTTTATGTTACAACTTACAATTAATAGAACTTAAATATATGTTCTACACGTTGTGGCCTAGAACTATCGTGACCGAATACGGCAATTTGGGGGTAACTGGAAATCTAATAACAACTCGCCTGCCTTATCTTGTCTTTAGCAGCTGTGGTAGAATAGTTAGTAAATTATTTGTTCCATTAGATAATCTTTAACGAAGATATTGTCAGTGATTTATGAGTTGTGGAACATCACAATTTCGGTAAAGTTACAAAACATTAATTTCGTGCAATAATAACTGTATCATTGAAAGGAGTATTTATGTTAGAGTTATTTCTTGAAACCAATGTCTTTGTCTGTTGGGATACTGTACTTAATATTAATGAGAGTTAACTCTTCTACAAATATTTTACTGAAGTTATACAAAAGGTGCATACAAATTTACACTAAATACGAGAATAAATCAGGGTGCAAAAGTGAAATTAAAAGTTTGTAAGCATTTTTAATTGTGAATTTATCTTTCATAAGCTGAAAATAAATTTTCTGCACAGTGCATCTAGTTATTATCTATGTAAAATGTATTATCACCAACAAAATTTTAAAAACACAAAACATGGTAAATAATACAACAATTTCATCTAATTTTTAATCAAATTACCAGAATGAGAACTGAAAAAAGAACGTAAATATAATTTTGGAAAAATCTTTTACATACCAAATTTCTTAGGTTTAAGAACAAATGAGTCTTGTTTTTAGCTAATTCTGCAAATGGATTTATATGCTTACTAAATTATAGTATTTCCTCTTTCCTCGCTTCTATTACTGCCATGCTTCCTGGGGTTTCACAGCTAAACTTGCGTAGAATTCAGTCTCTATAGAAATTTTTGTTTTTTTTATTTAAACCTAAGTTTCTTCTAACATTACTAAGATTGACAACAACGTACAAAGATTGACCAGGTATTACCATAACTAGTATAACTAGTAAAATTTGACACTGGTCCGAATATACGAAATACAAATGAAGAAGGTAAAAGATATTTACCGTCTGCAAAAATATTCGCAACGTTTCGAGAACTACTGTTCCCTTCATCAAGCGAAAGTGTCAAGGAAGTGTAGGTGTTCGGTATTTATACCCCAACTTTGGTTTTTCCCAAAGCTATCCCGCACTCGGGTTTTCCCCCCTGTCTGAATCTGGATTTTCTAAGAACTGTCCCGCATTCGGTAATCCCCTCCCCCGTCTGAAACAAGTTATCGCATTTTTGCTAAGAGATGAGGAAAATGTTCAGGCATCGATTTCGCGATGTTCATCGCCTTACTATGCATTCGAAAATTCTCTCAGGACTCCAGAAAATGTCTACAATAGCGAGAAGTTACATTTTTATGAAGAACTTTTGTACTTTTCCAATCAGGAACATGACCTTTCTCCCAGGCATGTTCTGCCAGAAGATTAGTCATCTCACCTTTCTCCACAGCACGATGATGTTCTTTTTTACGAGTACAAACAGTTCTTCCCGTCTCGCAAGTGTATACTTTTTCGCAGCCTTTGCAGGGTATCTGGTAAATTGTTCCAGTCAATTCATCCATTGGAACTCGATCTTTCACTCTCACCAACAGGTCACGTAAAGTCGATGTAGGTTTATAGTAAGTCTTGATGTCAGCTTTCCTCAGAATACGCGCAATATTGCGCGTATTCTATGTTTGTATTCGTAAAGAAACATCGTGCTGTGGAGAAAGGTGAGATAACTAATATTCAGGCAGAACATGCCTGGGAGAGAGGTCATGTTCCTGATTGGAAAGGTACAAAAGTTCTTCATAAAAATGTAACTTCTCGCTATTGTAGACTTTTTCTGGAGTCTTGGGAGACTTTTCGAATGCGAAGTAAGGCGATGAACATCGCAAAATCGATGCCTGAACCTTACCGCATTTTTGCTAGGAGATGGGGGAAAACCAGTTTCAGACAGGGGGAATTACCGAGTGCGGGACAGTTCTTAGAAAATCCAGATTCAGGCAGGGGGAAAAACCCGAGTGCGGGATAGCTTTGGGGGAAAAACCAAAGTTGGGGTATAAATACCAAACCCCTACACTTCCTCGACACTTTCGCTTGATGAAGGGAACAGTAGTTCTCGAAACGTTGCGAATATTTTTGCAGATGGTAAATGTCTTTTACCTTCTTCATTTGTATTTCGTATATTCCGACCAGTGTCAAATTTTACTAGTTATTACTAAGATTTTTAAAAAAATATTTTAACGTACTTTCAATAAACAAAATACTTAACTATAAACTCTTATGTTCTAGCATATTCAAGGTTCCATCACCTCCTACCCAATTAATCTACAACAGCCACAACATCGATATCCCACATCTTGCCATTCTAATCCCCGTTCCCTATTTTCGGGGATCAGCATTGGTCTTCGAAGATTAGATTGTGCCGGAATACTCTATTTACCAATATTCATTCACTACGCTCACTCCTATCTACTTTTAAGTTTTTATATGCATAAATACTACTTAATCAATTGGAGTCTTCGTAATTTCTCTGTATTCTGTGCCTATTTTGCATGTTGCTTGCTTGTCACGGCCTCATCGATTACGAGTGTTTAAGCCTCTCACCACGTATAATATTATTCCTGAGTTGCAACACCTTCTTATTCACTGCATTCACCTTTCTACCATTGTTATTTAAATATTTCACATTTATTTATACATATCCACTGGTATCCAAACCCAGTGACTCTAGCTATTTAGATAACATCTTTACTCGTACCAGGTAAATCTTACGTAATTATATTATTACAATGCAATTACTTTTTTAACTCCTAATTCAATCACGATTTTACAAATTTTTTATATATATACGTATTTCATCGGCCTGTATTCGCAAACCATTCTGATTCAGCCTGTTTTCATCTTTTAGGGTATTTCTAATTGCGTTTATTTTATGTTTCGTTATTGTATATTGTAAATATTGCAAGGTTTACCTGAATTTTTAAATAAAACAAATGCAATTTAGTGACAAACGGATATTTTTAGAATGGTGAGCATGTAAAGAAGTAAATATTACAGACCGATTTCTATTCTTTGCGGTGATATATAGCAAAATTGAACCATCGAAAACGACCAAAGAAAAGTTAATAACGCAAAGACACGGGAGTCTGCTTTCAAGCAAATTAACATGAAAATAATATATTTTCTGATCCTCTTAAAAGGGTATTGCGCATACGATAGGACAGTGAAATGCTTATTTGAGAAAACAAATTTGAGTAGTCGCAATAAACCGATTTAATGAGATTGAAACGAATGGCCAGAATGTAGCTGCCATCAAAGCTGAAAGTGAGTAGTTGTTCGAAGAAGAAAACTAAGATTCTCAAGTAGTTTATGGCAGACCGATCCCAGTTGGAGACAAATTGAAAATCGAGCGAAGGTTTGGAGAAGATACCATTCTTTTAAGTGTTGTCAAATAGTCTTTTTCAAACGTCGCGGTCTCAGAGACATCTTGCTCCTCCTCCCCTCTGTTCCTTATCTCCTTGAGGGAAGAGGAAGATGAGGACGGGGAGAAAAGTCCCCGAGATTAGAGGCAATCTCTTTGCACCTTCGATGGGAGAGAGCCTCTTCTGTCTTCGACAAAGAAGAAATGCATAGAAAGTGATGGCTTTCTGCTTCATTCTGACAGGAGCGATTAATAATGTAAAAGCAGCTTTGCTCATTGTTGGTCTCAGATAGTGTTCCTTGTTTTTCCAACTTTGGAGATGCAATTTCTCTCTCCTAGCGTTATAAATAGCTTCGTAACTCAGCATCCATGCATAGTGTACAATTCTTTTGCTGGGATTCATTACATAGCGACAGGTATTTGAACAGAATCTTTGAAGGTTTAGGCAGTTCTCAAATTGAAATTTGCGCCATAGAAATCTCATATCCTTTAATGTAAACGATGAGAAATTTTAAAATGCAATATAAACTTCATTCAGGTGAACCAAAATTTATATATTGATACTGCTGAGTAGAATAAGAATAGAATAAGAATAAATTTATTCAATCTACATATATTAACAGTTTTGAAATTAAAAGACCTAAACTAGTGATTAGCTTGAAAATTGACAATAGGTAAAGACCACCAAATCTGAAACAAACCACACTTCCAGAAGTGGGTGAAATTAGTTGTGTAAATAAATTTGTCAGAATAAAAATTTTTACTAAAATATGCAAATATGGGTATAGAAGATGTGAATAAAAAGGAAGAAAGAGTTCTAAGAAGAGATAGTTGAATAAGAGCGGGAAGAAGACAAAGTTAACTCTTTCTTCCTTTTAAGATCAACTACTATAAAATTTGTCATTGGTTCAATGTATACAAACGATACAGCAACATTTCGAAAACTACTGTTCTCTTTATCAGGTGAAGTGTCACTCATTTTATCCTATTGTTTATGTTGAGATCCCATTCGATATTTGCAAGTTTTTTTAAAAGAATGAATTTAGAGTATATGCCGTGTATTACGATGGTGATTATATACTCTCGTTTGTAAAAATTGCAATACCATGAAGGAAGCATGTGATTGAGCTGAAACTTTCAGGAAATGCAAATTAGGGTATGCTATTCAAATGATTAGAATTTTAGAGTCACTGCGTATGCATGGGCTGAGCAGCGCCCTCTGAACTGCTGATGGATCCGTATAAATAGAGGGCTGTAGCGGGGCGTGTATGGCTATCTGCTAGTGGTAAACGTTACATGAGACGTCACTATGCCTCTACGACGAAAGAGGGCGACATTTCAGCAAGTTACGGAGTTTGAACGGGGACGAATGATCGGCCTTCGTGAAGGAGGGTTTTCTTATCGTGCAATAGCAGCTCGTATGGGGCGTAACAGCAGCACAGTGATGCGAGTGTGGAAGCAGTGGGTTCAAGAGAACCAGACAACTCGGAAATCCGGGAGTGGACGCCGAAAGGTGACGTCAGCACGGGATGATAGACACCTGGTCCGCATGGCGGTGACGGACCGTTTTGCTTCATCTGGACAGTTGGCAGAACGTTGGTGCACTGCTACAGGTGTATCATTGTGTGCTTCATCAATTCGTCGGCGTCTACTGCACCGTGGACTGCGTGCAAGAGTTCCTTTATACAGGATCCTCCTGACGCAAAACCATCGGCGCCTGCGGCTACAATGGGCTCATGGACATAGAGACTGGCGTGCTGATTGGCAACAAGTGGTGTTTTCTGATGAATCCCGCTTTAATTTGGGGTACAGTGATGGCCGCATCTGTGTTAGACGCTATACCGGTGAACGCCACCTTCCGGAGTGCATTATCCAACGTCATAATGGACGAACCCCCAGCGTTATGATCTGGGGGTGTGATTGCGTATCATGGACGATCTCAGCTGCTACGAATTGTGGGTAATCTTAACAGCAACCGGTACATCAATGAAGTTCTGGAGCCCGAAGTTGTTCCCTTCCTTCAAGGCATTCCCGGAGCTGTATTTCAACAGGACAATGCCCGCCCACATATTGCCAGGAATGTTCAAGACTTCTTTTCATCACAACAGATACAGCTTCTTCCTTGGCCTGCCTATTCGCCGGATATGTCGCCGATTGAACATGTGTGGGATTTCGTTGGTCGGCGTCTCGCTCGTGATCCTCGTCCCATAGCTACTACAGATGAACTTTGGGGTCGCATACAAGCAATCTGGAATGCTCTTCCTCAGGCACACATTCAACATCTGTTTGATTCCATGCCACGTCGTATAGCATCACTTATTGCAGCGCGTGGTGGCTTCACCAAATACTGATTTTCGACATGTAGTATTGGTTTTTTTTTTGTTTCGTAATTTTAATCGTTTATTTGTATCAACACAGTTCGTTTGTACATTAAATGTCATTCAATTCGGACCAGTCCTTCATGGTGTTGCAATTTTTACAAACATGAGTATATATACACTCGAGGGACTTAAATAGACTTTTCGCGCCAAACAGAGACCGGTTTTTGAGAAACCAGCTATCGGATTGTTTAAATTTCTTGTGAAATGTACGTTATCTCTTATTATGTTTTGTTATTCCTTGTGAAATGTGTGTTATCAGGTAAGTGCAAGGATATTAGATTAAAGTGGGCACTATTTTTGATGGCGCCATGGCTAAAGACTACTATTAACCGAAATATTACTTTCTTTAAAAATATTTAATAGCTGCGTGAGATGTTTTAGTAGTTTGTATACTAGATTCAATTTTATTCTTTAATGAAGAAAAAACACATTATAGAACGAGCACTTGTCATTTTGATTTATTTGCAATTTCAGTGTACATTACAACTCCGCTTAATGGAATCTTGTTTAACCGAAATGGCCTGCCGCGCATTTTCTTACTATTTTTTAAAGTAAACACTCTTTCAATATTTTTGACAAAAATGCTTGCATTTGTTTTTTTAGTGTACCCTGATCATTTAGTGTGCCCTGTGAAAGAAACCAACACGCATGCTATTCAAGAAAATAATAAAAACATGCACAAGAGAAAAGTTTGGTGATTTTAAATTTGTTCTTTTCACCTGCCACGACCACAGGTGACCTCATGACCTGAAACTGAATTCTTGAGGGTCAGAGGAGCTTCAGTGGTGTGTTTTGACAGAGATGTCACAATTGCATAATTCTGGAAATGTTCAGTTGTATACCGACTGGTATGTGACATATCTCAGTTGACACATAAATGCCAGTCTTAAGCACCTTTTCTGTAAATTCCTCTCTCCTAACCAAAATGTCATGGCAGTGTTAGGTTTCGAGAGTTACTACTGAAATAGTTAAACCCAGAGCGTTTGCTCCCGGTGGGGAAAGGGGTTAGTAAATCACACTACAAGAAAAAAAAAAATCGTGAAGACATAACTATAGCGCGGCGTTGGATATTTTTTCATTGCAGTTTTCACTAAAATTGAATTTCCGTATCATCCGAAATTTTATTAATCTGAAACAAGGCACCCCCAGTGGCGATTCCAAGCTAGGGCCGGAAATCCATGCCCCCCCCTTTTCCACCCAATATAACAGGATTTTTTTTTTATATTGCCTATGTGCTGGACGCCGGCGGTGTGCGTGCACATGGGCAGGAATTTGTGCACACCAAATTTTTTTTTGTCCAGGACCGCTACTGCCTCCCACCCTTTATTTCGTTTAAATAAAATTTTATTGTATCCAAAAAAATTAATTTTGTTGTCAAAACTTGAAACCTACAGATTTCATTTCACTAATTAGCCTCGGTTACTACTCACTTCGGGGTTTTTTTTAGGAGTGGAAACAGTTTTGTAGCCTCATTTATCTAGACCAGCTGACTAAACACGATCCTTTATATAAAACAATTCAGTTTAGCGGAAAAGAAGAAAAACGATTTTGCACTCGACCAAATTATCAGTTTCGAAAGCTTTTGTTTTCTCAGTTCATGACTTTCGTCTTTTGTTTCACGACGGTGATTGCTATTTACCATTACTCCCACAAATGTAAGTATTCGATTTCAGATATCACTTGTCTTTCGTTATTTTCTCACTAACTCAGTTCCATTCGTTGCGACCATTTTCTTTCCATTCCTTTCCCAATGTTTACACACAATTGCCTTTTGAAAAACAAATTATACATGTATAGATAAGTGCCCGTGCTTATACTTAACCTAATTAGGTTATTAAAGCAGCTGACATATAGTTTAGTATTCAAACTTTCAACGAAATGTCAAAAGAATGGTTTAAAAGATTGCAAAAACCAATTTATTAGTGAAAGTGTGCAGATATGCAAACTTTCAAAAAATAAATTAATTTATGCAGGAATAAAAACATGATTTTAACTTTTTCAATTCGAGATTAAAAACTACTACTTTTCCAGGCCGTTGTCTGGACTTAATTTCAAGGGGGGAGGGTCAAAAATTTACACAGTATTTATTGATGCAATCATAGCATGCAAGGCTGTAGCAGTCCCATTAAAAAATTTAATTTCACCGGGGCGGACCGGTCCCTAAGATCCCCCCCCTTTGGATACTGGAATGCTACTTTTGCGTAATATTTTATATCTAACCCAAAAGTATTTAGCGCAGCCAAACCTGTTTATAACGAGAATAAAAAACCTCCACGCTTTTGCTCATTAAACCCGGCTTTTTGTCAAAACAGTAATAATATAGGATGGAAAAATTAACAGAAAAGCGAAAATGAATAGAAGCATTTACGTATATTATATGTAATCTATTTAAATCAATCATTGCTCGGAAAGGAAAGGAATTATTTATAGAAACTTGCTGGGATACTAAACCACAACCTCTTGGTTTCCGGTCAAATGCTTTCTTATTACAGACATCAGACACTGATTCCCTCGCGAGACTATTACTATGGCTATGTTCGCAGTCAGTAGGGTAGTGCATAGACTGCTCTTTAGAACAAAGCGACAAGATCCAAGCGAGTCTCGCAAGGGAAGAAAAGTATTACGCCTGTAGCTTAATGGTAAAGCAATTGACTGGAAACAAGGAGTGTGGGTTCGAATCCCACCATAAATCATTTACTTCCTTTGAGAGTAATTCATCTAATACTACTACATCATAGACTAATACAATAATTTTTGCCACCCACGTATTAATTAGCTCAAACTAGAGCTTGTGTAATTTTGGAGAAAAAGAGACGCTTTCCCCATCCTGGATTCGAACCAGGGTCCCTCCGTTTAGCCCGGAGTGTCTTGGACCGCTAGACGAATGAGGACAGGAAACAACGCTCTCTTTCTCCGTATGTAAAGATGTTAAGGTATTATTACCCTCCGCAGGGATAACACAATTGCCAAATATGGTCAACACAAGAAAGCCTCCGGGGCGAGATTTTTGTGAGTTTTCGTGGGGGAATTTATTATACTATAATTTTTGCCACCCACGTATTAATTACAGGACCCTGGTTCGAATCCAGGATGGGGAAAGCGTCTCTTTTTCTCCAAAACAAATAAGCTCTAGTTTGAGCTATAATTAATACGTGGGTGGCAAAAATTCGCCCCAGTGGCTTTATGTGTTGACCATTATTTGGCAATTGTGTTATCCCTGCGGAGGGTAATAATACCTTAACATCATCGACTAAGCTGGAAATTGTTCTACTTTAATAACTACCACTGCTTGTGTCGCCTATCGGACTTTATCTGCTTTGACTTGTTTCATTGATTTGAACGGCTGTCCATAGTTTGCAAACCAAATGCATTACTCATACCATGAAAGTGTAAATTACTTCCTAAGTAAAAACTTGCGAACCTCACCTTGATTGTCGCAGGACCATTGCTGTCCTTGCGCCATAAAACTACAACTATAACCAACCTAAAAACTTACGAAGACAAATGTTACATTGTGACGCCTAAACAGCATTCATGTATTAAAAACAAGTCGCACACACTAGCTTATGATGTATGCGTCTATCGTAATATTAGAGTTTGACTCCCTGTTCTAATCGATTGTCATCCCACCGTAGTTCGTGGTCTGGTTCCCTTTCCATCTAAGGTTAAGTTTCTTCGTATAAGTGCAGGTCCCGGCGTGATAAGTTTTGCTATCCTTACGTCGCAAAAGGTATTACATTGTGATTTTAATTCAAAATATTTTGCTTTTCGGCTAGAACCTTAGATTTCTTTGTGTTGTTTATTGAAGAACCTTTTCTGATCACAGCGATGGACAGAATAATTGTATTTTGTACCCCAATTTACTCAGATAAGCTGTTTAATAAGTCTGCAGCAAGATCTCTAAGAACTAAACCAAATTTCCACAATTATCGAAATTAGAAATTCATTAACTTCGATTATTAAAATTGGCGTCAAAGTATGGATGGATGGAAAACATGGATGGATTGATGGATGGAGTGGTGTTATAAGACGGCTTGTAAGTGTGCGTATATCTCATCATATCTTTATATTTTCATCCTTATATTTTATTCTGTTCTTACTTTTTCCAAAGGAAGCAAGCTCTGCGCTAGTGCAGTGGTAACGCGTTCGCTTAGAGTGTGGTTTTCCCGTTCGACTCTAAACAGTGTAAAAAAAAAAAAGAATCGCTTAACAACTATTTGCTCACTGTAGTCCAGGGAGTGTTTTCTAGGTCTTAAGAGGTTCGGAGTCCCCGGAAAACTGCATGTCCTGGAGCAGAATGACCTTTATTGTCCTTGCGCCCGAAAGATTAAAACAATAAAAAGCAAACAAATACAACATTTTACCATTAGAAAGTAATTTTAGAGATGTATATTATTTGTCTGGTGCAGTATCTCACGGGTTTACCCCTCATATTAAACATGGAATATTGCACACACTTTGTGTACTGTATAATTGTGTAGCGGTCATGCATTCGCCTAGAATTCCTCTTACCCGGGTTCGACTCTTAACGGCACCCTTCCTCAAAACAAAACAAAAACAAAAAATGAGTACGTGTCCATGGTAATACTGGGGCGTTGTTTTCTACGTCTTGAGTGGTTCGGATCCTTGGGAAAAATGTCGGTCCCTGATGCCACACGACCTTTGCTGTTCTTCCGTCTTAAAACAAAAACAAAATATAATTTAAGAAACAAGTCACCCCATAACCCAAAAACGGAGACAATATTAATAGTTCATTACGTTCAAAACAAAAACAATTTTATCTTGGTTCATGGTAAAATGCATTTTAGAGAATTTAAAGACTAAATTTAAATAACCTTAGATAAACTCGCGAATACCTCTTATTCGGAAGCAACGAGCCGTAGTATCATTAGTCGAGCGGTGGTATCAACTGTTGTCCTGATGACAGTAGGCGTTGAAATAGTTTCGCTGGGCGTTTATGGAGCGAAAGGGTTTATTTCAAGATGTAATCTACTTCACTTTCCATCCCCCGTAATTGTCGAGTTCGCGAAACTGTTAAATGGGAGAATGCAGAACCATTCACACAAGTCTGAACTTTGATCTATAGGAGACAATTGTTCCCTAATATTCAGCTACAATGCCTCTCCCCCTCGTGCCTAGCAAATTTTCTAAATTTGAATATTTAAATACAATTTTTTTAATAAATATTTATATATTTTAATGACTGTTTTGATAAACTAAGTATTGATCAAGTTAGTTAGCCGTTGAAACTATTCTTATTACGATACGTTCGTAATTTATTGGTTAAATTCATGAACCTGGATTTGAGAGTTCAAAACAGATTCCAACGTAAGTGGGGTATTTATACATAGCTAGTAATTCATATTTCTTCCAATTTTAATCAAAAACGCTATCTGGAACTATACTGCCTACTTATATACATAAAACCATGATAAACAGCGCTTTTAAACATACAAGTTTTCTTTATGAAAATCACAAAAGTACTTTCTTATATTTGTCAAATGTTGTTAAAATATTATGGTATAAAATATTGTAAAGTAGGATTATAAATTTATAATACTTCAATGACTACGTAATTTTGTTGCCACTAACCAATTTTATATATGTCTAATCATTTTAATAAATGCTGTTAACGTTCATGTTAATGAATAGAAAAATTGCGTCTATATTTTTCAATTTGTTTGTTTGGCTTTTTTATGGCGCAAGAGCATCTGGGCTATACTGCGCCAAACATGGTAAAATCAAAGACTGTAGTAAAAACCAGTACTTTTTAAAAATTTTAAAACGTGCGTATGGTCAGCATGGTCATTTAAAATGTCAGACAGTGATGAAGAGTTAAAAGTAAGAGCGCGGGCAAGTCTATAATAGGGGCATTGAGTTAAAATGTGTAAAACACTCATGGGTTCATTGCACACTTGGCAAATTGGTGCTGGTTTTCCTTCCAACAGATGTCTATGGGTGGGCGATATAAAATATATTGCACGAAAATGTCAAAATGCTATACGAAAATTATTATAAAATATGGCATGTATAACCTTGCTAAATATCTTATTAGCAAGGATAAGAAAGAAACAACTGTCCGAGGAAATTAAATGTTTATAACCATTTTACAGTAATGTGCTGTTTCAAATTTTATTCTGAAATGGGCAAAAAACCATGAAACCATTTACCTTAATATCTTAAAGAACATTTAAATAGAAGTTAATTAAGCTTTTCTAGGCATATTCCGAGAGAATTACCAACGCAATAACGTATCATCTCACACAAAGCAAAACAAATCGAAAGCTCTCAGCGGAAGAAAAATTTATCAAAGAGCTTTTAAATTAATTCCGAATGTTTGTGAAAGTTAAATACAAGGAAAAATCTTACGAAACCATCATTGCCATATTATATTTATCTTGCTTTAAATGTATTCGCGTAATTTATTGAGAGTACACCTGACTTTGAATATATAATTTCTAACTCTAAGTGTATATATAATTACATATTTGAGTATATGATCGTAAATAAACGTAAAATTTAAATTTTGAAAGTAATCCTGAATTTTTAATGTTTAAATCTATAATTGTTTCCTCTATAGTTCTCAGAAACGAAAGTTCGACTATTCGCTCGACGTTATTTCATATGCTTTTACACTAAGTTATTTTAAGCGTTAGATCAAGTCATCAATTGTTTTTGAAAAGCGCCCTATTCGTAGCGTAGGTGCAATACGGTTTTCTATCATCATAACCTTAACCTGGTTTTGTTTCTAACGGTAAATCTAGAAAAGGGTTTGCTTCCCTAGGAAACAGAGGACAGGATTTCCAAGGAAAATATAAGACCAGGAGCAGCATAACCGTATATGGGCTCGAGCCGCAAAATACAAAGATGTTTGAAAAACAGTTAAACAGTCGAAGATAAAATTGTCGTAGCACGATTTTCCCAATTGTTGGTTTTCGTTCCTTACTGAATGAGGAGGCCTTGGGGTGACATAGTTTGGCAACGCGTTTGCCTAGTGCGCCGTTAACTCGGGTTCGACTCCCAACGGTGCAAAACACGGTTACTCAGATCTTATATAGATCGCACTGCTCACTGTAGTCGAGGGTTGGTTCTCTAGGCCTTAAGAGGTTCGGATTCTTTGGAAAATTGTTGGCCCAGAGGTTCGGATTACTCGAAAAACAGTAGATCTCGTCACGGCATGACCACTGTAGCCCTTAAATCGTAAAACCACAAACAAACAAAACGAATTGAACGAGGAAAATAGCAACAAGATAATTTTATCATGGTTAAGTAGTTGAACTATTGCGTTGCCAAATTTACAATACACAGCCGATGGAACAATTTTTGGCAAATTTACTTTTAAAATATATTTCCTTAAATTTTTACCGAAGTTTATTTCAATAAAATGTTCTTAATTTTGGAAAACCCACACATAGATGTAAAAAGTGAAAATATTACATTGGTCCGTTATTTGTCCTTTATTTTCGCGGCGGACAATTTCATTACTGTTGCAGGCCTGCTAATTCTGCGCTTGCTTTTTAATGGAAGAGTGTTTCCTACCCGAACGTTCCTTTGCTTTTCCTTTAATTCCCTCCTAAGAACATTCGAAACGGCACATTGAGAGTGTTCAATCGTCCCAGCAATTTTCCCCTGGGACATACCGGTGCCATGTAATTTCAAAATCTGTCAAATTTCACATTCATGAAGTTGCTTAGTTCTTGGCATTGTTACGACTAGCTGAGAATTTCAATTACCCACCTATTTTTATTCTCTTATCAGTAAATGACGTTACATCATCAGTGAAAGTAATTTGCATACAGTATAAAACTTTAACTAAAAAAAGTATGGACTTATCATTTTTTGACCAAGTCATTTAAAATATTTTTTAAATAAATTTAGATGACGTAATCAAAAAATCTTGTACATGTTTAAAATACTTTGCACGTAACCATAAAACAAATCTTTGTATATCCCATTCATGCAAATACTTTATTAGCCCGCTCGTGACACAAAAACTACTGCACTTATAATCTTGTCCAGCACTGCATATTCGCTTTGTAATAAGTCCAACTCAGTATACGTCCTGTTTAGACGCAAAAACTTTTATTTGAAATACAATTCGCGTGTTAAAACTTGTATGTAGAGCCCCTAGAATTATATGTCGGCTCATCGGCCGCCATTTTCCTGCACACTTCCTGTTTCATTTACCTTGGCGATAAAGGTTTTCAGTTTTGGAGCAATGATCGCTATTTTGGCATAAAAATAATCAACACTTCGCGATTATCCGACGAATGTAAACATTGGCGCAACTTTTAAGATGTCGCCAATAAATACAATTTGCAACCGTAACTTAGTTTTCGATTAATGTAAAATTATAATGCAAATAATCAAAACAAACTTACACTATAAACATTCTATGTTTATTCCTCGAATGATTAGAACAATTTCCAGCTTAAAACACCCATTTCACATTATTTTATTAAAACTAACACACTTGCACATCGCTCAATTTTAACACAGCAGTGATTGGGATCACGTGATAATATAGCAAGAAAATAGCGGCTAGGCGCCAGCTCTTTTTCCTAGGAGCCGCGTTACTCGTATGAGTCAAAATGAATCATAACACCGCGCGCTACCCTTGTATACCGCTCTCTAGACAAAAAAAAAAAGTCACACCAGAATTTCAGATTCCTGAAGTTTTATTGGAAGGGGATCCTTCTTCTCATCACTATCCTAATAGGCGCTCGACTCTTTTCAGCAAGGTCAAATAAGGTCAAATTTCCATTTTTCATTTAATTCATTTTCTTTTCAATTTATTTATTTTAATATTAAGTAGTGTCTAAATTATTTAATACAACGCCATCAATGTATAACATACCAATAACAATAGAATTTCTTCCTTCCAGTGGATTAATCATTTTCCTTTTATTTCTTATGAGAAAATTTGTTTGGTATGTCCAAGCATGTCTGTATCCAGATGGGGGATCTTAGGGACCGGTTCCCCCCGAAACTAAATTTTTAATGGGACTTGGCTACGGACTTGCATGCTGTAATTGTATCGATACATGCTGTAAAAATTTATGAACCCCCCCTTGAAATTAAATCTTGGCTACGGTTTTGTGTCCAAAATCTAGAACAGATTAAGGACATATAATGAGGTACCACTCCATATATTGTTTTAAGTGCTCAGGCCAAATTTAAGGTGTTAGCAAATAAAAAGTGCACTTTAAGCATATTCCAAGCCACGAAGACCATCTTTTTTGTTTTAAATTAATATGCGTGGACTAAAATATTTACAATTGTAAATATTATTGAAAATTAATTTGATTTAATTTGAACAATTTATGGAAAACTAATAAATGTATGCGCCTTTCAGTAATGCACATATATATAACAAAAGCTGATTTATAAATATGCAAACTTACTTTATTGTATATGCTCCAGTTTCCTGGATACTCACATATCCTCTAAAAAGAGTAAAAATTCCCTCCCAGGAATTCTGAAAATGGAATTTTGTAAGTTTACTTATTTTAGAACTTTAGACTGGAACAATATTTTCATTCCTTTAAAAGAGTCAACAACTTTATCGAAAAATAAATAGATAAAGCTGGAAAATTTTGAATTTTTGTCACGAAACTCCGAAAAGCATTCAAGTTAAATTTAAGTGAGACGCTTTTTATTGTAATTATGCTTTTATGATATTTAGGCTCTTTTATCTGCTTCTGAAAAGAGTGTTTGCTTATTTTTGGAAAAATAATAGCCATTTGCATTCTTTGTGTAGCAGACGTCAAAATTTACTTTCAAAAAAGAAGGAACATAAGCTACAAGTGTAATATTTGCACAAATAAGGAAATATTTGCATATGAGACTTTTTGTGCAGTTGTTTAGTGATCCTGAATGCTATTAAAGAGGACTAATGTTGTAATGTGTTAAGATGAAAATTAATAAATTTTTTCACCTAAGCAAATATCACTTTTGTTTACAAATTAAATTACGAAGAAAGAAATTCCTTTCCAGTTTCCATAAAGATCCATAAATTATTTCATTTATTCGCTAATTAAATTGTATTGTGCATAATCATTAGAACCAAATGTTTATACAAAATCGTTTTCTTTCTTCAGAGAAGGCATGAATACATATACCCAAACGTAATCTCTAATATTTTTCGGTTTTGGTATGTCAAATTCATCAGCAAGTAAAACTGAATAGCAAAAGGTACATTTTCTAAATCACTTGCCCTTTCGACAAATTATTATGTTACTTATAAAATCACTTAATCTTTTAATATATTCGGTCGGTTGAGATTACTTAATGTTTCTATAAATAATATTTTATGCGTTAGTTTGGAGGCGTGGCCTATTTTCCTTCCCTTTAAACAACTGAGGCTTGCTTTATTACCATTGGCCGAGGTAGCCTCGAGTGAGAGGGGTTTATTCTACCCCAGTGTTTCATATACAGCATTCACTTGTAATTGTTGTTTTCGTAGGAGGAGAAACTGTTTATTTGGGAGGGGGTTAAGCCGCCCTGGTCCCGCCCTAGTTATGTCGATGTACAACATACTACAGTCGAACCTCGTTAAGGCGAACACCAAAGGGAACAGAAAATCTGTTCGTATTAACAGTAATTCGTCTTATCCGGAAAGGATAGTGCTGTACAATTGGACAGGACTTTAGACAGTTCGTATTAAAAGTAATTCGTCTTAAGCGTGTTCGTCTTAACGAGGTTTGACTGTATAGGTGTAGGATAGTTATTGAGAATTTCTTAAACACCTTTGCATTTTTTAAGTCGAAGTAAAATTTAGATAATACTTTGACACGTATGTGAGCTCAAAGTAGAGTTTTATATATAGAAAAAAACATCGCCCCAGTCCGGAGTCGAATTGGGGACCCTCTGTATGAACCAGAGTGCTCTAAAGTGCTAGGCCACCAAGGCGAAGGGACGATGCTCTCTTTTTTAGTATGCAAGGTTTGTAAGATATTATAACCTTATTCAGGGTTAACACAATTGGCAAATTGTCGAACACTAAGCCACTGGGGCAGGAAGGAATTACAATGAACATGCACTGGCGGCTTTCTTTGTTGACAGTTTGTCAACTGTGTTAACCCTATTACGGGTGATATCTTACGAACTGAAATTTACAGATCGCGAGTGATAACTCTTCTCTACGCTGATGTTTTTGAGATTAAAATTATCACAGACAGCTAGATGTGTTATTAACTGCTTTCTTTCGACACCTCCACATGTTTAATTTATAAATGTATATCATTTGTATTTACCATAGGAATTATAAAGTTTGTAATACTGAGTCAGAAATAAAATATTCGGTTAAAACTAGTTGGTTTTAAATCAAATCCTTTTGAAGAATACAAAATTAAGGACTCGATAAATGTAGTGCAACCAGATAAATTGCAATTAAACCTGATGTGTACATGTGTAATTTAGAACATTATAATTTAATATATGAAAAATGATATACATCATAACGTAAAAATACATACATTATAAAATAAATTATTAAAGCAGCAGCAAATTTTTAAACATTCAATTAAAAATCAAGCTTATTTCTTCCTTGTTGGTTAACGGTGCCAGATACAAAAGGTTTATAGGATATTGGCTGTCAAAGGTGAGAAGTCTTGGCAGTTTTCACGGCAAACATTAGTAAACATATGCTGAATATGCATTATATAATGGGAATAAGAGGATACCCCAAACTCAGTGATTTTTTTTTTGTCTAAAGTTTTCAATGTTTTTTTAAACCTATGTTTATAAAGAAATCATATATTTATAAATATCAACCTATGGCTGACTTTAAAATCTAAAAACTATATTCGGGTAAAACTAAACTAAAATTAATACTGAATATATGATTTCTACAATGAAAATAATTCCAAATTTGGCATTTTATTAATTTAAAACTTAAATACAATACTAGCCAGCGCTCGGCACGCCAGTCATTTAGTAACTCGCGGAAACTTAATGTTTATTTATAAAACGCATTATCTAGTCTCTAATTTAGTTAGGCAAAAAAGTAACTAGAAGTTCACCATAGGCGTACGCAGTAGGAACTTCATAAGGGGGGGGTTTATAGGCTCAATGGGGGGTTACAGAGCTACAACTCACATATTCCTATGTTAAATATACAAAATTTCATTGCAATGGGGTTACAACCCCCATCAACACCCCCTGCGTACGCCAGTGAATGTCACGCCGAGACCGCATAGAAACTTAAAAAAAAAAAAAAGATGGCTGACTAGCTAACTAGTTGTCGGCCTGCAGACAAGATTAATACTTAGAAGGAAGTGTGGGTGAAATTTTTTGATTTTTATTATGAACTGTTCAATGGAGAACATTACGTGAAGGTTTTAATGCATCGATATATATATGATCGATACATATGATATTTTAAACAAATAATAGCACTAAAAGTACTGAAAAAAAAATGTAAAATTTCTTTGCTGGTGGAAACCCAAAGAGTTACAATTTTTTTTGTGAATTGTTCAAAGCTAGTAGTTCTAAAATATTCGAAAGTCGCCAACGGCGGCGTTTTTTGTATTAAGATTGAAATCACGTCGCTGTGCTATTCAAAAGCAATAAAGGCAGACTTTACTTTGACTTCTTTTGAGCATTTCCATTTTATTTGTCGTACATTCCGGAATAGGAGGTCATATGAAAATGGCAATAAGCAAAAAGTCTCTTGAAGCAGAAACCCCTCTCAAGAGAAGTGACATTTAAATTTTGAGTAATCTATCTCGTCCTTTAAAACACATTTACTGTTATGTTTTTTAGAGCATGTAAAATCTTCTTAAAAGGAAGTTCCAAATAATGTGTATCTCTATTGAACGGACATTTTTCCAATTCCGACTTTCAATGCTTGTTATTTTCTATCCCTTCTGAATAGCGAACACCTTCCAATAGGGAACAGGTACTCAGGTCCCAAGGTATTCGCTAGTCAGTTGCTTTACACCGTATATGGCTCATAAGTAGTTAAAGTATTCTGTTGTTTAAGTAGATCTTAGGTAATAATGCAACCTAAATTCCCTCTTAATCAGTTAATCTTCTTAACATGATTAGCGAAGAATACCTGAAAATCGTTTAAGAGGTTCAGATAAATTGGCTGTTATAACTGAGTAGTAAAGTGCTGTTTAATGATGCGATCTAAAATAGATTTGGGTCTCCGACATTTCTCTATATTCTATAATATTATCAACTTATTAATGACCTTAAAATTTCGTCAATGTTTTCAATGCAGATGGTTAAATATTTCTTTTGGAACAAAGTGTTTCATGCGGAATAAGGGGCAGCTACGGGGAGTTTTCAAAATTATTTGAGGAGAGGGAAGTGCCCAAGCACATGTACATTACGATATATATAAAATTGAAATTTATTTTAAATTATAGATTTATACTTTCCATATAGCCATGTATATTATTCCATATAGCGTGTAATGAAGGGAAAAGGACAGCTTTAAATAACGTGAATCCGTAAATACAAGAAGAAATACCAATAGTGTGTATTGGGTACTAGTAGAATAAAACAAAAATTTGCTCGTACATTTTACTGTGGCGGAATAGAGCACCAAGGGTTGCTATCGTGCTCCGTGTTATATCTATTAAAGCTAGTTTACATCTACATAGTAACTAGAGTAGTCATGAGACCTAGAAACTAGCCAGCGTATTACACTACACTATAACTCAAATAAGTGTTTACCTACGAAATGGCGCTATCATCTCATAGGTAAAACTTCTAGGCCGACTCATCAGCCGCCATCTTGTACAATTCCGGTTTCATTTACCTTGGCGATAAAGGTTTTCCGCATTGGCGCAATGATGGCAATTTTGGCCTTACAGATAATCAACAACCCGCCATTATTCGACGAATGTAAATATTTACGCAACTACTAAAATGTCGAAAATAAATACAGTTTGCAAACATGATCACGTGATACATTGGCAACAAAATGGCGTATATGCCCCATCTCCCTTTTTTAGGACCCTTAGGCAAAACAGAGCTCGTGAAAGGTAAGGCAATACGTCTTGACCATTAATAGTCCGAAGGCAGGTTCACTTCCTTTTTTACGTAGACTAGTAGATGTCATAGTACGCATAGTGAAAAATACCATGGTGGAAAGAACGTGGGCTAGTAAAAGCCTGCCTTCAAATCCACTATACTATTTCACATGCTAGAACCAGCACTACTCCTAGTACTGTTTCCGGAGTTTAAGATAATATCTTTGTTACTATATGCTAGCTACTACTCCGTTTACTATATAGATGTAAACGTCTATAAAATAGGAGACATCCACTAATATCACTTATTAAATTGAAGGCTCTGTAGAGCTACAGTCGTAACGCGTTCGCTGAGAGTGCGGTTATCCAAGATTCGATTCCCAACTGTGTAGAAGAAAGGGAACACTCAACAACTAGCCGCTCACCATATTTCGGGGGTTGGTTCCCTAGATCTGAAGAAGTTCGGGTTCCTCGGAAGACTGCAGGTACTGACACAGCACGCCATTTTTGTCCTTGCGCCGTAAGACTTTCACAAATAAAAACCTATTAAAATATAACTCACCCAAAAATACTCAATTTTTGTCCGCAATAAATCCAATATTGTCTTACGGAAACACACAATACATTCAACTATATCACCTATTAAAACACAATACATATAATATATTAAAATTCAATGCTTAGAGCAATATTGTGTATGAAAACACAATATACACAAAAATAGCATATTAAAACAAAATATACACAAAAATATCACGTTAAGACAAAATACACACAAAATTATTACATTAAAAAAATACACATAAAATTATCACATTAAAACAAAGCCCAAATATCATATTGAAACAAAATACACATAAATGAATGAGATTTTGTGTCAATTTATATTGTAATTAATATAAGGCTAATGATTAAATAAGAAAACGCTTAACATTTGCAATAAAAATATAAAACTATTACTCAACATACCATAATTGAACTCAAAGGAAAACGCATTTATTTGTTCAAATTTATATAGTAAAGAATATATTATAACATATGAAACAATTATAATTGAAATGAAGCCTTCACCTCTGTGCATTGCCATGCAAAATAGGAACAGCTTTGATCCACACAGAAATAACTATCATCCTTTATACAAAATGTCTCTCGGGGTTTATCTGGAGAAACAATTGCTGGGAGGGTTGATTTGGAGAGGAAGTTTGATTAATTACAACGACTTGATACCCTACAACTTGAGCAGAAAACTCTATGAAGTTGAAATCCGGACTTCGAGAACGGTTCAGATAATCACTTTAATCCTAGGTATGTTTATCAGTGCTTCGTGCTGTCTCAAGCTGAAATGGACAATGATTTATGTGGTGATACGGCCCCCATAGGAATTTCAATATTTTATCAGTATTTTTCCATAGTATCACATGATCAAATTTGTTAACAATCTGGAATATATAAGTACCTTCTTAATATAGAACTATTTTCAGTACAAGAATAAATTGAAGATGGAAGAAGCATTCATATTTGCAGTTTTCAAGTAATTTTTCCGGTATAAAGACACATTTAAATTCATAGCTAGAAACTGAAACTATATTAAAAGTTTGCTTGTTTTAAAAAGTAGACAACGCACAAAGTGAGTTTTTGAAAGAAAATTTTTGAAAAATTGTGAAGCGAAAGAGAGGAACATTCCGAGGAAAGGTTTTAAGAACCTTCCGAGAGAATAAACGGTAATGTAAAGGGACTTGGCAAATAAAAGGTTTCATTTTGTAACAGAAAAAATTAGATACATACTTTGTATATATAAGAAAATTTAAAACTAAAATCAGATATATATTGTATATAATAAATTGTATAAGCACATTTTCAGTTATTAAAATATATTGTTCGAAAAAGAAATTGTCCTAGAAGAAGAATTTCAATATATAATGGGAGAATTTTAATCTCAAAATTATTGAAATAATTCGCAATGTAGAATGATTCTAATTTTAATCTCAAAATTATTGAAATAATTCGCAATGTAGAATGATTCTAATTTCAAGTAGTGGAAGTAAGACTTCGGATATTAATTATGGTCAATTTTACAGCAGAAATTAAGGTCATGTAATTAGCCCTGAAATATAATTTTTACAATTTCTTAATATCCACTGCCGTTTGTACCGATCTTATACATTCTACAGAGCCTGATCTCTTTCAAAAGCACAAATCAATCCGGAATCAAGACATTCAACAATTGACAAACGTGTTATAAATGTAAAACCTCACAGTATTCTATAATACTGTTGGATTCTTGGCCATGTAGACATTTTTGGCAATGAGCAGCCGTTTATAGCTTCAAACAAAGCAGCTGTAAAATTACACGAAAATAATATCTATTTTTATATTTGCACGATGACTGGTAAAATGGGATGAGAACATTTTAAATGAACTTCACCTCATCAAACCAAATACTGAAATGCGGAAATCTAGTAATAGAAATAACTACGAACAAGTAGTAACACCCTTACTCGACTTCCTATTGAATGCACACGCTTTTCTCATGAATACTTTTTGAAGGAAGAAAGCGCTGCGCGGGTATATACTACATGTAATGAACTTTTAAGCATGCGCATTTTACGCATCTCATTTACTTGTAAAAGGTTTCACCAACGTTAATTTTTCGTTTTTAACCAAAGTAATTTTAAACTCGGCTGTATACGATTCTTTTAACCATGACATTTTTAATTTATCTGATGGTTTTTTTTTTTTGCTGCCATCTGATTGCAATAAAAGTCTGTTTTTGTATTTTTATTACTCTTTACCTTTGCATTCTATCCCATTTTTTGTCTTATAAAAGCCACATTTACAACTTTACTTTGAAGTAAAAATATAGGCGAAATATCACTGCGTAAGTAATTTATGCAAAAAAAAATCAGAGATAGACACAATTCTTTCAGCAGAAAAATGATCTGCCATCATTGGAACGAAACGTTCTGATGATAGTGGACCATTTCTCCACCGCTATAATTACTAACAAACCATCTTAGCTACAACCATGGCCATCTCTGAATTTTTCAACTAAACTTTACCTTGGCTGGAGTAGAACGACCTTCACCGTCCTTACGCTGCCAGAATACAATAAATCAACCAACTTCGGACATTAATGTCTTCGAAAAGAATTTATTTAACACTTACTTGACGAAGCAAAAATGTGTTTAACAAATTTTATCTATTTTTTTTTTCTTGGTGTGTGGTTCCTGTTAACAAAGATCAAGGAGGAAAAAGTTCATCCTTTGCTTACATTCTATTTCAAATTTTTGATTGTTTTTTAAAGAAAGTTCGACGCGTAAACATTATTTAGCAATTCAATTTCCCGCCAGCTGCTACGATGTTTTTATTGAAAACCGATCAACTTATCGATTGGTTTCTGTAGTGGAAGGATTGACGTATGCTTTGTGCCGCGAATTCTAAATTTAAAGACGTGGAATATATCAAATGTAAAAGAAATTCGCCACATTCTGTTACTTTTATTCGAAGTATGAATTGACCGCATAATTTTTAATTACGCTTTTATACATAGTAAACCCTCTGAACAGTGGACACTTGATAATCCGTCCACTATCCGAAGATGTTCGCTATTCAGGAGTGTCCGATATCGAGGGTTTACTATAATCATTCAGTCGTTTCACACGTATTTTAAAAATAATTGCAGTTAACTGTGATATAGATTGGATTTGAAATTTCCTCATAAATTCTTTAATCCGGAGACTTCCTATGTCATTTATTCTTCAAGTGTATTAACGAATGGTTCCAATAAAAGCATTGATTTCAATCGCTCGACATTACGGCTTGGATCTGAAATGAAAATAAGATGCTTATTTGCATATTTTCCTTTTTTAATTCCTAAACTAATACAGAAACTACACATTCCTTTAATAGCTCACTAGCAGCTTTTGACAACTAGAGAAATTTTTGCTAGTACACTAATCGCCTTTCCACGACGATAAGTATAAATACAATTATAGTGAAGATACTTACATGCAAAAGGTTAAACACTGGTAAAATTGTTGAGTAGGTAACACCGCTTGACATAAATATAATAAAAGCAATCAGACAACTTTGAGCGGTTTGTTAGATTATTGGTACATGAGCCGGCTTTCGGCTGCGCTAAAGGGCAGCCTTCATCAGATGTATATGGAGCGAATCGAACATACAGCAGATAATATAATTAAGGAATACAAATGGGGGAAAAAATAATGTAAAAGGAACATTTTACAGGAGGGAAAGGAAATGATATGAGAGAAGTAATTCTCTCTTTAAAACATAGCTTCATACGTTAAGATGATAATTACTGGATATTATTGGTAAAGATACTAAAATTATCAATAATCTTTCAAAATTGTTGTCTATAATTTATGGGGAATTTAATAATAGGAAGTTCAGGTGATATTTATAGTAATTAGACTTTCACAAAAGTGTAATATGCTGCTTGTAATCAAGCGTCCGAAATTTTGCATCTTAGAGAAAACCAATTGGAAAAACAAATCCATAAATCAAATCTACGTATATTACATTTGATATAAATGCTATTATGACTGTGGAATGCTTAAGTCTTGTCATTCACTATTATATTTCATCACCAATTATTCTTGACTCCAATAAAAATGGTTATTGCCTAAAGCTTTCCCTACCTATGCTTCTTCAAATGTCTTTTCTTATTCGGAGATTGTCGGGCAACTGGGACCACAGTTTCCTATTTCTGCTTTTTGGATAATTCTTTCTGTGCCCCTCAGTCCTGTCTAGGTCTTTGGAATATCCATCCTCTTCTTTCTCAGGTATATTCTCTCTAGGTATCTTCTTCCATCATACCTCCCTCCAGTTCTAATCGGGGTAATTTTTGTTTTTCAGCTTTCGCATACATTTATCTTTTATATACAGTTTGCTGCAAATGGTCCGCAATTTTATTCATGTGTTTGTAAGCTCATAATTATGCCAGTAATGTCTTTATGATGTATGCAAGTGAGAAATTTATGAATTTTCTTTTTCCAATTTCATTTGAATATTTATATGTACGTTAATGTGCATAAAATCTCGAAATTAACATAAATTCCAAGAAAATTACTTCTTTTTCAATTAAAACGCAAATTATTAAAATGTAGTAACCATATTTATTGTTCAGCATTAATTTGTATAATATTTTAATGAAAATAGTATACTTAAAAGTGAAGATTAAGGAATAAAATTTTTATCTATCAATTATGGTATATTTTGTAATTTCGTCTTTTAAGTACAATTTTTTCCTTTTGTGATTGTATGTTTATAGTACAGTTAATTGTGTAAACAATATGAAGGCACATTAATACCTTTTTGTAAGGTATTATTACATTTCTTAGAATTAATACAATTGCTAAATTCATAGAAGCAATCGTGGCATATTTTTCTGTAAATTTTGGTGGGAAATTTTTACAGGTAGTAATTTTTGACATCTACGAATAAATACAACGAAAACTTTTAATGTGTAAGCGAAAGAGACGTCTTCCCGTCCCGGAATCTAAGACGTTTTTACAAAAGATCAAATATTTTATAATGCTGCAATATTTTACTATTACATTTAAAATGTTTATTTTAGATGAGATTTACCTTACGTTTACAAAAATTTTAACACCATTTGCCAGTACCATTTAGATTACACTTGTGAATGGGTACATTTATAGAAATTTTATAAGTACATCATCGGTCATCTAACCAAACAACAGGTGGTCAAACAACAAGGGTGGGTCTGAAAATGCAGGGACATATTTATGTTTAAAGACTGGAAAAGTGACGAACACTACGCAAATATAACAATAATGGAAAAATAACAACGTTTTTTGGCGTAGTTGTAAGTTTAAAAGCACGCTAGTTCCAGACGAGGAGAGACCTTGTTCTCTCGAAACGTGCGTCGAACCATCTTTTAAACTTACAACTACGATAAAAAACGTTGTTATTTTCCATTTTTATTATATTTGTTTCTTTCGTGCTAGATCAAAGGTTATTCCATATTTTTCAATCATAACGCCATTGCTACGGGGTGAGGCATTAACGTTGGGCCGTTTATCTAATAGTTGGCAATTTTTTAGAAGTAAACGATGCACTTTATTTGGCTAATTAGTCATTTCAGAAGCTCTGTTCTATTATTTATTTAATAAATATATTAATAGAGTAATTAAATTTTATTAGATGTTTTGGGCTGCAAACCTGGGATTACTTCACTTCCATTGATACGATCATATTAGCTTAAACTCTAACAATGTAGTTTTACTGAATTTCTCATATTCTTACGGATCTACATTGTTAGATTTTGCCTTTAACTGGAATTTAGAGCACAATGTCCTCCCCAAAATGTCATATTTAAATTTTATACTGCCCTGCAGTGTGGTAACGCCTTCTCCAAGTGCGCCGCTAATCCGGGTTCGACTCCCAGCCGTGCAAAAGAACGCTTACTCAGAGATCTCATAAAGATCGCACTGCTCACTGTAGTCCGGGGTTTGGTTCCCTAGGCCATAAGAGGTTCGGATTCCTCGGAAAACAGTAGGTCCCGGCGCAGCATGACCATTGTAGTCTTTGAGCCGTAAAACCACAAACATAAAACAGAATAAAATGTTCACTCAGAATTAAAATATCAAAATTCTGTTCAGACAGTTTGTTTATATCTACATATATATATCTACCAAATTTTAAGGCACTATTTTGAAGGGCTTAAAAGCCTGAGTATTTTAAAGTTAAAAAATTGCAAAAATTAAATGAGGAGTAAATTAAACCTAAAGTTAAAATGCTCTATTTTTATTATTATATACCATTAACAAAAGTTTCGACACGATGGTGTTCCAATGGACTTAGAAATATAAATTTGGTCTTATTAGATTTGTACAGATTCATATTTTTTTTAAGCAAATAATTTTTTCAAGTTTGGTCATTTTTGATGGGACGGAATCCTCTTAAGATATTATTTTAATGACATGAAATTAGACGTGTTTTTGGATAGATCATTTATACCATTGCTTTAAAAATTAAAATTTTCAGTCTATTCGGTATTTCGCTCATTCGAACTAGAGTCCATCCCTTTATTTCAGATAATTGAGTTTTATTGTATATTGCGTTTAGCTATGCGAATCAGTTGCTCTGAAGAAGTCATAAATGTATTTAATATTCGGTGATTAAATACAATAAGTATTTTTACCTCGATTATCAGCTGATTATATGAGCAATCAGTGCTCGGAGTTTTAAGCATATCTCATCTCAAAAACAAAAACTGGCAGCTGGAGTTGGATGACCAAATTTTTAAGAGATTTCAACTTACCATACGCGAATTGAAATATGCAGTCTAGCTACAGGAGTGGCCGTCGAAAAGAGGTCGCTCTCTCTAGCCTTTGCGTCGACCATCCACGTTTCACCCATCATCAGTTGAAGGAAGGTGCCCTGATATGTACTACATGTAACAAATCATTTAAATATATAGCATATTTCATATATCCGCACAAATTTTACCCAACAGCAAGCATTAGCTTTTAACCTTCATGTCACTTTGTCCAATCCTTTTAATTATGAAATATTTTTTAATTGTGTGTGATAGCTCATATTATTACATCGTTTCAATATACTTGAAATATATTTTTACAACGACAGTATTAATTTGTTTTTATTTTAAAACCGTAAATACGAATTACCCTTGTTTGGCTCAGAATTAACATTGCTGTCTTTGTGCCATAATACAACCAACCTCGATTACTCTCTTCCGGCCAATCGGATCTGGACGCCAAATATTCCGAGTACCGGGTGATCGAAGATTTACGATATATCTATGGAACTTTTACCATTTATTATTAATACAGACTTCAGCAAATCACAGATAATATTGATATAACAATACGTACAACAAATGAATATTTAAGTTCATAAAATATTAGGAAATCGGACAAAGGGCCATCAAATACAAAATTAATACAAAATGAAAGGAAGTTCATAAATAAATAATAAGTAAAGCTACGTGTGGAACTTACATATTTATATGTATAGGGAAGGATCCCTCTTTACAATCTGTAAGTAATGGCAGTGGATATTGTAAATTTTTAAAGCAAAAATGTTAAAGTAAACTTAGAAAGAGCTTAGAAATGGGCATTAACTTTAAAACTTTAATGCGCGTCCTTCCGAAAGTATAGCATGAATACTTTTTGTCTTAGGCTCTTCTTTTGTATCTATATAGTATTTATATACCCATACATAGATGTACACTTTAGATTATATGTATATAAAATACATAAATCTGATTTAATGTGAAAAGTAGATTAAACTGTGGACAATCTCATATCAAGACGAAACTCCCGATGTGATCACCAATTTGTAAAACATATTTAAAAAAAACTAGTAACTTGTCTGAATAAATGGAAGCTGTATTTCTATCGTAAGACCAGACTGTCCACAACCATCAATATCTTATTTTTGCGGTGCCTTTTATTTTTATGACATTGGCATGCTCTAAAATACTGTCATAAATTTTATTGTAGAGCTTAAAGAAATGCGTCTTCACTCTCTAAGATATACGTCACTGGAGTGATTGTTATGGAATTATAAAATGATTAAATATGCAAAAATCGTTATTGAATATAACAAATAAAATATAAATTAAATGTAAGGTAACGCTACAGCAATTAAAACAATCGTGGGAGTTGTAAAGTAGTAAGTACATCTTTAAAGCTGACTAAGTTTTAAGCGGAGCAGTTAGTCACTAAAATTACTGGCCATTACTATTCGATATTATTTATTTTATTATGAAATATTTAATTTTATTTCCGTTTGGTTTGCTACTTCATTGCTGTTATGAATAGAAAATAGCATTTTGAGGATGAAAAATTGCACCCAATGATTTCCATTTTTTTATTTTTACTTAGTTCAGAACATATTTATTACACAATTTAGAGGTTAGTACCCCACCGTATTTTTCCTCGGTAGAAATTCGTGTATATTTTATAAAAAGAATCGAAAGACTTGTTTTCAAGAATATGCTTACAGCTACCTCTTTGCAATGTACCTATTAAAATTGTTGATAAACCATCGCCACGAATGTATTAAATGAATGCCATAAGTTGAAGCGGTAATATAAAATCGAATAAATGAGTTCAAAACCGAACTAGTTTTGTTGACGTCTATTTCGAAGTGTAAAACAATGGAAGTTTTTTAAACTAAGCGTATATTACTTCTCACAAATACCCGGTTTTCACATTTTTTTAAAACGTTTATTGAAAATCAAAGAATGAAATTCTCTCAGATGTAAAATAATGTCTACACGTTTTATTTGTTGTAAAATTTAGTAAAGCCACATTTCGAATAATTTTAAAACTTCAGAAACGTAGATGCTGTTTTTAAAGTTTTGTTATTGCTTAACGAAGTAGCAGAAATTTTTACTTCATTTGTTGGTTTTTAAAAATCTTATTGATTCAATGCAAGCGAGAAAGACGTAATAATCAATTATTTT
>QLNU02014176.1:14978203-14992902 GCA_006491805.2 Dysdera silvatica
TGCATTGTTTAAAAATGGGGTTGAACTCAATGGGGAAGGGGTAGGGAGCATGCAAGGAACATCTGGAATAAGTTTTTAAGAATTATTTCTCTGTTTCAAATATATAGTATGAGGATTATACAGGTGCAAGGTAAGCCTGGTCTTTGCTTTTTGTTATTAATTTGTACGTATTTGTATATGAAAAATATTTAAACTTGTTGGAAAAAAAAGTGTCTAATAAAATGAGTTACTGTCTAAATTCAGCTTTTTTCATTTTATCGAAATTAAGTTTCACAATTTATGTTAATTTCTATTTAACGAATTTTCCTTATAACGAAGTTTTTCAGAGGAACGATGGCACTTCGTTAAATAGAGACTCGACTGTATATACATACATTGTTACTTGTCTGATATGTAGGATTTGTGGAGTCCTGGGACTCTACAAATCTTACATATCAGACAAGAACCGTGCACACCTGCCTCAATATGAAAGCTTAGGTTTCTACCATGGAAAGAGTGGTTTCAGTTCGCTAACTTCAAAAATCTGGCCACCAACGGCGACAGTATTTGTCGAGCTTAAACAAAAACATATTTTGTATACGTATATTTGTGTGTATACAAATTAATACCCACGAACAGAGTCTAGATGAACAATACCCTTTCACTTTACCTTAGTCGGCAACGATTTCAAATTTTAATTTGAGTATCTCCTCGCATGCCCCACATTCGGCACAGTTCTGTCTTGTATACCTACTTCAAGGGAATGCGCGACACTTAGTTCATTCTGTTCAAGGGATTGATTTTCATATTTTCCTAAAATCGGTTTTATACCCCATACGGTCGTATATAATATTATGTGAAGTCACTCATGTTAAAGAGATTATGAAATGAAAACTTCCTATCTGAAGAAAAAAATTAAGAAGGATTTAATCTTTGGAAGTAATTCCTATTGTCATGTGTTTTTGACATTAAAATTAAAGCAGTGTTTATTTTTTATACAAATTCTATTATAGGGGGTAGTTTAAATATTACTTAATCACATTTCTAGCCCTTTTATACCCACCTCCCCCTTGTAAGAAAAAATAAGCAAATGCCTAACCTCTTCCCTTATGCTTACGTAAGATTTCTTTTCGCTAATTATTCGATACAAGTTTTTGAAATAAAAATGCAGTGTGTGTGATGCAAATTATAGTACTTTTGTTTCTGTAGTAGTATTGAGTACTTATTTGTAAGTATGTTATAATATTAAACGCTTATTTATAAATAGAGAGTAATCACAATAAATTATCGCGTTTAAAAAAAGTTTTAACACGCTATTAATTGCTATTTTTTTGGCACAAGAAAGTATTTTGTTGCATTTTTATTGTTAATGTTTCTTACATTGTAAGCAACTAGTGTAATATATAAGAAATTGATTTGGTAAAATACATTTATTAAAAATAATACATTTACGATAATTTAAAAATATTAGGGGACCACAGGGAGCTCCTGACCGAAAAAAGGTTGAGAAAAACTAATAGTTTAAATCATTGAAATATTTAACTGCGATTACGTGTATTTTATATTTTATATCTTATGCTCGCAGTGTGTCATGAATACAAGTTGCAGTTCTGTTAGGGCAGTTGTCAATTTGTGATTATGTGTTAGTACTATTATTTTTTGCAACTTACCTAAGCATGGTCTAGACTCCCCCATCCCCGTCATCGGGAACAATAAGCAAATGTCAAACCCCTCCCCAAAAGATGCTTACGTAATACTTGAACGGCCCATATGTGTGATCAATCATTTTCTCCTCAAACTCCAATAATTACAAGGGATTATAATTTAGATCGGATATTTTTGGATTCATAGGAGTTTAAACATGCAAATTTGAAAAAGCACTCTGTTTTTATATAGAAGACAAAGTCATAATTTAGCTTGATAAAAATAGTGAAATTATTTAAAAATACATATTTTTGTGACGTGCTGTCCGTAAAGTATAATTTGCAGGTATATGGAAGATACATTTTTCTGCCAGAATTATCATGCCCACATCGGACTAGATCTTGCAGATTAATGAATGAATAATTTGACACTAAGAGGCTACTTCAGAAACTGTTGGCGTTACATCAGTTCAACTAAACAAGAAGAAGATTAAAGGATTGTCGGCAATGATAGCCAATAAGTTATTGATGGCGAATAACATGATCTAAGTGATTTTGAAGATAGAACGCGAGCGGATGTTGATCATCATGAAGTAGGGTACATATTAATCAGGCACAACAGAAATGGGGGAAAATGTACTCTTTATGCATAAGTCAAGGCTTTTACTAGGAAATGATCCTCGGGTGGATATATCGAGAGAGAGAAACTTGAAACTATGATCACCTTTCCATTATAACGGCGAGTTTGGAAGGCGGATATGTTTAATGTATTGGGAATGAAGAGTGGCGATTCCCTGCATTCGTTCGGCAGAGAAAGTTGGCTAAACAGTAATATTGAAGAACCTACAGGTAGCTGTGTAAAACTTTGATCCAAGTCTTTTTTAATGAAAGATAACACTTTACCGCATAGGGCAAAACCCTTTATTAGTTTCCCATCCCAAGACCCTAAATGAATCGAATAAGTTAAATTTTGACATGCTAAAATACAGGGTTCTCAACCTGGGATGGAGAATCCTCTTTCCCCCAAGGCAAAATTTCACGGTTTCGGTAGGGGAGGGGTATCCGGACTTAAATTGGTAAACACAAACTAGAACAATACTAATGATGCTGGTCAAAATGTCTGAGAATTGGGTGGTGACCCCGAGATACTGCGAAAATGGTGCCTCAACAAAATTGTTTGAAAACCACTCCGCTGGGAGAATGAATGCAACTTTCCTAAGCATCTGGATCATTATTTTAAATATGAAGGACATAAGCTGTAGTGATTATACGCATTGCTAAGCTAACTCCAAATTTATAAGGTTAAAATCCAAATTTTAGTAATTAAACATAATTATCCAAACACTGTATTGCGAAAGCATTACAACCATACCCTTTGCATCACAAAATGCACTCTTATTCGTTATCTGCCAATTTCACTACAGAAGCTGACAGTTTCATGCCATATTTCTTTGAAATAAAGCGAACGCATAGAGAACATTTAGGTAATATACAAGAGATAACGTTTAGTATTACAAACCATATCAAATCACCTTCGGGGCTCTTGTAGATAGAAAAACATTGCAGGTAGAGAGTGTAGACTCCTTAATATCATTTTTCATTTCCTCTTCAGTAGCGTCCGCGTCTTGATTAATGTTTATCGCCTTCAGTTCGGCTTATCATAAACTGTCAAATGCACTTGTCCCGAGTGACGTATCCGAGCGAACTCGGGGAAAAAATCTTCTTTGTTAGACTCCATGTTCCGAGTCGCAGGAGCGGGAAACCAGGGCGCAAACAAAAATTTCTCTTAAAAAGGCTCAGCTAGAACCTATCACCTTGTCAGTTAACGAAGAGGAGAAAGAAAGAACCGTTGGAGATGATGGCTTCATTGAAGATATTTTTTGCGCTCATATTTTTGTATTGTGTGCGTGAGAACCCACGATAAACGTTTTACTGAATCTAGCCAATGAGATCGTTGAAAGCTTTCTGCAATAAAAAGGAAATGAGAGCAAAATGAGGATCCTTCTTGAATCGTAGGATGACAACCATCATTTTCCATCTAGATTGCTTCCAACTTAAAAATATTTACCTTTGTCCTCATAAACTCCTTTCCTTCGTTTAAGATTTTATTATCTCTCCCGGTTTCTTAATTTCTTAAAAAAAATAATGGAAACGAAATGCTGCAAAATATTTGGATAATACAGATATGAGCAGTTTCAGAATATATATCATCATCATATTCAACCATTATCTATCCACTGCTGGATGAAGGTCTCTCCAAATGCTTTCCACACAAGTCTATCCTGGGCCATTCGTTTCCACGTCACCCCAACCTGTTTTCTTATTTCATCCACCCATCTAGTTTGAGGACGTTTTCTAGGTCTTCGGTGGTCTCTTGGAATCCAGTTCAGAATTTCTGTTGTCCATCGTTGATCAGTTCTTCTTGCAATATGCCCAGCCCATCGCCATTTCAGTCCTTTTACTTTAACAATGATGTCCTCTACTCTAGTTTGCTCTCTCACCCAAGTGTTTCTTTTTCGATCTCTCCTAGTTATTCCAAGCATGCACCTCTCCATGCTCCTTTGCGTTGTCTGTAACTTTCGTATTGCTCCAACTGTTAGACTCCATGTCTCTGATCCATAAGAGAGGACTGGCAATACACACTGGTTGAAGACCTTTCTTTTTAGACACAAAGGCAATTTCCCCTTCAGGATAATATATATATATATTATTAGAAAATGTATGTATATGTTCCTACAACGCAAGAAGTGTAAAGGACACTGCTTGATGCTAAAATGGTTAATTTGGCAATTGTGAAACTATCCTATTGGTAAGACTGTTTTTTTGTAAATGTTATTCACTGAAAAGTTATGCAAATTCTTTAGAAAGCCAATAAACTTGTTCATCTCTTCTTAAGAATGTGCATGTAACAAGCTTAGGGGGATTCTGTTTCTGCGATTCAACGCAAGTAAGTCTATCTATGCAACGTCTAATATAAATTAAATTAAAATTTAATATAAAAAAAACAAAACAATGTTTAATGTAAAGATTCTGTAAGTGAATCTAAATTTAACGAAAGTAAATAAATGAGTTTTATGCAAGTGTTTTTTTATACAGTCCACCGAGATATTCAACAAGTTTCGAGTACAACCTCTTACAGACATTTTGCGTTGGAACCTACGGTTTTCCAAAGAGCCCAAACCTCTCCGAAGGTCTAGAGAACCGACCCCTGGTCTACGGTGCGGAGCTGGACGATATTTGTTTCCTTGAGGGTGGGAGAAGGAGGCATGGTATCTAACCTGGGTTAACCGCATGCTGTGCAACGCATTACCACTGCACCAGTCATGGGTCTATATATAAATGAATTGTCCCACAGCTGTTCACTGCCAAGAATACCGGCATGCATCAGGTCGCCGCTTCGAAGCGCAGCCTTGGTAGCGGTCATTCCGTAGGAGGGTGACACAACGTGTCCCACCTTAGCGTATAGCTTCGGCTGTGATGACCGAAGTCCGAAATCTTCATTAAACTGTAGTTTCAGCTTGTCAAGCCGTTTGGTCAACATGTTGACCTTAAAGCCGCTTCCTCTATTTCCTTCACCGTACCACATGTATGTGAGATAACAGACATCGATCGTGCGGTGGACTGAAAATAGTTGATGATGATGATAATATAAATGAATTTAGAAAATGTAGTTACACAGTGGGATCCGTAAAAAATAGGGTTTCAGAACATACGGTTCGCGGACCGTATGTTGGCCGACCCGTCAACGGTGTTAATCCGACCAGCCGACAACTGTTTGGACTAAAAAAATTCCAAAGCAAAAATGTTTGATACATTTTTTCCCCAGAAATAAAGTAAAACCGCGGGGTTACCCCTATTTCTTTTTTTTAACGAAACATCTGGCCCGCTGGGTCTGTGAAAAATTTTTAAATGTCCCGTTGTTTAAAAAGGTTGGACAACAATGATATGGAATAAGGAGTTATGGGTCAACTGAAAGATTCATATTAAGTCGCTCGCTAAATTTTGGAATTTCCTCCTCGCATTTTCGAATTTAGAATTTCAGACTTCGAAAATAAATTCTATATAGGCAATATGTGTGCATATGAAAATATTTAGCTTCGAAGTCGCTTGAAATTTAATGAGGAGCGTGTTGTATATATATTATTGCTTAAATTTCTGTATAATAAACAAAAGAAATAAAAGAAAATAACACGATAGAGCGGAAATTACATTGGCAATCGTTCGAAATTGGGCATTTTTTTGGAGATGCTCAAAAAACCGTCTGTAGTTACATAATAGTGACTAAAAACTGATTTTTTGAAACTCGCATTTTACAATTTTTATGAATTATACTTTTTTTTTTCATTTTTGTACAATTTGCGACGAACCCCCTCCCCCCTTTTTTTTGTAGAAGATCGCATTCTCGCATCTGCATTGCTTCCTTCACTTACTTTCGAGGCCTCTACTATAGATTTTAAAATTCACCTCTGGGCAGATATTCTCGATTCATCATATTTAGTTTATTAAGGCATGTTAAAGTTGTTTTAAAAACTGGCGACCATTTTGTAGTTTGCCATTTGTGGTTCGTATGGAGCTTTGTAGAGGACATACGCATTATACAACGAGATGTTTAATATATGGAAAAATAAAACCTGTGGCCATTTATCGGTTTTCCTTTTTACGCTATAGCATGACGAGTGTTTGTCAAATGTGCCCACTTTTCTTTTTGTTGCATTATATTCAAGAACAATCTTGGTTTTTTTTTTATAGTTAATATTGCTCACAGTTTAATCATGCTGAAAATTGCTTTGTAATAACGCATATTTATTTTGTGAGATGGCGTAATTTCAATTCAATTTTATTGTGGTGTGACACGCAGTACACCGTAAAACAAACACATTGCAGAAAAAAAATAAGAGTATATATCCAATACATGAAGGAAAGTTGACTACATCCAGAAACAAGCACGCTCACAAAGATATAAATCCAGACATAAACAAAAATCTAAAATGTCATGCCAAAGGAAAATGAAGGCTAAGCAATAGCCTAACAAAGCTCCCGTTTACTTCAAGGCAACAATAAAAAGTGAAATTGGCAAATTGATGGAAATAGTTAACCCAAAAATTAATACATCAGATGTTGGATGAAAATTATTCAACTAACTAGACAGTCAGTTACTAACGGGACAGACAGTCAGACCCAGGAAGAAGATGATGCATTTCCAGCCTGAGGTTATGTAATACAAGGAAGCGAAACGAACATTATGGGAAAAAATAAATTTATTAATAAATAAAAAGTGTAGTTTGAGATATTTAAAAGGTTCTCCTTGTTTTAAATTAATAAAACTCGTTTAAATATTGAATTACCGATATATTTAATATCACAAATCCAGAGATGCAAAGAGATCATCTTCAATCAAGAGTTGTCTTGCATATTTTATTGTATTATCATAAATCCATATGGGTTATTTTTGACCCAAAGTAGGTAATGGTTACTTTCTTCCCGAGATCATATTTTAAACGGCTCATTAAAATTTTAATTATTTTATATTAAGAGTGATAAAATAATCAAAGTCACAAAAGCGCAAGAACGATGCTTTAATATTTGAGGAAATATTTTGAAAAACAACGGACTTCGGATCAAAATAGACCAGAGAGGCGCAGCGAGGTTAAATACATAGCCATCAATAAAAGCACAAAGTTATAGCCTTAAATATGTAACCATCAGTAAAAGCTCAAATTTATAGCCTTAAATCTGTAGTCATCAGTAAAAGCTCAAATTTATCGCCTTAAATAGGTAGTCATCAAAAAAAGCGCAAAATTATTGCCTTAAATAAATAGTCATCAGTAAAAGAATTTACTGTGAACTACTCATTACGTATTCTCAGAAGGAATGAGACTTCCCAGAAATTCTCCGAATTCAAGTGTGATTTATTTTATTATGTAAATTTTAAGGACGGACATAATTGAACGCCGATTTTTTTTTTCATTTTTTTTTCGAATTCTGATTTTTTTAAATTTTCTAAAATTTTTAAAAATCTCGCACTGCTTTACTTGTTAAATTCGCAAAATTTTTGTTTTCTGAAAACGGTGAAATTGCATCGCACTTAATTATTATATCAAATGAAATCAATCGCTTCCTGGCTAAAAGCGTGCTCGCTACAGCTGGGTCATACTTTAGATATTAAATATAAAAGCTTGATTACCCAACCCGTGGAAAGTGGCTATAGGAATAAAATCTCCAAATTTTATTTTTGAGTGTTACAGCAAGAGGACAGCAAGAGCCATTCTGCTCTAGGACGTACAGTTTTCCGAGGAATCCGAAACATTTAAAGCCTAGGGATAAAACCCCCGCACTACGATGAGTATCTTGGCTAATTTCTCAATTTGAGTCGAATTGTTAATATGCGTTCGACTCGTGTATTCTTCCGGTGCCAAGAAATAGTGGATGCATTTAATGAAGCAAAATACAATTTCTTATTCATACATGCATTCATTCATTCATTCATTCATTGTATTCATTTCTCCTTTGAATCGTAAATAACTGATAACGTTTAGCGAGTCACGTTTCAAAGACCAGCCCGCTATCAGCCTCTTCCATGCTGATGCTATATCTGTCATGATTGTGCTTGCTATTTAATAATGCATGTTAAAAAGCCACTTTTGAGACAGTGATTACATTGTTTTCGTCCAGCAGTAACAGCCTACTGGTTTAAATAGACGTATCCCAGTAAGAACCTAAACTCCAGGAATAAAAGTCTCCTGCATGTAGATAATGAAAACTACTGAAACACAGAAGCAAAAGGAATTTAAAAAATCGTTGTAAAAAGACCACCCTTTCCCCTAATGCTAGTTTCCAGATCCTCCAAAAATCACCACTTTTCCTAACGGCTTACTCAACGATTTTAACCTTTTACTCCAATTGCTCCATAGCTGGTTGAAAAAATGGCTTTTTTCCCCATGAAGGAAATTCCATATCTAAAGAATCGTTTTACCTAAGCGTTTTGAGTTGATAAGATGTGTGTGTGCAAGGTAAACGAAGTAGTAAGCACTGCACTATGCCATTCGAGCAAAGCTGGAAAAATAGCAAAAATGAGGTAAAAATTCTATTGATTTTCCATTTCTGTGTTTCGGCGAAAACAAAAGTCGATGCCTTGTTTTTTTTTTCTTGCGTATGCGCTGTTGCGTACTCGCTTGTGTTTTTCGTTGCTCCGATACATTTTCGACGTCATGTGGGTGGATATCTCTATCGGGATTTTGGAAGCCAACTTGGCCGTAATGGAAATCTCTCGTGACCGTAACTGTTGCTGCTGAATCATTTGTCCGCCTCGTCCGAAAAGTTTCACATAGAGACCAAAACTTTTGATATTTATATTAATTAAGATTGCAAGATCAATATGATTTTCTAATTTAGTAATGCATAACCCTTATTAGTTGGCTTGCTAATGATAGAGCTGCTACAAATAAGAATTCTTTTCTACTGCGTATTGTCCAAATATTGATTAGCTCACTCTAAATCAGGAACAGCATCAGGCTAAGATTAGACCGAATGTTTCATATATGAAGAAAAAGAAATTCTATGATTTAAAAATACGTATGGACTTACTACATGTAAATTAAATTTTTTTTTTTTCTCATTTTTTCCATTCTTATATTCTATTCATCAGCTTAATGTCGATATTTGGTATTTTCTTCTTTAGGTTTTTTTGTATACGTGTTATCAAAATTTTCGTTTTATATAGTTTTAGTAAGTAAAATCGCTTCTTTTTGAGATGAAGCGAAAGAATTACAAGGGACGCTATATTAATTATATATTGTTATTATTCCCGTTATTTGTCCTTTACGATCTTGCAGTTAACTTTTTATATATGAACTTTAGAAATTTTTCAAAATGTTCTTGCTTTAATAAATGTTGGCTAAACTTTCATCCTTAGTTCAAAATGCATTAAGTGTGTACAAATTTCTTCCAGACAAGGTACATATATTTACATAAAAAACGGATATTAGAATAATGCACATCAAATTATGTGTGCTATTATAATTATATAAATTATTATGCATTAATGTATACTATAATTATATAAAGAGGGTCGGCGTGATTGGCATTATTGTAGGAAAACTACAAAAATTTTCGTTCCTTAGTATGTCTTGAACTCTCTACTTAAAACGTTATTTCAAATCAAAATTTATTACGACAGACGGATGCAATTATTTATATAAATTGATAATTTATAACATGAATGTATTCTGTCGAAACTACGCATTCTAAAACAACGTTATATTTGCGTATAAAGCGAAAATGTAATTACGTAATGCATATTTCTACCAGGCTTCGCTGGTCTTCTTCAAGAAGTTGTAAACAAAGCAGCGTTTCCAGTTCTTGGAAGCGCTATTACCTGGCCGGGGCGTCTGTTGTCCTCAATGCGTGAAGGTTGGCCACAGTAGGTAGTAGGGTGGACCAGGCCGGGCAAAAAAAAAAATATATATATACGCCGTTTTTTAGCCAGGCTGGTCCACCCTACGACCACCTTTCACATATCCACATCAACAGACGCCCCGGCTAAGTAACAGCGCTTGCAAGAATTGTCCAAGTTTCGACATGATAAGCGGGGGGGCGCCTAACGTTTAACCCCCCCAAGTTGAATGGGAGAGTTGGGGTTGGAATTTAGAAAAAGTGAATTTGAGGAAGGAATGAGTTTAGAGAAATCTGGTTAAAAATGGAGCTGGGGTGAAACTTGGTAGGACAAATTAAAATTTTTAAAGCCGATAAAAAGTACTGGAAGTTCCAGTAATCTACTTGGAATTCCGAAAAGGTTAAGAATTAAAACTTGGACTTGCTCTAGTCCGCCATGCAACAGGTAACGTCAGGAATTGAGGAAAAGGCGGCAGTGATGGGATCCCGGTACCTTCCTCGATCAGTGCCCAAGTATTTGGGGGGAAAGAATATGTTTGTATGATATTGGTGGGGTCTGACGTTTTAGTTCTCTGCAGGAGTAAGCCAATGGCGAGTAAAATTTTATTGGGTCAAGGTTCTGGTTAGAAGGAGTAGATGGAATAATTGTGAATTTGTCGGAAAAACAATTGCAATTTGTGGGTGGATCATGGGCTGTGTGGTTAGGGTAGGGTTGACTATTGGAGGAGATAAATTAACAATAAGCAGTCTTTGGGGCCAGGAAGTGTTTGTACGCGATTGTCTGTGTTGTCAGAACGTGTTCGAAAGGTGAAATCTGGTTGCAGGTGTTAATGGAGTATTCTGTGGGGCAATTTGTCGAAGGGGGTCTATCACATGTCGAAGTGATGGGTCTAGTTAGTGGGGTGCGATGGGTAGTTGCGATATGCCTAGTAGTTGGAATGCGCCTCATAGTGGCGATGCGCCTAGCAGTGACGTTGCGACTAGCGTTGCGCCTAGCAGTGGTGATGAAACTAAGTCTACGGCGGAGTCTTGTAGGAGGCAAGATTGGTGGCCAATGTGGTCTGCGAAAATTTCGAGGAATGGGGGGCTGGTTGCACTGGTTGGGGGGGGGGATAGGTAGAGGTTGGAGGGGCAAAACAAGCTACAAAGCCTTGAAGGGGACCGAAAAATCGCTTATGGGCAGTGCTGTGTATGATGTGCGAGTTGACTATTAGTGGATTTGGGTGGAGGTATATATAAATGAAATAGTTTTTATTAAGGTTTTGTATGGTTTCGGTGATGGTGGGTATATTAATGTCTTTGAAGATCTGTCTATTGTGAACAAACCATGGTATATGCTGGATTTTTCTTAATGTGGCATTTTCAAATTGTTGAAGGGAGATTAATGTTTTGTTGTTTAATAGGGACCATGATGGGGAAGTGTAAGTGAGCATTGGGCAGATAGCTGTAGTTTAGAGAAATATTTTATTGGCGGCAATGAGAGAGAAACGGGGCCCATGATATTACTAGGCATAGAGCATGCTGTCCTAGCCTTGTTTTTAATTGAGTTTAGGTGGTTGGTGAAAAGAAGCTTTCTGTCAATCATTACTTTCAAAGAATTTTTTACAACTTCTTGAAGAAGACCATGCAAACCTAGTGGAAATGTGCATTGTGTAATTGAATTTTCGCTTCATACGCAAATATATTATAATATTGTTTTAAAAGTTCCATAATTTCTGACGTATTAGTGAAATTGATCCCTTTGGAAGCAAGGCCCCTGGTTCTCAGAATTGGACATAGTTGATGGAAATAATAAATAAGTTCATTAGGTATGGAGTAACTGCAAACATCCATCCGAAATTTGTCAAGCCTATATTAAAACAAAATTAGAATGGGTCTTATACAATATTTTAAATATTTTTATAATCCATAAAGATGACCATATAAAACTTTTGCAATATAGGAAAGCACCTTTGCTTGCTTATACAGGCCCATCCGATATACATTGTATATCGTATCCGATATACCTTGTATATAGAGGTCTTTATTTTACACTGTGCCGGGCTGACATCCAAACAATATAGATAAAAAATACCAAATTTGCAAAGGCAATCTTAGAAGTCCACATTCTTAATGCACATGTGTGAAGGAGAAATTTTGGAATATTTTATTGTTGAGAATTTTGTTATTCCCCTTAAAAGAATAAAGCTTGTCTCAATTTTTCGTTATATTTGTTCGTCATGTTTATATGCCAAATTTTTCGCCAAACCGTTAACCGTAAAATAATATTTTTAATATTAAATCATTTAAAATGCAAAGTTAAATCCTCAAAATTTAATTTGTTATGATAGTTATCGCAATCAAATAACTAAAATTTTATATAAATTATTATAACATATAACACATAATATATATAATAAACTAAATAAGCACATATATATAATAAACCAAATAAGTAATATATATATAATAAACTAAATAAGCACATATATATAATAAACTAAATATAATATATATATGTAATAAATAAGTAATATATATATAATAAACTAAATAAGTAATATATATATAATAAACTAAAATAAGTAATATATATATAATAAACTAAATAAGTAATATATATATAATAAACTAAATAAGTAATATATATAATAAACTAAATAAGTAATATATATATATAATATTATATATAAGTACATAATTTATTAAAATTTTAGTTAAACTTGACATTGAAACAGTAATTCCATTTTGCGTTGAAATACATAACTTTACTTTGTGATATGCGTGTTTTGCCTATCCGTCTGTTCAACACTTTCCTCTCTTTAATAGCTCACCATCCACACTTTTTTAATAATACAAAAATGTCAAATTATTATTAAAACGGCTTATAAGGAACTTGCCTGGAATTTTGAGAATATTATATGCAGATTGTCTTATTTCATACAAATTTTCTCCGCCTTCTATATTACCTAAATAGCGAGAGTTGGTGGATATAAATTAAACTTAAGAATCTATTTACTCTGCGAACAAATCTTGTTAACGGTAAGACTATTATTTGTGAAAGCAATAACGTCACATTATATCCAAATAAATAGAATTTTAAATTTAAATTTTAGACTACACAACTGTCCGGCCGCGTCTATCAATTTTTAGCATTTCAAATACCGCCATTACGGATTGCCCTTCTTCCTTAAGTCAAGGACACACACGCGCAGGGAAAAAAATACGTTAATCACGAAAATCTCTAATTGGCCGATAGTTCGCGCCAAATCTGTATGTAGCCGTTGGATGTGACGTAACGAGCATATTTGCCGGAAAAAGTGTGAAGAAGCGTCGGAGCTTTCAGGGAGGCCAGACGTCAAAATGGCCAACCTCTAAATTAATATTCCTCTCACTATTACGTTGCCATTGTAACCAAGATTCGTATCAAGTTAGCAGTACGCTAATATTGAAGCAAAGTGCTTTAAATAAATATATTAAATAAGATGAGAAGTAATTATTTCTATACGAATAATTTCCATTGGCGACATACTGGCAAGCCGCTATTCGGTCTTGAACTGCCTAATATAACAGCCAAGAAAGCCCACAGAGCCTGGCCGCCGTACAATATGTATGTATAATTACAAATATAATATAACTAAATTATTGAAAATTTAAAAAAAAACGCTTATCGAAAAAAATTCGCATCGGTCTCCTGCACCGAAAAACAACAAATGTACATGTGCACGAGACGGTCGATTGGGAGGTTCTGAAATGAAGTTAAGGACGAGCCAGGAAATTACCCAGCGTTTAAGCACAATAGCGCCATTTGTTGTAAGAAAAGAAAACAAAAGTTTGTCTTGTCGATCTGGCAGACGGATGCGCCGATATAGGAAAGTTAACTAACAAGCAATGTCCAGCAAAAATTGAAAAGTATTACTTACATTTTATACTGATATAGCTATTGCTTACTTTTGCGTTTATGTTTAAGTAATGGTAAACAATTACTCTATGGGTCTTTCTTAAATATTTAAAAAAGAGTTCCCTAAATGAGCTCGTGGTAAGAAAAGGGTTTCGTGTATGAAAAATGTTTGAGAACATCTGCTTTAAAGCAAAAAATCAGTCAATATAATTTCTATACTTAGAAACGAAATTTACACAAAATCAGTTTATTATGAGTTGGAAGAACGTCTAAAATTGTTTTGATAGGGATGAAAACGTCTTATCGTCCTTAGAACTTTTTTCAAACAGATTCGTTGCCACAATGTTCTGAAGAAGATAAAACATTTCTGTCCCTATCGAAACAATTGTAAACTTCGTTTCAACTCACAATGAAGAGCGTTTGTGTAAATTTCGTTTTTAAATATATGGTTGCGCAGTGCATCATCTAGTCATATGATTTCTAAATTTTCACTTTTGTTTGTTTGTGGTTTTACGGCTCAAGGACTACGCTGGTCATGCTGCGCTGGATTTTCGCTTTAAAAATTGGAACGTCGAGTATAATTGGATATGCTATAGTAAACTTACGAACGTCTTTAAATGGCGTGACACGGTGTATGCTTTTAAAATATTGTAGGCATAAAACATCCGCATAAGTAGCATGATGATAGTCAAAGATATTACAATTGTGAATGTAAAAAAGATGAATTCACTTTCAACCTCTAGCATTAAAACATTAAAATACATTAACAAAGTTAATTGAAATGTGTCGCCAGGATTCTCAGAATA
>QLNU02014176.1:14993002-15008167 GCA_006491805.2 Dysdera silvatica
CACGAAAATCTCCCTGAAAGTAAATATTTATATCTCCAGAAGCAGTTGACTTAATAATCTCATATTTAGGTGTTAACTAGAGTCACTGAAGGGATTTTTTTGTATATATAATCATATCATTTGTTTTTCGTCTGTGAAAGCGGTTCCCCACTTTCTCCTGAAATATACCTCAAGTCGTCCCTACACGCTACTTCCCCTGCATACAGCTATGTAGGCAGGAGAAGTGTGGCCCCGTACGTACTACTTCCCCGGCATAGCTGCTGTACACACAAGAAAAGTGTCGCCTCTACGCGCTCCCCCTGTGGAAAAATACGAAAATTGAATTTTATAATTCATCATATTTCTTAAACGATTTTTTTTACACCAGTGGATAGGCTGTGAAATTTTGTACATTTACGAAATTACGCTATCATGATTTGTTCAGAAGTTATAGCCGAAAAACTAAAATATGGCCGATTTTCGAGGGGCGGGTTCACCCCCTAAAAATATTTTTTAACCGATAAAAAAAATACGTATCCAATGTTTTTACACCTTCTACAAGTCCACCAAATTTAATTAAAATAGGAGGGGAACACATGGGTTGCTTTTCTTGTAAGCGCTACTTCCCGTGCGGAAAAAAAAGCAAAAAACGAAAATTTTATTTTATAACTCATTATATTTTTTATACAATTGTTTTACACAGGTGGATAGGCTGCAAAATTTTGTACATTTACGAAATTACACTATCATGATTTGTTCAGAAATTATAGTCGAAAAACAAAACTATGGCCGATTTTCGAGGCACGAGTTTACCCCCCTAAACCTATTTTGTAGCCGATAAAAAAATACGTATCCAATAATTTGGCCTCCTCTACGAATACACTAAATTTCATTAAAATCGAAGGGATACACTTTGGTTAGTTTCCTTGTCAGTTCCTTTAGAGATATTCTGTGTTGAAAATGACAGTTTATCGGTTTAACGACATGTTTAACAGGCTCTACGAAAAAAAAGGAAAAGCTTCTCAGATTTAAAACTCCCGCAGCTAGTAGCCCTACAATGGACCTGTGCAGGAAAAAGTATTAAAGGTGAGTTTTATTTTCTTCATTGAAATTACAGTGCTCAGAATGTGAATTTTAAGCGATTTATATGCTTTTTTCACCATAGGTTTTAAATTATTTCCTTACCACTTAGGAAAAATCGCCAATGAGCTAAAATTTAGAACATTTTTATACTTCGGGATTTGGTTTTAAATTATTCGATAGCTTCAAAAATAAGGAAGCTACTCTATTTTTCGTAAAACGCGATTTTCCCTAAAAAAAAAGCGCTACGCCGCTGTTAAAAAAAAATGGCCGCCAAAAAAATGATGGCCACAAAATTTTTTTTAACTCCCAACGTACTAAGGAATACTTCGGTTAAAAATTAGAAAAAATAAAAAAGTTGGTTGATTTGAAATGGATTGACCCGAATATGTAAATGAATCGCAATTTTCAACTCTGGCACATTTCCGATGTTATCACGAAAAACTGTGCTTTTGAAAAAAATCTCATAGCCCCTCTCCCACAAAAGTCACGTGAATTGTCTGGTGACTGAGGCAGCCATGGAGTGTCGACCAATAGCTCTGTCTTATGTAAAATGTTAATAAAATAACAGTTTCACACATTTACTAATATGAGGTGGAGCCCCATCATGCATAAAAACCATTCTGCTTAAGATGCTACGCTGTTGAAGATCGGGTATCACGAATCTTCTTAAAATGGATTCATAGTGAACGGCAGTCACGGAGCATGTGAAGAGTCCTATCCCAGATTGCTCTTTAAAGACAAATGGTCCAATCATGGCAATGGGGTGCTCATAAAGAATAAGCCCCTCATTCCGATTACGGCATACAGCACCATTTTCCCTTGGCTGACAGTTTTTTTTAATTATTTATTTTACAGGATATCAAATCCTGTGACATCCTTTACAATATTTCCCAATTTGCTAACTTTTGGTCCATTAGTTTTCATTTTATAAGGATTTCAAAGTGAAACGTTAATTATAATCACCCTGTATATTAAATAACAATTTAATTATACGCTTTGTGTAATTTTTTAGCCCTTCCTCTTTATGAACTCTTAAAGTAAAATCCTAATCTTATGTTTAGGTCGTTGCATTTTTACCTGCTTGGTCAAATAGATTATTGCACACGAAAGAAAATCTCTCCTTGCCTGTGCACTAGTTTTTATTAAAATTACCCATCAGTTTTGCACGAACCATGTGACAAAATTAAATTCACAAAAACATCATTTAATTGCAATTTTTCACAAAATACGACCAAAATATATTTTGCAGATTATACTGTAAATTTCTATTGGGGTTTCAGAGAAAAAATATATTTGGTTAAAGTAAAAATATATTAAATTTATAAATTATTTAGGATAATAAATGCGTTTACTAGACTATATATTATGTTAATTTTTTCAAAATATTTGTTTATTCCTGTGTGCCAGCAACTACTCCGCACGACATTTGGAACTAATTTCAAATTTTAATCGTCTTGCAAAATATAAAAGTGCAATTGAACTTCATTAACTTGAATTTCTTTTAACATGAACTGTTTTCTGAATACGTCGAGGTTTATAATACGGTCTTGGCCAATCCAGATAATGTAAGCTATTTTTAACATGAACAATTTTAGTGTTACAGAGATTGTTTATTTTAATGAGGTTATAGATCGTTATAGATAAACAAATTTATGTAACGTCGCAAAGGAAGGCACCTAACATGCCGTTAACCCGGATTTGACGACAAACTATACATTGTAGTTCGGGGGTTGGTTTCTTGGCTCTTTAAGGAGTTCGGGCTCCTCGGAAACTGTAGATTCTGCCGCAGCAGGGCCTTGGTTGTCCTTGCTTCGTAAAATAATTTAACATCGCATTGATATATTTGCACTAAACTTAATCTGTGCCCTTTGACATCGTAATTATGTTTGTTAAATTTATTGTCCTAAACTAGTTTCGAGGAATTTCAATTGACCTCTATACCCTGTCGTCTAAATAGTCACGCCCTAACTCGGATTTACTTCTTTATACATTGTTCCGATTTTACAGATACCTTTTTTTTTCTTACCAATTGGAGAAAGGAGTGAATCTCTCACGTCGATTTCCTTCAATCCTTGACATTTATAAACCCACCTCTTTTCTCAGTTTGATGGGATCACTCTTTCATGAATATCACTCGTTGATAACGTGATACACTTTACATGGATGGTTCACTTCTTCACGGATCTACGATTTCTCATAAATTCTAGACTAAAGCCTTAGAGTTTATTTTTAAGTGTTGGAAGAATTTTAACATACATATAAAGAATTAAATGTAATTAAGATATTTTTTAATTATACAAGATTTGATACTTTTTCTAATTCAGCATTGTTCCCTAACTCCTTCCCTACCAGCCGTGTGAACGGCCAAATAAAATCACATCATAAGTGGAGTGCCGGGTAGGGAAATGGTTAAATACCATTTTATCATAACACTGTGTGGATATTTTACCCAATTGTTACAATGCTCTTGTATAAATAAAGTGTGCATTTTTCATAGCACACATTACGGTGAAATTTGTTATTTTTTCTTCTAGTGATGAAAGACAATCCACTGTCATTTATAATATTAAAAGCTAGTTCTTGCGGAAATTGGTTATACATTGGATTCGATCGTCAGTTAGCGAGGAGTTGACAGACCTCATTAGCGCATTTTCTTGTCGCGGACAGTCATGAAGCAATCGGTGAAAACAGCGTAACAAGTGCCAACAGCTACAAGAAGACACGCAGAGAAATCTTCTGAGAAGAAGCCAAGTCCCATCTACTCGTAGCATCGTAATGACCTCTTAGTGTGAACATTATGACATGTTTCAAACGAATCATCTGTCTTCTTTAACGGTCTTCCCAGAAACACTTTTTATATCCTTTGTAGGGTCCCGCTCTAGCGCGTGCTTCATGGTTTTAGCTTCGATTTTCTCGTCTAGTAGTTGCGAAGTAGTGCCGGGATATAGGAAAAATCACGGGAAAGTTTATTCAGGCTATTAATCTTCTTGAAGCACATTCTCAGGGATGTTCAAGACATAAGAAAGTCTGGAAGCGAACTAAGACCTGTGGGAATCTTTTTGTTCCAAAAACTACTAAGGGCACCATCTTTTTTGGCAACTGATTTTGACATCTTGCTTTGAAGCAACGCACGTTTTCAGCTCCGAGTTCCTCTTGTTACATCTTGCTGAGTTGACTCTTTAAATTCCTGTAGCTAACGAGGCTAAGACATCAAGTCTTCAGCTTTTCTATTCGATTCTATTCACTTTTACGTATATTCTTGTAATTTGCTGTTGGTTCTCCATTTTTTAAACATAAATTTCAAATCGCTCTAAATCAGTTAAAAATTTAGAACTGATGCAAGAGAATCACTGGCTTCATAGAAAATTACATATATTTGCCAAATTTTAAAGCAGCCTGTTGATTTTTGTACGAAAATGATTTCCTAATACTATAAGAAAATATTTTAAGATTTATTTTAAGTGAGTAATATAACCCAAAACTATTTATGAATGGCAATGAAAGTATTACTGTTCGTTCACGAAAAGAAGTCCGATTGAACAGTTAGAAATAACGGGAGGTGACGTCATAAACGACTTACCCCGTTACATTAGATGACCACTCCAATTTCAGAACTTGATTTTGGCGCCGACGAACGTTGATCAGAAACCAGTTCTGAAATTTTAATCATCCTCTGCTGTAATGAACTATCCCGTTTGTGACGGCACCTCCCGTTATTTTTAACTGTTCCGTAGGACTTCTTTTCGTGAACGAACAGTAAGTCCAAGGATGATTACCATAATTCCTTTGATAGAAATAAAACACTTGATTTGCATATATCCAAATGAACCCTTACCATAATGCCAAATGCCCGTTTAATTTAAAACTCGATGTCAAATACTGTTTCAAATATTCTTTTATCATTATCTTGTGCTTCATCATGTCAACAAATACTGTTAAATGCAAATTATAAAATATTGTCATAATTATAGAGGACTGTGTTGGTAAATTGGGTAACTTTTTAATTATGGGTAAATTAATAAACAGTGGGTGAATTGAGGGCAGTATTTAAGAGCTGACAAAATCCAGGTAAGATGTGTGCATTAATGCAAGCCTAGTAAAACCACTGGCAATTGAAATAAACCCTGCTGAATCCCGGCAGAAACATCTATGTTAAGCTTTAACGAGACAGTAATAAATAGAATGAAATTAGCGTTGTGTATTCTCTTAAAATCCTCTGTTATCGACAATAATTAATCGCCTTTTGTTGCATATCAGTTTTTGCTGTCAGAACATCGAAGATCATACAAAACCACAGATACAATTGAATGTATAAATAAATCCTTTTAAATATAAATAAACTGGTTTTATTTTGTAATGGAAGATCGACAGCATTTTTACTCGCTGATTGTCTTCTTATTCTGGCCTGGTAGTCTCTACTTCCCTAATTATCAACACCTCTCGCTCTTTTGTCTAAAGCTTTCCTTTACTTTGTTCAACTTGCCTAATAATGTACGAATTTGATGAACCAATCTAAATTACATCTCATTATAAAATTTAATTTGATGCATGTTTATTATATAATATCAAATATGGAGAAATCAGTAAATAAAAATTGTGACTTCTTTTACATGAGACGTGTAGCTAGTTCGAAAATTGCATCTGGTAAAGTTTGCAAAACCATCGTATATACGCTATCTTTCGTTCTGGTATTGAGTCGCTTTCCTCCCAATTGCTTTAGTAATACTTCTGGAGGTGGAGTAGGAGTAGTACCGGAGGGTAGGGTAGAAGCAGGCATATACCGAAGACCAGATCCACATATAGTCCATCGGGTTGGTTTCTAAAATTACTTGATCAAACTCTAAGCCAAATTAAAATTTTTGATTCATTGTGAGCTTTAAAAATTTTAGGAAGATATGAGCGTGTAAGTTTTTAAGGAGCCTTTTTCGGAAATAATTTCGGTTTTTAGTAGACTAATTTTAGTTGTTAAATACGCTGTTATATAAAATTTGATGTTCTACTTGTCTCGATGTTGTTAGTCCACCTACTTCCTTGAATCAGGAACAAGTAGAAAGAAGGGAAATAATGGTCCAGGAAGTGGTGAAAATGCGAAGTTCTAGAAAAGCCTTTTGAAATTACAAGATGAGAAGGCACTTGTCTAGAATAGGTGAATTAGTTGCTGAAACTCTTTATTCAAAAGCATCTAGGCTTATACTTCTCCTTCTTGTTCCTTCCTGACGTCTCTTCTTGAAGCAACTGGCTATCATTAACAAGCAACTTGGTTCTTCATCGCATTAAGCCCTCAGAACGATCTGAAACAATAAGAGATTCCCCTTATCTGTGCTAGAGATTTTTACGCTCCAACAATTTTGGAACAAGTGCGAGGTGCCAGCGCCTTAAACATCTGCTTAGGGCGCCTCAGGCAATTTACGGCATTTTGGAAAGCGAGGGGGATGCTAGCCCTGGCAATTGATCAACTTCTGGACTTTGGACCACCCCCTTTCCAACCCTGCCCTACTGACTCTTAATGCGACTCCCTTCCCTTATCCCCTTACCATCCACGTGTCATTAAACACACCGCACATAAATTTAGGGGGCTTTATCTTTTAGCCCCCTAATCTGCCCACCTCCTTTCTTTAAGCTTTAATGTGAAGTTCCACTACGCATGCGTATCACGCGTCTTCGTAATCGGGGCTGTTTGTTTAAGGAGTTCCTGTTACCATGTATCTACAATGTTTCAAATGGCAACCACACTACTCAAAATTCAAGACAACACTTTGCGAAAATATTGTCCGAAAAATAATCAATACAGCTTTTAACTTTTTTGAGGGTTACAAAACTTTATCTAATTTAAAATATTTCGAAGTCATGAGATGTTATACATTTGCATGTATACGTATATGGATTTGTGAAAGAGAAAGAACCGTAGTTTTAGACAAAAATCCAGAATAGCATCGTATCGCGAGAACATAATTCGATTAGCAATTTCTAAATCAATCTAACGAAATAAACTAAGAATGCCTGCCGCTAACTCTGTGAAAATCTTTCTTTAGGCAAAACACACATTCATACACTTTTATAATAATTATCAATAATACTATTATTCAATAATTGATACATCAAGCATAAGCTGTTGAGAAGTATCCGATGCTTCGAATACAAAATTCGATTTATAATAACGACAGTCAAATAATCTAATCAATCTTAAATACGAAATACATTAGCGACAATATGTGATTCATATACTCGTATTAGTACTTACTTAGCATTAGTTACGCAAAATAGGCACGTTTCCCAACTTAAGAATTCATGAAATACATTATTACATATTTATTATATATTATTTATATATATTATATTATATATTACGTTGGGGAGACCGGGTCCAGTTGATATACTTTTCTCATTAAGAGTTTTCATTGTTTTTGTTTTTAAAATCATGGGCTCAAGTAAAATTTCTTACTGTACTATGACTATTCCTTTATAAATTAATGGCTTTATTTTAACTATTGAAGTAACACTGTAAGACCAAAAAAAGTCTTAGAAAACAGTTCAAAGTGTATCAACTTAACCCAAGCTGGTTTAAGTTGATACGGTAATAGGCCAAGTTGATACTCAAGAATTGTGATAATATTCATTTCCGTACAGCATCAATCAAACGTGTTTGGGTCCAACTAATCAGTCAGACTCTGAAGACAAACATGTATGTGATTGGCAATTTACATACTTGTAAGTAGGGCTTTCTACTCTGACTTGTCCCGGTTTGCATGTAGAATAAGTTTTTAAACACATCACAAAAATGGGCCGCCATCTTCGTTAGAATCCGATCCATATTTCTTTTTCTTTTCATATTTCAACCTTTTCATTTTTCTCCTTTCCCTTACTTACTGAGTTTATTACTGCCCGTTTCCTTTTCATAGCCGAGCAATTTTAACAATTGCATTCTTTAATTTTATTTTTAATAGATTTATTCATCTCTTTTTCTCTTGTTTCGTCTTAAGTTATTTTCTTTAGTGGAATTAAGAACCCAATTGTTGATTCTTCGTTTTTTATATCTGTACTTTAGAAGATTCATTTTATCTATAGAGCAGGTGTTGTTGCAGCTTCCCTACGAAACATTCTGCCGTTTTCAATTTCGGCATAAGGTCTGTCGAACATTTCAATGGGTATTTCTCCCTTGTTAGTTTTTTCTTGTAGTTCCTCAGCATTTCTTGTGACAAAAAAGGAAAAAAACTACGAGGATCCAAAAACTACAAGGACCCAAACTACGCTTTTACACCAACCTCACAACTATAACCAACTGGTTACAGTTACAACTATTTCTTTCAACAAAAGTTCTTACCTGTTAACTAAGTAACACCATGATAACTTTATTTGAAAAACAGTGCAGCTGTGAATTCCTCTGTGACACTCAAACAAGAACCTAAAAATTTACTTTCGATGGTTTAAAATTAGTTTTTACTCACAAAGCTAAAACCATCACCGCTTCTTCCTCCCGCACATGTGTGCTGAGTGTTGAGCCCTCATTTCCTCCCCTTTTACTCCCCTCTTTTGCGTCTGCGCGTTAAGGAAATATTACTGCTATATCAACTTAACCCTGTATCAACTAGACGCGGTCTCCCCTATAATATTTATTTTGAAAAATTAAAAGAACACACTTTTAAATAACAATTAAATAACTTCTGTCGCCTTATTCTTTTATCCGGAAATCTCTAGTAACCAACATCGATTTTCGTAACGATTCATTTTTTCTTAAATATTTTGAGTCATCTCATCTAGCGCTGAGCTATTGGTAAAGCCATGGTATTTAAAATGTTACGGAAGAACGACATCATGGTTAATGTTTTCTACACTATCAAAATATTAAACTGCAATGTTTTTCGTAAGTCATTTTAAGAAAAGGGCCTAATACTACTTTTAACTGAAATGGTATGAAAATTTTCCTGAAATATAAAAAACGTATATTGAAAAATGTGCGTCGTTAAGAAAGGACAGAAAAAAGAAATGAAATAATGTCCTTCTGCAACAGGGTTTTCAATGTTTGTTGTTTTTCGAATTTGGTACTGCTAATTAAATAATATACACATTATTTTGCAAAAACTTGTAAGATTATAATGATATAGTTTATTAACTTTAATATGATGTATAAAATATCATGGTTTTTTAAATTTTAAAATTTGTCACTCATTGGTAAAACCATGGTATATTAGGACATATCTTAATGGCAAAACAGAATCAGTGTTGTTAAATCACTCTGAAAATGAAAATGGCGTTAAACAGAATATTTCAAAAATTTGCGAGATGATATTAGGCGACTACAGAATGCAAGAAATCAACTTCGAATAAAATTGAAAGAGCGAAAGAACATTAAATTTTTTACCTGTGCCATTCATTGTTTAAATTTTTTAATTTTATTCGAAATTTGTGAGATGTTTTAAATAAATATTTTCATGGTAAAATTATGAACTATTTTTAAAATAACATTTCTTTCTTGTTAAACGTAGAGATTTTATAAAAGTGTGTGCTTCAAACTGGTGCTTAAAGTATAAATTTTGGCATATTCGGGAATTTTGTTCTAATGACATCGGCTCGTCCAAATGGATTTGTTCATTATAGATAACTCTATAAGCAATTTGTCCACAATTGCTTATAGATTACTCTATGAGCAATTTGTCCACAATTGAAGAATGTATTGCTTTATTTTCAACGTCTTGAATTTCGTGTAATTTTCACAAGAAAAGTAAATGTTCTAATCATCAGATCATATTTTTAACTTATCCGTAACATATTTTCAAGCTGTGCCACGAAAGATGCTGACGAAACATTTGTACAAGGATTTGTATTATTATCCATGGTTGGTCTCTACAATTAAATTATATTTACGGATCAATTGTGATTCAATTTGAATTCAAATACATGCGCCAATCCAAGCTCCATACTTCTTTTTATCCGTTTCTCTAATGAGGCATGTAACAAATATAGCTTTCTGCTCTCGTCCATTACTAACCTAATCACCAATTAACATATTTAACTATCAATGTGACATCAAAAATATTGCATAACAGAACGTGACACCAAAACTCTAACTAACTTGAATACAATTTATTTTTATTTTACGCATATTCTCTTGCGCCATCAAATTAAATTCGTGTCCTTTGCTTGTTAAATTGTCTCAACTTTTACGGAGGATCCGTCCCAATTGTCCATTAATTTATGATTCAATCGTGTGTTCCACTGCATGTATTCATCTAGCATTTGTTTAAAATATGTATGGAATTAAATGTATGCATTGAAGGAATGTGGAACTGATGTAGATATTTTGTGACAAATAAATTAATTCAAACAACAATGTCAATCAATAAACGTTGATTGATTGACATTGTTGTTTGATTTAATCTGCGTAGTGTTCGATTTATATAAAATAAATTATTATTCTCAAATGTGAGATGGTTCTCTGTGGTTTTTTTCTTTAAGCAACTTCGGTGCACGTCAAAAAAAAAAATATTGCTATCGAAACAAATTCAGAAATTTTACAAATTGCATGTTTATCCATTGTCTTGTTGTAGAAAGGAAAAATTAAGGAACAGATATTAGTAACTGAACTGAGATAAATCTTTAACAAAGTGCAAAATATTTAAAATAAAAATGAATGATATAAAAGATTTTCCTCTTTGTGAAAATTTCGTCGCTTTTAATATCCCTGTTGTTAAGCAGAATACTCACAAATAATAAAAATATCTGAAAGAAAAAAGAATTTTGATACCTTTCTAAAAGCCAATAAACCAATACATTTTGCAAAGGATTTTCTTTTGGCCTTTCAGACCTTTAATGGTCGGTTAATTGTTCCGAAACAACAAATAGATGTCCCTTGAGTTGAAGAACTAATCGTTTTCCGGAATAATGGCCGATTTCCGGTGCCGGATTCTTGGCGAACTATTTTTTCGCCAATGCAAATTCTTTTTCGCCGTTTAAGCGGTTGAATATATCGATATCGGATGATTTCCTTTTCGTCTCAGCACCACGCTCTTCCCCTTTCTCTAGGAAACAGCTTTGACCTATCAGCATCATAACCGATTCGACATACGAAAAAATAAAGGAGCTGATATTGAATGCGGAAATCTGCCGCCTCAATGTACAGAAAAAATATTTACGAAAAAGATTTATTTCACTTTGAGCTTGATGTTAAAATAAAGCCTCAATAAATTTTTTGATGAAATTAATAAAATTAGCCATTATTTTTACGAGGCAGTCACAATATAATTCTAGTGAAGCAGTTAACTGCCCTGTGGTTTTCTGCGTCATTACTGTTTCAGGATCAAAAAAGCAATTAGCAGTTCTGTAATGCCAGCACTGATAAACTTTCGTAGAATTTTAGCTTAAAACACCTGTTCTGCTACATGTTTTTGATTTTTTTTATGTTTAAAAATTCAGTTTAACATATGCCTTATTATATAAATTTTAATGGAAGAATACAATTCACATTCTAAAAGAAGAATAACAAGATTATTTTTGTGAGAGATGAAGAATTACAAAAATATGCTCCAGTGGCTTTGTATGTTGATTTTTGGCAATCATTTTAACCCCGAGAAGGACAAAAGCATTTTATAAAACTTTACATACGAAAAAAAGGAGCATTGTTCTTTTGTCCTGATGGTCTAATAGATTATGGCACACATGATCGACTCTGGGCCGGCTGTCTTTCTTTGCAAAAAACAAAACACCACTAGGGAAGCGTTCAAATTTACATAAGCACCTTTGGGGGAAGGGGTTTAATGTTCTGCTTATTTTCCTGTGTTTGACAATGTTAATTTTTGCTTACCATGGGAGGGGGGGGGGTATAAAATGGCCAAAATATTGCTTACGTAAGACGACGCTTATAGCCTGAGATTAGATACATAGTTGTCAAAAAATTAATATTAGTTATTAACGGCCATGCATGATAAATAATAATAAATCAATAATACAATAATTTTATTCAACCCGATATACAATATTTCGTGCTACATAGCTTGAGCAGTATAAAAATTATAGAAATGTAAGAGAAGATCTATATTAAATTATTTTAAGTTTTGAGGTTAGAAATGGAAGAGAATATAAAGCGGAAGCTTGTTCCGAGATTCTCCTCCAGAATGCGGTGATGTTGACAAGAGAGAGGGTAAATTTTCATATTTCTGAATTATGCTTATTTTAAAGAGTTCAGTTGTTGTATATCTTTAGCAGAGGGACGTGGAAAACTTGTAATAACTTAAGAACAGACTGAGCGTCGTTTTTACGAATTAATGAATATAAAGTATTATTATTATTTGGGATTTTTCATGGGCCTCATTTGAGAAAATTGTGGCACACGTCTGGATAAAGCTTACGAAATTATGTTTATCAAGATTCAAGACAGAAGTGTATCTGAGAGTCAACATATCTTATCTGAAATTTTGATTCAAAAAAGATTAAAACGTTAGTATAACAAATGTTGATTAATAATTTATTTGTACTATAAAAGTCGCAATATGACAAATGTATTAATTATTTATATAATTTAAGAAATAGGATTTCGTACAAACCTAATTATAAAGACGACTTGAAAAAACATTGCTTACAAATAATGACCTTCAGTGTAATTGGCGCTAAATCTAAAGATAGCATTTTCATGTCATGTAGCACGAATACTTACAAGAAAAAAGAAAAAAATAATGAACCTGTAAATTTTTATTGAAGAAAAAAACTCTCGTACCTTTATCATAAAATTATAATAAACACGCAATCACATAAAATTTTAGCAGGACTCGAATATGGGGAAAAAATTAGGATTAATGAAAATTCTCGATATAACGGGGCACACGATAAATTCCTTTTTGAATTTTAAAATTCATAACTTTTTGAAAATAAAGGCTGTCCGGGTAACATTGCACGTAACGAAATAATATTTATTTTAAAATTTTCTTACACTTTAATAAAAACTGTATTTTCTATTATACTGCTATTTGATTAAATAAAATAAAAGAACTTTAGAAACAACGTTGTATATGCTCATAAAACGTTTCTTATCAAGCTATTTTGTTTAACTTTGCATAGATTCGATAGGATACATTCCTATATAATATTAGTAAACTCTCAAAGTACGCTTTTTTGGATATTCTAAAAGTCGTATGGTGGGTTACTTATTTTTAACAGGATCTATATTCATTAAAATAATTTTCATTACAATGTTTTTAGTGAATTAAATATCTAATCATTTTATAGATAGTCTATTGCCTCAAAGAAATGCCTATTGCTCGTATTTCTGAAAGAGACGAGAGAATTCTTAAATTCTTTATCCCAGTTTTCTCAAATTCCGAAAAGTGTGTTTCAACATATTGACCTTAATTTAAAAGACATCGTCACTAATATATTTTTTAAAGTTTTCAAATTTTGATTTTTTTCGTTTTTCAAAATTTTCTGCATTTGTTCAAAAGATCTCATTGTTTTTGCTATTAGATTTTTTGGAGTCTGCAAAAGTGTTGTTCGCTAAACACGATTAAATTATATTGCATTCCTTTATTTTACTAAACGAAACTTGTATTTTTCTGGCTAAATGTGTGCTTCTTAACTGTGGGTCCAACTGATTAAAAACTATCTTTAAAATATTATTGAAGACTGTGATCGCGACAGATGGATTATTCAAAGAGATAAATGCGGTCTCTTAAAAATTTTCGTTCACTGTTTTTCTAGACTTCGCTGGGATATTTTTTCTGGCTAAAAAACAACATATTTGCATACAAAAATTCACAAACTCCAAATTAAAAAAAAATCGATTTTTCTTCCATAATTATTTATGAGATGAACTTGCACGATAAAAAGCTGGCGTATTTACATTTCCTATTGCAAAAACAAAAAATTGCAATTTTTTTTTTTTGAATAACTGAATTTTAGATTTATTAATTTTCTGAGTTTTTGCTAAACGATGCAACAAATTTTGGAATATATTATGCGAAGAACGACTATTTACTGATGTCCAGCTTTGACATTTTTGAGTTAAAGCATTTTAGATTTGACAGACAAATTTTTCTGCAAGTTCTGATCAAACTTCGAGAAGCGTTAAATGTTTTGTTACTTTTTATAATCATATTTTAGTGAGTTCCTTTTGTTTAGATGAAAAAATATCAATTACTGAAAACGAGTGACGTGCAGAATTTTGTGGGAAGTTTGGCCACAAGTTTCGACTCAATATTTCCAATCGCAGAAACAAGATCTGACGTAAATAGTCCAGACTTTACAGGGGCTTGATTTGTTTCTCGGTTTCTTTTATTCTATCGATGGTTCAGATCAAGAGAAGAGTTGCTACACAGCAGTGGAGTACAACTGCATGCCGATTCTCAATGAATTCAATCGAATATCATCGGCTTCATAAGTTTACATTAAAAGTGATTAAACCATTAAAAATACAATTATCTTTTCCCACAATCATCACTTTCATCAACACGCGATGCCAATTTCCACAAGGATATAATATTCACCATTCTCACCATTGGTTTATGTGAGTTGATTCAGTACTTAGTATCAGTAGGATTCAGTATTTAATAAAGTGTTCGTATATTTTACGATTTTGCTTAATTTTTGGTGAACCTAGTTAGAAATAATTATATATTTTATATAAATCATAATAATAAAAACTTATTTTCGACATAATGCCGAAAAACTTAATATGTTTATATATATATAAAGGGTAGTTTCCAAGAAGCATAAGAATAACTGCAGCACAAAGTCGTAGTTATTTTGTATTTCAGATTAGTCTAAAATTAACGGGGAATGTGAATGTCATTAGATGATATCAAAGAATCAGAAAATTACAAGAATTTAATAGAAAGAATGAAGATAATTTTCACTCGTGTGAGGAAAAGTAAAAAAAAAACTCCGGGAAATCCATCATATCTGCAAACTGTGAAATTCTTTCCTGTTTAATCTTGTTTTCCGGTATGTGTGGTATTTCCAGTTCCCCATTTTCTCCACAGAGGAACCATATTTTCGACTAGAAATAAGTGAAAATAAATAGGTTTCTGTGCTTAGCCAAGAATTTCCTACCATTCGTCTTGGGTAGAGATCCTTCTCTCTCTTTAGTCACCTCGACCCGAGGACCGCCAGCTACAAGCA
>QLNU02014176.1:15011395-15036669 GCA_006491805.2 Dysdera silvatica
CCGGGACCTACTGTTTTCCGAGGAATCCGAACCTCTTAAGGCCTAGGGAACCAAACCCCGGACTACAGTGAGCAGTGCGATCTTTATGAGATCTCTGAGTAAGCGTTCTTTTTGCACTGCTGGGAGTCGAACCCGGATTAGCCGCGCAATAGGAGAACGCGTTACCACACTGCGCCACCGCAGGGCCAAAGTCTTAGTAAGTCAATCTTAATGTAAACTGGTAAACTGACCGTTTTTATATGAGCCAGAACTGGTAGGGACTTAGTTAGACCTATATCGAAGCCTGTCGTTTATAATAACCACCTGTCTGTGTTGACCATTGCAGTTCGGTCTTAAAGGTGGTCACTTCAGGTTGATTCTGCTATATATATATATTTTAAAAGTATTTCTAGATTTAAACTTTAAAAATGTTTACAACGCTTCCTAAATTTGTAGGAACTATTCAAATGTATTCATTGGACAGGTACTAATTTTACTTAACAATTTTAATGATATACAAAAGTAAATCTTACGCTTGTGCAATTTGGATAAAAGTATGTGTAAATGGAAAACACCATTGCAAACATTCCTCATTTTAATTGCAGTTAACTCTAGAAACGTGTTGAATTTGGTATTTTGAATGTCAGTGTAGATAATTTGATTGAAGCGTGTGTGATGATATGCGTGACAAAAGTTAGTGTCTTTTAATGTAGAAGAAAAGACAAAAGATGGCAATTTAACCATATGCAAAGTAAGCATTTATTATTGAAGTGATACGTTTATAGTTGTTTCAAGTAATAGGCAAAATTTTCTGTACGTTGAACTATTTTACTTTAAAAATACAAAATTGGAATTTTAAATAATTTAATTATATTAGATATCAACATGCAAATGTCGTTCTTTCTATGAATATAAACATTTTATGCATTTGTGAATAAAAGAAGAGCTCAAAAGAAAAGCCATCTTTAGAGCACCTGAAGAAAGATGGAAAGTAAAATAAATTTGCCTTCTTTGATTTTAAATTCATGTTCTTCTGTAGGGTATACAAAAGATTGTTGATCGTTTGCTTAGTATGAAGCGGGATTTTTGGAGAAAAGAACCAGTTTTTATTATTTTTATTCCACATGGGCTTTGGATTGAAACTAAAGTTGAGGCATTTCTAAAGCCTTCGCGAACGTTGCGGAAGATATTTGTAAACAAAAGTTGAAAATAGGGCTAGTTTAAAATTTGCGTCGAAGAAATCTTTTTTCAGGGGCTGTGAAGAAAGGCTAGAAATCCAGGAGAAATACTGGGTTGCCCATTCTCCCGAAAACACAAGTTTGCCAAATCTTCGAACATGAGCTAGTGTTCTTTCTCTTTGGTGGTATTCCCCGACGAAGACTCTGCGTCCAAGATTAAGAAATGCCGAGAGAAATAAAGGTAGGAAGATGGAGAAAAGAAAACTTTGAAATAAAATTGAATTGGACCTAATCATAGCTTGGAGCCATAGTTGCATAAATAATCCGATAAACGTATGTTCCAAGTTGGGTCAGAACAGAAGAAGATGGAAAAGGAGGAGGAAAAGACGAACAGGATAAAGAAAAGCAGGATAAAAGATGTATGGATGCCATTTATTTTGAAAGGAAAGGCTCACTTTGAAGATTAGTGATTGATTTTTGGAGAAAGTGCTTCATCTTTGAAGGACAATTGATGGGCAGAATGGGATGAAGTGGATTTCGATTTCTTTTTTCCTGAGATCCGCAAAAATGTTTATTTTTTCTTCGAATTTCTCGGGTTTTATCGAAAACTATAACCTTATCATAGGAGATAGAATTCAATGACCCCTAATCCTTTACTTTAAAACCACTTGCGCCAGGAATTTGAGAAACTGACAGTTTTTACTAGCGTACACCATCGGTTTGCTTTTGGCAGCATGTACTAAAAGACAAATTACTTCCTCATAAAGAGAACATCGATAAACTTCACAGGAAGTTTTTGATGGAACACCTATAATGTAAATATTTTTAATTACGGTGTATTGTTTTGCCAATTACATTTAAAATAATCGAGAATTTGAGGAGCATTAATTAGTTCTAAATTAGTAATTTAATTTTTATGGATCTATGAGATACTCGATTGCAAATTGCATTGACTAAAGCAATTTTTTTAATTCAAGATACCAAGAGAGAAATTTATTTATATTTAAAGGTTCTAATACCAATAAAAATATCGAAATGCTGAATATACCTGCGAATACGTCAGATTTTCCTTCCACATGAGTAATAAATGAATGATGTCCCTTTTGTAAGCAACTATAGGGAAACCGCATTCTATATAAGCTCACAGTACGAAATGTTCAATGTGCTTTGCTTTTTTCTCTAACTTTGGAACATAAAAAAAAATAAATATTGTTTACGAATGACATATCAAATGTTCACCCTAAATAGATCGAAAAATTTACTGTGAATGAACTTACAGAAGAAAGTATCAATGGTTGCATAAACGATCATATTTATCCTATAACGGTGAAGTCTGGAACGAAATTCCATGAACAACTGTGATGGCAGAATGCGCATCTGAAACTCTTGATTTTGTCGAAATGACGTAACCAACATAAAACAATACCATATTGCCACTGAAGTAGCGCCCTTGATTTTACTTCTATCTTAAACTTCCTCCACAACTATTACTTTATACGACAGTAGGTAGCATCGTAAAGAAGTAAAAAAATTATAGGCTTCAGTTTGTGTAATGTTTACGGACTTCGAAGAATATACATACGCGGTTAAAATTTCTCTAAGAAAACCATATTACAATTAACTTTATTTTGTGGGATTTTGTGATCCCCAATATTATTTATTTCATTTCCTGTACTATACTTATTTTCACTCAAACACTGTAAAATAATCAGTACACTATAGAAGTGAAAATATACAAATATACAAATTTTTACCGTGTAGTTATTTTATAAAACCTTATGACAACAACGTCGCTAATAGCTGTTTCGATAGCGCTGAACGACTAATATCGTCAGTGCAATGGCAGCTTCTGTTTATGTCAGTTATGTCTCATAAACTGAAGCCGCCATTTCTCTGACGATAACAACCGTCTAGTGCTTTCGAAATAGCTATTAGCAACGTTGATGTTATAACGTTTTACAAAATAACTGCACCATAAAATTTGTATATCTGTATAATTTTGCTTCTATTGATTAGTGCAGTGTGTCGCCATTAAACCGTTTAATCAGTATACATCAAGTATACATCAAGTATACATTTTAATGTCTATATTTCTGTAGCTATTTAAGTTCCCTGCAGTAATTAAATCATAATATGAAAATGAATGTTGAAGGTGTATGTTATGATATGCTACCGAAATTAAACTCCCTTCATATCGGAGGCGACAGTCCAAGCATAACTTTGCATAACCCATAATTTAGTAACCAAAAAAAAAAATAGAAAAGCATTCTATAACTTAGCTCGTAATTTTGACAAGCTCTTACATTTCTTTTTAGTAATGGGAATGAATTATTTGCAAGTGACGAGTGAGTAAATGAGCTTCAAGATAATGAACGATTTGGTAATAAAAGAAACAGTTTATTTTAATGAGTTATTGAGCAGTATTGTTACGCTGCTTAGTACTAATGTTCAAATTTTGGCGCCCCGCTTCCTTGTCATTTCATATATAAATGGCGCGAAAGAACAATGAAGGAACATTACATCCTTTAAAGCTGGACTAGGATGCAACCCGAAACTTAATTGCGATCCATTTTAAAAATAACAGTTTTGACTTAAACCTTTCTCTCGATAAGATTCTGAAACGCATCCTTAAATCATTATTCCTCGTTAAAAGGAAAAGCGATATGCGTGTTTGTTATTAGCTCTTTAACCGTTTCTGAAGCTGGGAAGGGCTTTCGTGAAATCGACTATTTATCAGTCCATTTCATTTATCTTAATCAAATCAGATGCCTCATTGTCGAGCGTGAGGGGATGAGTGAGAGGGATATTTTCCCTCTATTCGATGAACGGTATTGCTGGAACGCGGGAATTAATCGCTTGGAGCTACCCAAGGGCCGTTCGTCACTTCATCCTATTTGCATTTAGGCTGTGCCTTTGCAGACCGTCTTTCGATACAGTAATTACGCCATTAATTTGCAGACTCGATACGAACTTTCTCGCTCTAATCAGCGACCTTATGTCCAAGTTTTCAAAAGGTGGCATCGCTGACTAGGTCATTACTCCATGGCGACCTATTCCGCGATGTGAGCGACTGTGTCGTTGTGGAGTAATAGATGGAGAAATGTATTACAGTGCATTTTCTCTTTCATAATAAATATATCCCAGTCGTTTTCAATGGGAGTTTTCCAAAAGCTATTAAGTCATGTGGACGCATGGAGACTTGTCTATTTCAAAGTACGATACCTCTAAAGGAAACGAATTACTTTAATACATGATAGTTTGGTATATTCGCTTTCACATAAAATCATGTACATATACATTCGTGTACACATTTTTATTCGTACATAGCTCTTTTTTATTTTTGATAGGCATCATACAACATAATGACAGAACATATTACAATAAATTACAATATCCATGGTCCAATCCACATTCGTGAAATAATAAAATACATAAATACAGATGACATTTGGAAGTCCTCTAAAAAAATCTATATACAGATAGTTAAATAAAATTAGTTATTGACGTCCTGCCAGGGCAGCGACGGAAAAAGACTATTATGTCTGACGAAGCCCCTGCTGCCCAAGAAGTGTCAACTGAAGAGCCGCTTTGTAGCAAATATAAAAACGTAAACAATATAAGCAATAATTGTATTTATATTACATGTTAAAAAATAAAACAAAATCATGAAGTAGTGATTTAAAATGTGTTATTGTATTTCCTCTGGTAATATATTCTAGATTCTTGGCGCAAGGGCACCAATACGAAACATACCTAGATTTATTCTCGTATAACTTGGCCTCAGTAAATCGCGGGTTCGCGTGATGTGCCCACGCACGAAATGATCAAAAGTAGGAATATCTATAATCACGTCTACGTGAAATGGTATCTGCAGGCACAAGTTTACCTTCAGTAAGGTATGCCTCTTAATGAGGGACACCTCCATTTAAGGGATGAGTCCTCTGATCCCTAGTATGTGTATATGTCAACAAACGTACTTCCGAAAAGGGGACAACTCTAGTTAAGGGAAAAATGGCCGGTTCTATGAGTGTCCCTTATTGGGAGGTAACGCTGTATTTAGATTGATGCGGAAAGCAGGTCACGAGTAAATATTTGAGATCAGTATCCGCATGAAATTGCCTTACCTCTATTTACCGGGCGGTATTTCTACAACATGGTTTGCTGATGACATTGTTATTTTTTCAACGAACCCATCAGAACTCCAAGACATGGTACAGGAGCTCTCAACTAGAAGTAAAGAAGTTGGACTCAAGATGAACCTACAAAAAACTAAGATCATGTTCAATAATTTCGTAGAGGAAACAAAAATACAAGTTGACAACATTGAGCTAGAAATTGCTGATTCATATATTTACCTTGGCCAGCTGATTTCAATGGATGGCAACATTATGAAAGAACTCAACAGACGTATTAAACTTGGCTGGAGTGCATTTGGAAGAAACAGTTTTATCCTGAAGGGGAAATTGCCTTTGTGTCTAAAAAGAAAGGTCTTCAACCAGTGTGTATTGCCAGTCCTCTCTTATGGATCAGAGACATGGAGTCTAACAGTTGGAGCAATACGAAAGTTACAGACAACGCAAAGGAGCATGGAGAGGTGCATGCTTGGAATAACTAGGAGAGATCGAAAAAGAAACACTTGGGTGAGAGAGCAAACTAGAGTAGAGGACATCATTGTTAAAGTAAAAGGGCTGAAATGGCGATGGGCTGGGCATATTGCAAGAAGAACTGATCAACGATGGACAACAGAAATTCTGAACTGGATTCCAAGAGACCACCGAAGACCTAGAAAACGTCCTCAAACTAGATGGGTGGATGAAATAAGAAAACAGGTTGGGGTGACGTGGAAGCGAATTGCTCAGGATAGACTTGTGTGGAAAGCATTTGGAGAGACCTTCATCCAGCAGTGGATAGATAATGGTTGAATATGATGATGATGATGATTTCTACAACAACATTGTCTTTCGTGGGTTATGATACTAATTTTCTATTACTTACTAATTATAAAAGAATCTCTTCAAAAATAAAGACAGCCATGCGCATAATTTTATCCTGTTTGTGCATTTGATTCGGTAGCTTGAAATCCTATCGTTAAACTACGGGTGTATGTGGGGTGTGATCCTAATTATCTTATCTAAAATAAAACTATACCCATTGTTATGAAAACTTGAAGTTGAACCAGATCTTGAACAGATTGTGGGAGTCTGTAACGGTTTTTCGTATATCTGATGCACCTAAAATTTGATAAACTGTCTTTTAACGTAAAAAAGGAAAGAAATATTGTGTAAAATATGGAAGTAAATAATCCGTTAAGTCATTTAATTTTTTATATGAGATCTCATCAGTTTCAGCACTATGCTACTCTATAGAGATTATTTATAATGTGCCAAAGGGACCATTATTAACGTCTCCATATAACGCGATTCCTTACAGAACGTCATTTATGGTAAAGTGTATAAGCTTCTCGCACTATACAAATTTTAGTTGAGTATTTTCATCTCATTGTTATGACTAGGGCTGGAATTTATATGTAATAAAAATTACAAAATATTCAGTAAAAATGAGAAAATATGTAGGAAAAATCACAAAATATGTAATATAAATTATTTTTACATTTTTATTAACTTTCCAGAATTTTTCAAACTATACTGAAAAAGAATTCATAAATTTCAAATGCCAAATTACTTCAATCAAAACTGTCAGTTTCAACAAATTTACTGCTATCGAAACTAACGACAACAAAGTGCTTCAAGTTATCCAAAACAAAGCTGATCCTGTTTTCTCTGAAAATGTTTTTAAATTGTCTGAAAGACCTCTCCACATCACATGAGGTGATGGGCGAAAATTTGAAGCCTGCTATAACTGACGGCAAGAATTTTCTTTCTTTTAAAGTAGCACAACTGCCAGTTGTAGACCCCTGTAGAATGTTTTTTACACCTGTAATCGTTTCTAAGCGTGGATTATTGTTTACAACACTGTTTATCTTACGTTTTATAATTTCTCCAATGGGGCCAGGTATCTCTCTTAATAATTCAATCGTCTCTTCATATTTATTCAACATATTTATCAAAGGAGCACTTGAAGTTTCACGTTTGCTAATGGTTCGTTCTAAAACAGTCAAATATGTCTTTAGAAAAGTCAATTCCTCTAATAAAGTATCACTGTCCAGCAGAACTCGTCCTTTTCCAATGGAAGTAGAATCGTCCGAATCAAATTGATAGATTATTTCCTTGATTTTGTTGAAATTGTCCGCATAATATCTTGCAACCTGTAACCAAGCACCCCAACGTGTAATGACAGGTTGAGGTGGAAGGGAAAAGTCTGGAAACATTTCTTTCAACTTTTCAGTTCTATACTGGGAGCTTTAAGAAAAATCATTTTACCTGTTGCTATCAATGAATCAGTTTGTGGGAATTCTAGCGGACTGTTTCAGCAATTATATGGAGTCCATGGATAAGACAAGTCAAATGAATCATCTTGGGGAACAATACACAAAGTGCTGTAGCTGCTTTCTTCATGTAGGGAGCAGAATCAGTTACCAATAAGTGTACTTTATCGTATCTTACTCCTTCTGGCCATAAAATCCGCAGTGATTCGTTGAACAGTTTAGCAATAGTGTGATGATTATATTTTCCTAGTTATTCACATGTAAGTATTAGATTGACAGTGCCGATTCGTTCAGATGTCCGACAATAACGTTTGCTACATATCTCCCCAGTGCATCGGTGGTTTCATCAACTGAGACCCAAATCAGAAAATCTTGAATTTTTTCCTCCATTTTCTGTACTGTTTCATTCTAAATTATATTTAAGTACTTTTTTCTTAAAGTAGATTCGTCTGGAATTACTGGATCGCAGTGTTTTTCCAAGAAGTCTCTAAACACTGGATTGTTTACTTTTGACAAGGGGATATCTGAACCCACTAGTGCATGGCATAAATCCAAACTGAAATTTGAATTTAGCTGTTTTCTATTTCCTGGAATGTCTGTAAAAAGTCTTTGCTTCAATGAAGTGTCTTTCGCTTTTTTTTTTTTATGCTTTCCAGTTTTAATACTCTGCGAAACTTGAAAAAGCTGGTCACAAGAAACAGACCCTGCGCACACGCTACAAAACAAAATATTTCCGTCAGTTCTCAATCCTTCATCGGGAAAATCTTTAATAAGTGCCTTTATTTTTGATGACACAGTTGGTTTAATTATAGGCATATCGATTAACTTAAATAGTCAGAAGTAAATAATATCTGACAATAACACCAAAGAAAGGATTTCAGAAGGTCAACACAAGGTCATACAACTAAACAAGGGATATTCTTTTGTTGTTCAGTGTTTCCCGTCCATGAAATAAAAAAATTCTTACTGAGTAACCGAAAAATCCCTCAACCCCTTTTTTTTTAAACATCGTTTTACCGATGTATTACTGCCGTCTGTTTGTTCAAGGTGTTACGAAGTTTGAAAACTTGATTTCAAAAGGAAACAGTGGGTAATTTTACATAAAAACATTTTTAAATGATATGGAAATATGTAAAATATGTATTAAAAGAGTAAATATGTAAAACATATATTAAAAGAGTAAATATGTAAAATATGAATTAAAACCGTAATATTTGTAAAAATATGTAAAAATATTTATTTACATATAAATCCTGGCCTTAGATAAGACATTACTATTATGACATTGTTATATGATTATAACTACATATATGTGGGACTTTTTATAATAGGACTTATGTAATCGACTTGTTAAATTGTTTCTTTGTTGATTTCTTATGAACTAAAGTTTTTTTTATATATATATTTGTTCCATGTGTTTTTTTTTAAAATAAATAACATTTATGCATTACTTACTTAAAAACTGTCCTCACTAGCAAAATGTGAGAAGCAGAAACTAACATGATTTGAAAACATGTTTAAAATGATTATTAAGTTTAATTTTTCGAATTAAACTTTACATTCCTCGCTTTATTATTGTTTTTAATTTTAACTTTTTGCTCATTTTTATTTTTTGCTACAAAAACTTGAACCAAAGTTTCATCTTCTGTATAATACCTAATAGTACAAAAGCAACAACGTTCGTATATTAATTGTGGTTCAATATTTGATCCTATAATCTGATCCAAAAGTGTAAATAATTATTTTATACATAAGAATATTGAACATACTACTTTTGCAGAATATATTACATTTGCTGTTGCTTTTGAAAAATTTATTTATATGGGGACCAGTAAATTCCATAGATAAATAAAACCATAGTTTAAAGTTATTTGAGATAATATGTTTCAAATTTAGTACGACTATCCTTCCGTAATGTTTTGTAATTCTGCTTACTGGAATTTCTCTATGCTGTTCAATGTATCTGTAGCCTTTGAGTAAGTGTTTTGACAAATATTTATTAACTACCAACGAAATCTGATACGGTTAACACAAATTAATTGATTATCAGCCGATAACTGAAGCCCGAACGATCTTGAATAATTCGTCTCTTTGACAAATTTATCTGGATTTATTTTATCGCGACATTTGCCTTTGGTATCTAAACTACGAAAGCTCAGCGAAATCGGCATTAAACATTTCCTATGACATTTCAATAAATGGATGTAAATTTCTTTGAGGAAATTTAAAATTCATAGCCTGAGCTTTCCAGTAACTTATTTCATATTTTTAACATGAGCTTCGCTAAAAGTAAATTGTAAAAGCAATCCTACGTGTAATTTATTCGGTGTTTTGCTGGAAAGTAAATATTGGATCATTTTATGGTAATAGTCTACATTAATCATTCCAACTCTTTAATCTTTCGTGTGACTTGTCTAATAAGTTGGGTATCCAGAAAATAAATTTCAGTTGTCTATTAAAAAAAAAACAAAAAAAGGAAGTTTATTTTCAAAATATTTTGTTTCCATTGAACTTTGCATATCTTAAATCTTTTTACGTAGTTTTCGCTGTTATTAAAAAAGCCACTTGCTGCATTGCGCAAGAAGCTTCTATATCCCCGCATCGTTGGATGGTGCCGCATGTGACAAAAATCGGGTGTTCACGCTTCCTTTCATACCCCGGCTTTGAAGAAAATTCGTACCTCCACAGACTGTTTTCAGATGAAAGATCACATGAACATCATTTGGCTTTAAATATAGTCTACTGAGATGGGAGTTGGATGAAGCAAAATAACTTTGTCCTCAGCTAAATATCTCGAAGTTTTGACAGATGCGGACGGTTGTGCATTGTCCGTTATTGAAATTTCTAACCCGTCTCCTTACCCTTGAGTCACTCATGGCACTTTCTAATACTTCCTAATGTTGATAAACATATGTTGGTTTTATACATTCCTTTGACTTTAAGAAACATCTTACAAAGACAACGGACAGCTTCATTTTCTTGAAAACGTATAACTCATTAAACGATGGGTCAGGACAAACAAATTGTCGCAAAATGGCATGCAAATAACAAAAATAATATATACGTACAAATTAATCGTAATCTTAAATTTTTATCCCAGTTAAGTGGAATGTTGTCCCAGTTAAGCAATGTAAAGTGCTATTAGTTTCTTTGAATGCGTTCAGTTCCTTAAGATATGGCCCAATTAAGTGTTAAGCCCCGATTAAGCCTGGTTCAATTAAGCCGAATAGAGTGTATATATTATTGCATACTAATATACTTATATATACGTATATATTATGTTGATGCTCCACTTTATAAAATTTTTCAACTAAACTCATAACTCCTATTACAAAACATATCCTTGCCTCCCTATTTATTTATGAGTAATGTTTGCCTTACTTTTTCTTAAAGCTTAAAATATTATAAAATAAAATGAATCATTCGTTATTTAGTTGCATTCTTAAGTCATTTTAAATGAATGTTTCGTATACAATGTTTTAATAAATTACTCAGTTTTTTTAATCATTAATATTGATAATTTTATTAAAAGTATTGTTCATTAAATTATTATATATAACACAAGTAGTTTCGTTTATAAATTGTGGTTAATATTTTTTAGGTGACAGAGACGATGGTACGCGTCTTCTGGAAGAAGTATCAGAAAACGACAAAAAGAGTAAGTTGACATTTTCAGTTCTGTTACCTATAATCATCGCTTCCATATTTTTCTATATAGCTTTAGATAAAAACTATAAGTTAAAGATATCTTTTCACACCGTCGTTGAATACTGAATATCATTATCAACTTTATATATTTTCGTTAAATTTAAATTCTCAATCATTGCTCATTTTTAACTTTAGTAAAAATAACATCGTTGTAGGTGGGAAGGCGTTCAAGCTCTGATTTCACAACTCTTTTGGGCTTGGATACACTAAAAAAAATAATTATTCCATTATTTGGAGGTGTCCACCTAATTTTAAATGTAAACATGTTAATTAAGTAAAAATAAAAACGTTTTAATAACGTTGGATTTATTTATATAATTTAAGAACCAGATGCAAATGAAAACGTGGAACTTAGAATTTAACATATGAATTAATGTAAAGTGTTTTGGTTTCGTACGAGTATATCCATTCCAATATATAGTTTTTCATTCTTTGATTTGCCAGGAAGCCATTTTGTTGCTTTATGATGCCAAAAATATCCTTTAAAACTTATTATATTCATTTATTTTTACATTTGTAACTTTTGTTCTAAGCAGATTTGAACTTTTGATAAAATTTTATTAAAAAATAAATTGAACTATTTAAAACTACACTAAATAATTCTTAGCGTGCTCACACACTTCATACTTTAAATATTGATCTCGCGGTGTTTTATTAAAGTGGCCCAATTTTGTTAAACAAATCAGAGGAATAAGCTCTAACACCATGTTATTTGCCTTAACGTAGAACTCTAGTTCTAGTTAAACAACGTTTGCCCGCATTTAATTTCCTAGATCAGTTTAAATATATGCTAATTCTTTTAATTCCAGAGCATTGACCAAATTACTAAATCTTATTTAAATAACTTTAATGAAGGGGAAATTAATACAATTCACTGACAGATCCAGCGAGGGGCGGAAGGGCGACGTTCTTCCCCTGGTTACATGGAAAACTAAAGGCAATGAAGGATCTTTCATTTCTTATTTGTTATGACTGTAATAAACAAAAGCCTTACACCAAAGCAAGACCGTAGCTAGGATTTCATTTCGGGTTCCTGTAACTTTGGCCAACATGTATCGATAGCCACAATTATAACATGTAAAGCAGTAACCAAGTCCCATTCAAAATTTAGTTTCGGGGAAGGGCACCAGTCCCTAAGATCCACCCACTGGATACGGGACTGGATACATCGAAGTTTCCAAGTCTTGGAGAAATGCGATCCAGACGTTTTTTTCACGAATCTACAAGCTACTCGTCTTTCAAACTACGTTTTCAGTAAGTGTTGCTTCAGCAAAACGTAGTTTTTTATCGTTGAAGCGCCGTCAAACTTGGCTTCGAACGCGGATGACAGAAGAGACTTTTAATACACACCCACAGAGACATTCATATTGATGTAAAAAAAGGTATTGACAAATTTTCAAAGAAACCAAGATGGCTCGACTTTGCACTATAAACTTCAAGTTTTTTAAAAAGTTGCTTGTTATAAAAAAAGTAAAATAATTACGATGTTTTTGTAGTTTAAATTTAAACTTGTTCTATTAATTACATTGTAAATTATCGTTTTTGGTTATTGTATATGTCTCCTTTACTAGCTTATCCTTCTGTCATACTTGACTATAATCTACCCTAAACCATATAGTTTAATTAAAGAAAAGCCCAGCTTTAATTCATTGTCGTAAATTAAATATTTTGGTGAGTATAAAGTAGGGTTGTCCAACCTTTTTGGGTAGCGGGCCACTTAAAGAATTTTCACGGATCTCACGAGCCAATTGTTTCTTGAAAAAAAAGGAAAAAAAAACAGACTTAACAACGTCCCTTTAGAGTTTCTTACAGTTTTATTTTTCTGCATTTGCGATATAGAAAAGAGTCACCTATGCTGTACCCACGATCTTTCCTTATTTCTGAAAAAATCTAAAATTTTTGTTTGGGAATTTTTTTTATTTCAAACATGTGTAGGCAAGCCGGATAGTGGCCTGCGTGCCATATGTTGGACAACTCTGGTATAAAGGAAGGCTAGTAACATAACGACATTTACCTAAACTATTTAATAGTCCAAAACTAAAAATTTTTCCAGCGAGGGACCCCGAAACCGCTCCCCCCGTAATAACAACCTGGATCCGCCACTGACACAATTACGAATTATTTTAAATCTAATATTTCCTTTTATATCTACTGAAATCAAATACTTGTTTAATATTTTACTTTCATCAATAAGGGAGTTAGAATGTCATTTGAAAAATAGCAAAATATCGTTTTAAAGTACGTATATGAATGGAAGAAAATTGAGAAAATGTTACGGTTGATCTTTAATTGGACGGCTTTTTGGTCAATTTAGTTTCTGCCGATACTAGACTGGATTTATATAAATTGCTAAATTTTCCATGAACAGATTTTTAAACACGATTTTTAAATACACGTGTTGTGAAATTAGTCCTGAAATGATTATAAGCAATTTCATAAGATAATTTCGGTACAACCGAAATTTTGCTTGACCCACAAAAGTGGAGATACGTGAAAAGCTGACCCAAGAGAGAGGCGAAATAAAAATTAATAAGAAAGAATAATGTATTTAAAACTGCCTTCAATCCAACAAATTTCAGGTTCAATCATATTCTGACCATTAAACAACTGAGTCAAGCCCTATGGTAGTACAGCGATAGCGCATTCTCTTAGCGTGTAGATATCCCGGGTTCGACTCACAACTTCGTAAAAAAAGGACTGACTGCTCACAGGACGCCTAGGGGGTTGGTACTCCTAGGCCTTATGAGTTTCAGATTCCTCCTAGCGCAGCATGACACTCGTTGTCCTTTCGCCGTAAAATATAAACACAACTGAGCAGTTTTCCAAATGTTTTTGGGTCAAAGAACGCTCTACCGAATTGAAGAAAGTACAAGTTTAAAAAAATATCTTAAAGATATTTTTACTAAGACCGGGCACCAAATGGAGGGGTTTATAGTAAATCCAGGCACGTAGCTTGAGGCTTGTTAGAGGAGGGGTTCTGAAAATTGCAGAGGGGGGATAAGACAGCTACAGTTGTCTAAAAATTCTTTGTGTTTTGATGTAATAATAATAAAATTCATTTATTTTATTAATATATTTAATAATACTAAATATCTAAGTAGACTAATATATTTAACGTTAAATAGTGTAAATTTCTTATCGTAACCTTTACATTGAAAACTTATAGAGGTATATTAAATTTATAATATTTCCCTTATCCTTATTATTACGCAGATGAGGACACAACCCTCTGTAAAATACGTGATATACACAAGGTCTACTATAGAAATATATTTTGAATATATTTTTAACGTCAAAGAACAATTTCCATTGTCATGTACAATTTTATACAAAACAAAAAATTTAAAATAAAATTCTAAAATAATTTATTTTGAAGAAGCTACTTTCACGTGTGGGGGCTGACCACATTTTCAGAGGCTCAGCCCCTGTAGCCCCAACCTGGCTACGGCCTGTTTAACCCCCCCCCATATGAACAATTACCGTAGATATGAAATAAATTTCTCATGAGAGGATTGTATTATCATAAAAAACCTTTCCTTTTTCATTAAAAACAGTTCTTTTTCATCAAAGGCAGTCCTTGTTCATCAAAAACAGCCCTGTTTTTTATCAAAAACAGTCCTTTTTTAAAATACCGTAGACGGATCTGGCTATCACAGTATTTAAATCGTGATATTCAGTAGCTAAACTAATTATTTCTTTAAATGAAGACTAAATGGCAACTATGTTCTTAATATGTGATGTGTACATAAATTTAGTGTTCTGTTGTTAACTTTGAACTATACAAAAACATTTGTCATCAAAATTAAAATCTATCTTTGCAAGGAAACATTTCATCAGCACTAAAACTAAACAAGTGTTATAAAAGCATGGTTTATTAAATTTTAATCGAAGATCAATGACGACGTTAATTTCTGTAATCATCATCATGTTTTTCAGAAATGATCGCAGGCGTTTATGAAATAAGTTCCAGAGCTTATTTGGGAATAAACATATTTCATTTGATGATGTTTTTCTCGACTACTAATACTTTAAGTTCTACATGTTTCAGAGTATTTAAATCCTAATGATTCCACGTTTTTGAAGTGAGTTTAAACATGAAACGAGATTTTAATAAGCTGTATGCTTGTCAAACCTCTGAGAGATTTTAAGATTTGATTTCCTAAAGATAAAAAGAAAATGGGGAATAAAGGTTAGAGAGGGTAGGGGAGGGCGAAAGAGAGGCATTTCGATCTTGTTTTTCCTTTGAAATGCAAACTTTGTTGACACACTGACTCTGACAGAGCATTCAGAACCAAATTAGTGAAATCTCCATTCTCTGCTTTGAGGATTAAATTCTAATGCCACTGAAGCTCTTCCAGTTTCATCGAGGTTTCGCCCTTGAAAAGAAAGCCGATTCATTGCAAACGAACAGACGATCTGCGAGAACGCAAATGTTTTGGATTTTTATTAATCGACGTCAAAGGCATTAATTACGCTTGGCTTTTTTACGAAGCCAATAAACATAATTGCCGAAATGGAAAGTTAATTATTTTCTCAATTTCCGAAGTTGGCTATCCTTCGTTTCACCAGTTAACGAGGTAAGTTAAAATAATTATGGTATGCGACACAGTATAAACGGTGACAGTTTTATCTGTGTCCGGATTTTGAGTTTGACTTCAAACTAGAATTATTGTTGAGTATTTAGAATTTTTTAATAACTCGTGAAGTCTTTCTGCGATTTAAGTTAATTATTCTATGTGCATTCCAGTACATTCCAAAGTTGGAAAGAGTGGATCAGACATGTGCTTAAAATTTTCCTTTTACTGCTGCACAATTCTCGCATAGTTGCGAATATATGATAGCATTTGGCACCATAGGCGAGAATTTGCATCCATATTTAACATAGCTTGCGTCCGACAGAGCTTTTAGGAATTTTTTGCGGGGAGTTTTTAGAATAGAGAATGCGAGACATGAATTTTTTTTGCTGCATGAAGAATTATTCGTTTGACGTGAATGTAAAACTACATGAGCTTTTTTTAGAGACTTCTCGTGGACAGTTGGATGAAAGTAGCCTCTCAAAAATACATATGTATGACTGGACCAAACGGATAAAGGACGGGAGAAAGAGGATAAAACATCAGACACATCCGCTTCAGGTTCTAAGCAGGGTAACTTCTGGAAATTTAGTCCGCGTTTGAATTAAGGTGGCAGGCCAGAATCATAGTGCCCATGTAACTACGCCGAAACATAAAATTAGTGCCCGATATTAAAAATAAAAATGAAATTTTCAACTTATTTATTACATATAAAATTAATAAAAACTCTAAAAAAGGACTCATTAGCATTTGGACCAGTCATGAGCTGGTCTTTATCAGGAGATGACAATAGCATTTTTATTTTTCATTTGGAATTTGCGTAGTACGTCAACAACCATAATTTCATGTTAGTGCCCAGTGATATTGAATTAATCATTTAAAGTCCTCTTAAATTTTGTAAATATAAAGCGAGCTTTTCGATAAACTTACACTGGTACTGACGTCCTGATTCGAACTTGTCAAATTGCCAATTTATGAACAACTAGCGCGTGTGTGTATATATATATATAATACTTCCTGAGCATCAGGACTACTGTTGAAAATTTCATGATAGTTATATTGAGAAATAAGTTTTAATTTGAAAAAAAAAAATTACAGCAAGAATTCAATGTGTATTTGAATCGCTCTCGACCGACTACAGATGCAAACCCGGAGCATACTGATCTGTAGTTATCTTCGTCTAAAACTATAGCGTTTGACATTTACATTACAATATTGCATTTTTGTTTCATATCCTACTGCGCTCTTTTAGAGTTTGACAATAAGTAAATGAAAGTAAAAAGCGTTATTTATTGCACTATTATATCAAGGGATCGCCGATGTTACCCTCGATTCTTGTTTAGGAACAGTGGATATATGCCCTCCTATGGATTCAGTCGTTTATTGTTGAGCTTGTGTCGTTAGCACTAAACTAACTGATGTGAAAATGGCATTTTTCATTTTAGCCAATCTTGAATATTACTCTGTCATATATCCTTTTCTAAGGGACCAAACCTTTATTTTTAACCGGAGATTAGATTAAAACAATTCCATACTTTTTGGAATTTGAGATCTATTTAATTGATTTCTCTTCAATATTAAAATAAATTAATTTATTCAATTGTGTGCTTACAATGCTATAAAGCAGATATCGATTTCTTATTATCAATTCAAATAGAGTATTATGGATATTGTCACATTCGTCACTTTACGCAGGTTATTCTCTTTTTATCATTTACCAAGAACGTTCACCACTTGGGAGATTAAGTGTCCTATCCTTCTGGATCAGAGTAGCTGAGTGTCAATCCTTTCACAGATCGAATCACGAAACGAGTTTATGCTCGTTTTCGATAGATGGACAACATCGTCCATTTGTTTACTTAGCGAACGATTTAGCACACTTAAGGCTCCGGTAATTACGATAGATGGACAACATCGTTCATTTATTTGCTCAGCGAGCGATTTAGCACACCTGTGGCTCCGGTAATTTTGATAGATGGACAACATCCTTCCTTGATTCATCCAATGAACAATTTAGCACACCTGTGGCTCCAGTAATTTTGATAGATGGACAACATCCTTCCTTGATTCATCCAATGAACGATTTAGCCCACCTGTGGCTCCGGTAATTTCGATAGATTGACTTATTCAACGAGCGATTTAGCACATATGCGACTCTGACAATCTGTCTGCGTTCGGAGGCGATTAATTCTTCATATGACCAATTAACAAGATTAGTCACTGTTGCGTAATAAACGTTACGCTAACGCACTCACCTAGCGTATCGTTAATTCGGTTTTGACTTTCAAAGGTGCCAAAAACTGTTTTTACCAACTAACTGTTTGCTGTAGTTTAGAGGTTGGAATTCTAGGCCTTAAGAGGCTTGGGCTCCTAAAAACCATATAGATCAATTGCCCTAGAGAGACGTGGTGGTACCCAGATAGTAAAGATCATCCCAGGGACGTCCTCAGTATGCCCAAAACTTCCTCAGGACACGTACCAAGGACAACCTTTGCTATAGCATTCTTCCACACTGCCATAACTCGAATTTTCGACTCTCGAAGACATCGTAAGATAATTGCCTCTTTCCTGCTCACTATAGTATACCTTTAGCAGTGGAATTGTGATTCACTGGATAAGCTGAATCCTGGTGAATCATCACTTGTGATACTTTTGAGTCGCATAAACAATAACAACGGCTGGTATGACTACGACATGTATACAGATATCTAGGGCTATCTACCTAAGACAAGTTAGGCGTGGAGTCGACTAACTTTAGCCATTGCACTTTAGATACCATAAACTAGGTCATGGCAAGAGAATAGAGTCCTTACTCCCAGAAATAAGAGTAAACTGAAAAAGGCGATCTCTTTTCAATTTCAGTTTCTGCTAATTTAGAAAAATTCTGCGAAATTTTAATTGGTTTAGGGGAAAAGGATTATACAATTGGTTTAAGGAAAAATTCCCCTGACTGTGCTTTTACTCCTTTTATTCGTTCTACCGTATTTGGGGATTAAAATTGATGAGCGAAGTTTAATTAAATTTTCTTAAACCAGCTAGCTAGAAATACAAAATAATGAATATGTAGAACAGTAAACGCTATCAACTTGAACACCCTACATCGCTTTTGGAAGTTTCGCTATCGCTTTGTTTCGGTAAAATGAAAATAGATTTTGGGAAGTTTATTCCACAACACTAATTGATTTATGCAAAACAACCTTGAATGACATTCACGTTTTTCTGAAAACAAAATTTTCAAACGTATTTCATTAGAATAATAACTACAGATGTTAGCATTATATGTGGAAAATGTTAACATGAAAACTCCAGAGATTCAATTTTCAGTGAACTTTTATGTAAAAATGCATTAAGCATTAGTATAAAAAAGGTAGCCAACAGAAAATTAGTTTACATAGTCTAAAGTAACCGCTTCTATATGTACTGAAAATATGTAAAAATGCATACTAAAACACCATTATATACTCAAATTATATAAAAGTGCATACTATAAACACCATTGTGTACTAAAAATATTTAACATCAACTATAACACGTAAATTCTGACATGCAAACTTATGCAACTTAAACGGAAATACGCAAATTGTGAAAAGCAAGCTGCAACGTAAACGGAAATACGAAACTGGAATGAAATCGAATACCGAGGTATATATTATAAAAATCGAAATATGAATTGTAAAAAATGGGAAACTACGTGTAAACGTATGCACTGTAATTTTCCTTAGAAGTTAAGATTTGAAGTATAGAATTTGTATTTGACTAATATGGAAGAGGTAATAAATTATTTACTTCACCAGACCCAAATTGTATTACTTGGTTAGATAGATTATGCACTTTTGAAAATTTTATATTCTACGCACACATCCATAAATATTTGAAACTTAATTCAGGAAACGAAACTCACCAAATATTTATAGAAATCTTTAAACGTAGTTTAAATTCATTTCTCAACACTGATCTCCCAAAAACAAATGTGGTTCAATATTTTAGCTCAATTAAATAGTTTTCAAATAAATTAAATAAGTTTTAAACAAATTAAATATGTTCTAAATAAATTATATTTTAAATAAATATATGTCAAATAAACGGATGTTTTAAAATTTTCCATACTGTGGGTGCGTTGGAGCTGTCGGTATATATATATATTTTTTTGTCACACTATATATAAAATATTTTGTATCTCGCATGGACAGTTTTGTGATCATATATGGATTAGTTTGCCCAGTCTTCGCTCAACGAAAATCCCTACAGACGTATGCGTATTTTTGAAACGGTTTGATGATTTGACCATATGCGGAAGTCGAATTTTCAGTGACACAAAATTCGTCTTTCTGTGTCGATAGAAAAGTCCAACGAAAAGACAAATCTAACGTATTTTACCATCTTGTATCTATAAAGATATTTCCCAACGGATCGACGAGTTCCTATTCTTTGATTTACTCTCCTATATTTATGAACTTCGCATTGCATGCGACGAATCAGTTTCTTTACAAAAACTGTATTTTACTTTAAGCTTTAAGTTTATGCAGGGGAAAAATTGCAGTAGAATACTGCAATTTTTGTTTGTAAGCAGAAAAAACCCGGACAAATATATCTATAATATTTTTATTTATATAAGAAATTTAAAAAATTATCAATGAAAAAATATGTTAGTAACATTTTCAACAGGTTTCGAAGTGGCTACCCTCAGTGTCAATGTCCAGCCCAACACGCTCCTTGAAATTTTCGATCATGAATCGTAGCACCTCTGACGTGATTTGGTTCCACTCCCATCATGCCAAAATGTTTATTAGCTTTATCAACTGTAATAAATTTTCCTTTCAGAACCTTTATTTCCTTGCGCATAGCAACGTGAATGTTATTTTTATAAAATAAGTTTTTCTGTGTTTGTAAAATTCACTGTTTATCCATCTAATAATATAAAACACTCATTCAGCAAATCTCTCTATGGGATATCAATATTTAAATGCAATTTTTGCAACAAAATTTTTTACTTTTTCGTAGAAATGCTTAATATAAATGTCCAAATTGAATTGCATTCCGTCCTGCAATTTACATCGTTTTTAAGAAAATTTGTAAACTTAGTGTCTTTTATAATATCCAAATTACCAGTAACTGCATGATCATAAATAAAATCTACAAAATCTTTATATTTACAATTATTACATAAACATACATTTTCTGCTTTATTAAGAGTTCTCGAAAAGCTATTGTAATTATAATTATTGTAATTGTAATTATTAACAATAATTATAATTAATTGTAATTATTGTTACTGTAATTATTGGCATTTCATACATGTATGTAATCTGAATATCAAAATTAGGTTTAGTAGGAAAACGATCAAAATTATTTTCAAAATTCCTTTTAAAATCAACATGATCATAATTTCTATTTTTAAACGTGAAAACACAAAGCTGTTTTCGTTATTTTTCAAAATGTTTTCCGTTTACAAATATCGGGCAATATTAATTTATATTTTATCAAGTCCCAAAATAATATTTCAATTTGCCCATTAGTAAATTATAATATGTATATATAGTAAACCAAGGATTTTTCGAATCCATTAACTATACATAATATCAACGTTAAAGACACTTTCATAGTATGTTTTTTGTTACAAAATGTGTATTCTGCAATAAAACAATAATGATACTAATAAAATATAATAATAAATTAATAACGTATACATTTGAACCTGCCGAAACTGACCACCTTTCGGAGTGGAATATAATGCTCACCATAAACGGTTGGTCACTATGAACGACAGGCTTTGGTGTAGGCGTAACTAAGTCCTTATTAGTTATCTTTTATAAAAAATGGTCACTTTCACTTTATACAGGTGGTTAATTTACCAAGGAAGTCGCTTCACTAGGTTCTACTTTGTATAATAGCATAATGTGTATGCGATAACAAAAGAGAGGATAATCAACTTAGTAATATGATCTTCAATCCTTTATGGGTAATACGAGTTACTGTTAATCGGAACAGATTCTGTTTCCATTGGTGTTCGTCATAAAAAAGAGATTCAACTGTGTGTGTGTGTGTGTATATATACATATATGGCCTGCAAAAGGGTTGCTGGTATCTAACTGGAAGGAGACCCACACGCTGAACGTATGTGACGATGTGTGGAACCGGCCAGGCCAGTAACCTAGTGTCCTACCCCGCCTTCAAGTGGTGCAGGCTGAGCTTTCTATTTATGTGGCAAATTAATATTTGCTACACGGATAGAAAGGCGGAAGGGGAGGGCTAATTCACCAACCCGTCTAGCCAGCGTGGTGAAATTATGGCTAATTCCTCCATTATGTTGACACACCAGAAACCATGGCCCCTAGTCTCCAGGTGCTGGAGTGCTCCTGATCAAGGCAGCGGTCAGTGTGGCATGAAAGCAGGGGGTGCTAAGAATCACTGGAATGGCCCAGGCTGCCGTTTGTTATTGACCTTGGCTACGTTTAATGGACGATCCCTTGCTTCTGAAGCAAAACTTCAGGAATTGGAAGAACTTGACAAGATCAAATGGGACATTGTAGGACTCAGTGAAGTTAGAAGAAAAGGTGAAGAGTTGGTGGAACTTAAAAGCGGACATTTGTTTTATTATAGAGGAACGGAAACTGGAAGAACAAGTGGTGTTGGCTTCTTAATCAACAAAAGAATTAAAGACTACCTTCTTGAAGTCGAAAGCACGTCAGATCGAGCAGCGAGGCTCGTTGTTCAACTAACCCAGCGATACCAACTTCAGATAGTACAGGTATATGCACCAACATCAAGCCATACCGACGAAGAGGTTGAAGAATTTTATGAAGAAATCAAACAGTTACACACCAAAGGGAAACAACATATCAAGCTCATCATGGGGGATTTCAATGCAAGAATTGGACAACAGGAACAAGGAGAGACATCGGTTGGTAAATACGGATATGGGGAAAGGAATGAACGTGGCGATCAACTCATCGAATTTGCAGAAGCTGAAAACCTTAGCATCATGAATTCATTTTTTAAGAAGAAACCGCAAAGAAAATGGACATGGAAACACCCAAATGGGGGAACTAGTGAAATTGACTATATCCTGGCAAACAAGAAATCAATTATTGAAGATTGCAGTGTACTGAACAGATTTAATACTGGAAGTGATCATCGAATGGTGAGATGTAAAGTGCACTTAAATACTAAATTAGAACGACAGAAGCTCATTAGGAAACAAGTAAGTAAGAGGGTGGATTTAAAGAAATTAAAAGAAAATACCGAGGCATTCAAGTTGGAATTAAAAAATCGCTTTTCTGCACTGGAAGGACTTATTGATGAAAGTGATATCTCAGAAGCAAATGAAAACATTGTTAAGACAATAATTGAAACTGCTGGGGAAATTGGTGGTGTAACCTGTAAAAAGCACAATAGCAAATTATCTGAGAAGACGAAACAGCTCATGAAAAGGCGAAGAGATATGAAGGTGGACAATCAAAATACCAGTTCCAGGATTGAGTACATAGAACTTTGTAAAACTCTGCGCAAAAGCATGAAAGAAGACATAAGAAAATTCAACTGTGAGCTAGTAAGGAAAGCCATTGAAAATAACAAGAGCCTTAGGGTTGTTAAAGGGAGTTTGTCTATTGGGAAGAAACACATCATTGCATTAAAAGGAGAGGATGGCACCGTAACAAGAAATAGGGAAGAAATACTTAGAAGAGTTGAAGAATTCTACAAAAATCTATACGAAAGTAACAGTGGATTAAACGAAGACATTGAAATAGTCGAAGGAACAGCTCCTAAAATCTTAAAAGAAGAAGTAGCATTTGCAATAAAAAGTATGAAGAAAGGAAGAGCCCCTGGTGATGATTAGTGATTGAATAAAATACATAATTTATAAAAGTTTAAAAACATGGGTGTCAATTTATTATCATAATAAAAATCCTCCACAAAAAGAACATAAACTCGCCATGTGCCTTTGTGTGTCGATCATAATATTTGCAATTGTGTTATCGCTGGAAAGTGCAATGAAACCTTGCGTCGAATGATAGTGTTATTCCTGTTCCGTTTGTCTAGTGGTTATGGCATATCGGGCTCCATGGAAGGACACTTGTTTGACTGTAGGACTGGAACGGTGTCTCTTTTACTCCTATACCAAAAACAGCTCCAGTATAAGCTTGTAAACATGGGTGTCGATTTATTATAATATATGATTTATGTAAGAACTCACGTTAGAAATAAAATGTTTTAAATGGGATTACTGCGGAATATTACATGTAAATGTTTATATACTCAAAATGACAATAGAACAAAAATACTTTATTCGATGTTTACTATTTTTACTAATTAAATGGAGGAACGAGTGTCATATACAAGATTTGTATATATTTCTACACTACTAATTGGGCTACTGCATTGAAATATTGTGATTAATAAAAAAGTAAGAAGTTTTTTCACATGTGATGTACATTTAGAAAGATGCAGATTAATTTTTCAGCAAATTTTACATACAAAGGTTAAATAAAATTATATGTAATTATATTTTATAACTTGATATTGTATCGCTACTCATAAATGGAAAGGCATTCTGGGTAGGTGTCTAAATAGAAATTGATAGTCTCTCATTTCTATTATGCCTTTATTTCCTTATTAAACGCAAATTAATTTATACCCGACATCTATACATGCCAGACATACCCATTAATTATAATGACAAACATTTACACTAGACGACACTACGCAGACACCAGACAAACGACGAGTAATCAAGCTACTTTGGGTAAAGATCATTTATTTGTCATTTAGCAACACACGTAAATATAAATAAATGCTTCACCCTATAAGTGCTGGCATTTTCCGAAACAACAAATACTTTCCAAACCAATTTCCTTAATTGGGAACTTCACAGCCTTCAAAGCGAAAACTCCAGACAAAGTTTCAATTTAATAGATATTCAAATTCGTATTTGTCCATCTCAATATGCATATTTTAAGTAATACATAAAATTATTTTTTAGAAGTCATTATCATAATGGCTCTTATTTTTATGAATAGCATTGGATGAATTTTCGGAAAAAAAATGTAAAGTTGAACATAATCTATTCGCCATTTTTCTTCAATTTTCTAAATAAGTAAGATTTTTGAATAGACTCATATGTGGGTCAATATAATTAATTCTTGTCTAGAAAATTCGATTCTAAACTCTTTTAAGCGCTTTCTGATTTGAGTTATATTGTTTCAAGTTGTTTGCAATTGATTGACTCCAAACTTTCTCTCAAATTCGAATTTTTGGAAGAGAATGCCGTAATAAGCTTCGGATTTATATTCTCTTCAAATTCTAACCCAAATCTTACACATAAAATCTAAAATAGTTCTTCTATATTGTCTCAAATCGCTTATGATATATACCTCACGAAAATGTATACAAAACTGGGTTCAATGAGCAAATATTATTAATTATAAAATTTTGGTTTAGAAGTAATCATAA
>QLNU02014176.1:15036769-15144918 GCA_006491805.2 Dysdera silvatica
AAGCCGATGAATCTACAAACAAAAATATTAATTTTTAAAACAAGAACAAATAAATAGATAAATGTGAAATGTAGATAAAAATTTTATTATTAGAAAAGGAATTGAAATTGTCAAAAAGAAATCGATTTCTTTTAGTAACATTGCGAATGATGTAAACTGGAATAAGCAAGAGAAAAGTAAGAAACAAATGTCGGAAACAAGAATCATAAAAAAAAACATTCACGTGCAGTTCCTAAGATGTTTTATTGGAGTCTATACTGTTATTTTTTTATACAGTCACCTGATTAATTTCAATTTTATATGGGAATCTCATGGGAAACGAAGTAACTTCTCACTGAAGACTAAAGGTTTTAAAAACCATGGAACGAAATTTTAGCTTAAATTATAATTCATTATTTGTAAAATATTGCATATTACCAACTAACAAAATCAAGCAATATTATGCATAAAACTAGTGTATGAATGGAAACCATTTATGAAGGAAAACATTTAGATAATATTGATATCCAATATCACGAAAACAATAGAAATTTAAGAAGAAGCAACCAAATTAGACTACTAGAATTAGAATACAAATGTATAGAAAAAGAAATAAATATACGGGAATAAAACATTGGAATGAATTACTTAATAATCTTAAAGATAATAATATCAAACTGTTAAAAAGAAATTAATTGTATACTTATTAAACGGAGTTTGTGCGCCAGCGGATTAATAGGGTCCTCAGCCGGTTAAATTTTATGACTATTACTGAAGACCTGTTAAGGAGAAGTGAAATTTGTGTTATCTTGTCAGTATTTTGTGAAATTCGATATTATATCTAAATTGAATTTCAAGACTGAATGCAATGCGTAACGCTCGGGGTAAATAAACATTTTGATTATTAAAATTTGTTTACAATAAAAACAAAATCTTCTTCAGAAATCATGTTCGAACGAAGAGAACAGATAGCTGTTAAAATAATTGTAAACATAGTTTCCTTAATATAAAAGAACCAGGTATTTTGTAACTTATTTTTTGATTACTAAAGTGTCGGATAATTTTATAATCTCTGGGAATAATCAAACTTCATTCCAAGCGAATAATACCTTTTGTCTTCAAAATGATTTGAGCTGAGGAATTACCAAATATCTTCAAAGGTAGAGTTTTGTCATATTATCTCGTCATGACATTGATTCTGGAGTTGCATATTTTTTTAGCGAAAGAGTTAATTTTGCTCTCGAAAGCAGAATATGTAAGCCAGCTTAGGACTTACTGATTTTCTCCGAAAACCGGATTTCCTCGCAATATAGGTTTCTGAGTTCGACTCCAGGAATGGTAATGTGTGTCTTTATTTTTCATAGAAACAACATGCCATGAAAAAGTAGTAGAACACACAATAATTGAGAAACAAGGTCATTTCGAGGATGGAGCAAACGAGGCCACAGTGAAAGATGATAAATACAATTTGCACGTAAGAGCGCTTAATCTAACTCCATATGACAAATATTCGTTACGATTCTAGGCGGATGTTTATGTGTTAAAATTTAAAAATATTATAAATAGTTTAAAATGATGAATGTTATATGAATTAATATTTTCGCGGGGAGAGCCAGCTTACATCTTTACTTTTGGTACGAAAATTTCTTGGCACGTTTCTATTTATACTGTAGACAAAAGCATGAAACTTCTAATCCATGCTGAAGTCATGATAACACTTTAAGACGATTATTATTAATTTAGCAATATATTTATTAGAAATAATGTATTTAATATTAATAATAAGTATATTAGGTGTTTCTTATGACTAATAATTAACTGTTAAATTGATCCATACCAAAGCGTAATTACAAAATCTGCGTTTTCATTATAATCTCAATGTAAAATGCGAATTCTTGTAAATTGCTAAAAAATTGATTTCTTTTCAAAGAGAAAGTTATATTTTGGATACGTTTCATAGAAATAATTAACGGACAGCCTGAGCAAAAGGCATTTAAAGTTTAATGGAGAATAATGATACAGTTAATTTTTATCATGGATCTTAATGAAGAATGCTTAAGAATTTATTCTTAAAATTTCATCTACATATCAGGAGAAGGTAAAGGTTTTGGAACTACATAATTTACTTGTAGATTTCAAACATATATATACTGGATTTATAATAAGTAGTTATTAAATCTGAACACACCATTCTTTCAATTTTATAGAACACATTGAAAAGGCTATCTTCAAGTTTTCAATCTTCTTGTTTAAAGACTAACTGTATCATAAAGAATATGCCGACGGCCTTTATCCCTCCCTTGAATTTTTTCAACTTCAATTGATTGTCACCTTAATTAAAACTAGAAGGAAAGAAAAAGACAAACTTACTATCCCCCATACTTTTGAAATGAACTTCCAAAAAATTCATATAGTGAAATAGACAGGTAGTATCAGTAACAAGGGTTGGTGAAATCTCACCCTCATCAAATCGCTCCCCCTTCATCTTTTCCCACCCAACTTGGGGGTTCCCCCCCCCACTCACTCATTTCCCCTGGCGGGGAATCGATGAGACGAAAGCTAACTCTCCCGATGATAAGGGAGATTTGGTTGCTCAAAACTCCAAGCGATTCAGCAGTTTCGAGGTTGCGCGGTGCATAGAAAAGTCCCATTTCAACTGAACCCGTCAATAACTTCGCGCAAATGCTCAGTGATTGCTTGTTCGCAGCGAAACAACTTTTGTGATAAAGCGCACCAAAAGTTAGAAGTGTTTCGTTATGTTCCGCGTCCGTGTGTCTTTCCCAACGAGAATTGTGACACTGTTAATCATTTTCGTTTATCGGGGCTGCTGTCAGGAGGGTGAGTTTCTTTGCATACATATCAACATCGATAAAATATGCGACTAATTTCTGGATATGTTATTTAACTCACGAACTAATTTTAAAATTACTTAAAAAAACAAACCTTTTCACAGTTCTTGATATTAAAAATATAGTAATATATATGTGTATAATTTTGCCCACTTTAAATTTCTTTCAAAGAGGACAGTGATGCTAAATCAATTTCAACTAACCGACGCAACTCTAATGGCAGAATTACAAGTTCTGTGGGGCAGTGGATGCTGATATAATTATCTGTATATGTGCAAAATGTGTAAATTTAGGAATCTGTGAAATTAAGGCTATTTTGCCGGCATTTTTAAATATAATAATTATGAAAACTGCTTTAAAGATTGACATGATCACTCTTATTAAGAAAAATACGGGACCTCGCTTTGATGCAGATCTTTTCTGTGTTTCTTTTATTTGGTGCAGAATGGATCTTGATGTCCCAGCTCCATAAAATACAATGCACCCTAAAGAAATATTACTAGTGTAATGCTGAATTAGTGTGCGTTTTCACTAGCTAGGTTCTAATTCAAATATATTTGGGAGTGTGTAAATGTGCCGCAGTTTGGAGACCGCCTAAAGACATTTTCCTTTGAATTCCACAGTCTTATGTTACAAAGATTCAAAATTAACAAGTGATCAAAACTCGCTTCGATAAAATTTATCAAGAAAATGATTACTTTGTTGCTCTACGAATACCTTTGGATGATATTTATCACATCCACGATTTTAGCTGTAACTATACCTTTTCATCAAGAAAACAAAAGACACCATAATCATCATAAATATCTTTTTATGAGGAAATAAAAAAGACATTGACGAAAAAGAGAAAACACCCTAGCCTTGGATCAAACCGGAGAACCACTGTATGAATCTGTGTGCCCACTGGCGTAGGCTAGGAGGGGTTGATTGGGGTTGTAACCCCCATTGCAATGAAATTTTGTATATTTAACATAGGAATATATGAGTTGTAGCTCTGTAACCCCCCATTGAGCCTATAACCCACTTATGAACTTTCTGCGTACGCCTATGTATGTGTCTTAACCTCCTTGGTAGCCAGAGTACAGGAATAGTGCTCTTTTTTTCGGCAGTTAGATATAAGAGACGTTGTTACCCTTCTTAAAGTTAACACAATTGTCAAATGTTCAGCACACAAAGCTACCTGGAAATGTTTTTTCAAATTCTTCCTTAGAAAATTGATGGATTGATGGATAATAAATTTGACCCCTACGTTAAAAAACGTAGCTTTGTGTCTTGACTATTTGGCAGTTGTGTTTTTCCAGAGAAGGGTAATAATATCGCTTACTAAACCGAAGTTATTCGTTGAAATTTTCATTTGCACAATTTTTTATTTCGACTCCGGTCACGTCACATAATGATAAAATTGCTTTATTGCTATCTGGCTTAGTTCAAACCATTCTACAGCGCGAAACTATCTCTTCAGTATCCCCTAAAAGCAAAAATATAGCGTCAATAAAAGAAAGCAACTTTCTTTTCATAATGGACAGCGAACAAGGTGTCGCTTGTCTATCGATTCTTTACAAATATAGGGATTTCCAAATTTGTTGGATTTCCAAAGGTCCATGTAAAATAAATGGGAAAAGCATATTGGGCGTGTGCAGATATGCTACATGGAAATTTATGAGGATTAGTTATTAAGAAATTAACTTCTCGGCTGACAAAATCTGAGTGAAATATTCAACAGAAATTGCAGAGCGATATCATACCAAGACTACGAAGAAAATGAAATCTAGTGAGGAGGTAAAACGATCATTACCGTTTACAATTTATTTCAAGCATATGTGTTTCTTTAGTTATTTAGGATCAAAAGGGAGTATAAAGCGCGAAAATGTTTATAAGACATTAGTTTAGAAATAATAGAATATAGAAAAGCGGGTTTAATGTTATATTGATCCGAGATGAACTCCTCTTCGAAAGAGTCAATGAATTCTATTATGGTTTGCACTAATATCCTCTTCCTTCTGGCACTGCAGTTAATATAGAACCTGAATCTCTTTTATTGAGAGACCTGGGCCTACTTTAACGATCGTCACTTACTCTCCCCCAAGATAGCAAATATCATCCTAGGGACGTCCAGAACGTCCCCAGTACATCACAAGGACGATCTTTGCTATATGGGCTGTCTATCGGAACTTTCTTTTGCCATTCTCCTAATTCTACCTTTTGGCGACATTCTTATACCCCAAACACTTACCTTTTCTTGGGCGTCACATTTTCCTTTTCTTTGAACGTTCACTGATGTTCAAAATTGGCGCAGCAATGACGCAGCAGTGGCGCATCTGTGGCGCAGTGGTAACGGGTTCTCTTAGGTGTCGTTAATCCAAGTTCCACTCCTAACGATAAAAAAAAAAGCTTACCGAATACTACTTTTCGGGAATCGGTTCCCCAGGCCTTAGTTTTCCGAGAAATCTTAACCTTTTAAGTCCCGGCGCAACAAGATCTTTGCTGCCATTGCGCCGTAAGCCAAACAAGCGAAAAACAGAGCTATTAGAAATTCAGAGATAATTTATTACGGGAATTAATTTAGTAAATAGTTTATTCGAGTGGCACATTGGATTAAGAAATCAAAACTACTAGTTTCAGGTACATTAGGATGCGTATAGATCTCAGCAAGTGATATAATACTTAAATTTACTCGTGTTCAGACATCACGTGAAGTTACCGGTCCCATCTCAGATTACCTTTAATGCAATTTTGAGATGTGAAGTTAAGCAAAAACGTATGAATAGATGTTTTACCGTGATATAACGAAAGCATTAAACAATTTAAGTCAACCGTTTATATTATTTCTGTGACGGACCAGTAAAAAGAGTAAATTTTTTAAACCTTCCAACAAAAATATTTTTTGCACTTAATTTCGAGGTTCCGAAATCCCAAGTACTGATTTCCCGATCTATATTCTAAGTATCTACATTTAATTAAATACAATTTTTCTATACTTTAATTATTGATCTAAAAAAGGAAAACAACCTTATAAAATCGAATTATAATAAATAAGTTAATACAACTATCGGTTAAAATTTTGGTTGTCATCGGTTTTGCGTATGCTGCATGACCATGTTCATGGCATTTCAAAAGTCAGGCACGCAATCCAGATGAGGACAAAAGCTGAGTGGACGTCAAAGCTGAATTATCATTTTAATTTTTGTTTCGATTTTTTTAAATCCAAATAAAGCTACATCGGATCAGGTCGAACTGCCAAGAATATTAAGAATGGCTGAAAGACAAAATACACCCGAAAACAATTAGTATTTCAATAATTGATAAATTTTAGAAATAGTTTATTGCGTACTTAGTTGCGCCTTATATCACAATGGTCATGCTGCGCCGGGACCTACTGTTTTCCGAGGAATCCGAACCTCTTAAGGCCTAGCGAACTAACTAAACCCCGAACTACAGTGAGTAATAAAGTCAGTATGCGTTTTATTTCACCGTTTCAATTTGAAGTGTTGTTAGGGGCACGCTTGCTAAGCACGTGACACCCTTTTCAGCGCGGAATTACCCTTGATATCCTTGCGCCATTAAAATCTAACCAACCAAACGCCTTACCACAGCATTCCCTTATTGTTCATGTAAGAGAAATGTGCATGTGAATAAATGTGCATTTAAGAAAAGACTGCATTATGAAGCAAACAAAAGTGAAAAACATATCGGGCTTTGAAATTTATTTTAACAGCTGACAGCGTTCATACAGTCTTCTTGATAAATTTCTGTTAACCTTCCAATGTGCAAATTCGATTTGTCCGAACGTTTGAAGGCTTTTTTATATGTGAAAGAGACATTATGCTCTGTGTTAACCCGGTTCAACTCCGAACGGTACAAAGAATGCTTACTGAGAATCTCACTGCTCACTGTAGCCCGTGGTTTAGTTTCCTAAGCCCTAAGAAGTTAGGATTCCTCGGAAACTGTAGGTTCAAGAGGTTCGGATTCCTCGGAAAACTGTAGGTCAAGAGATTCGGATTCCTCAGAAAACTGTAGGTCCAAGAGGTTTGGATTCCTCGGAAAACTGTAGGTCCAAGAGGTTCGGATTCCTCGGAAAATTGTAGGTCCAAGAGGTTCGGATTCCTCGGAAAACAATAGGTCCAAGAGGTTCGGATTCCTCCGAAAACTGTAGGTCCAAGAGGTTCGGATTCCTCCAGAAATTGTAGGTCCAAGATGTTCGGATTCCTCGAAAAACAGTAGGTCCTGGCGCAGCATGACCACTGTAGTCTTTGAGCCGTAAAACCACAAACAAACATTATGCTCTGTGCAAAACAAAGTGTATATAGTCCACTTATGAACTCACGTTTATTTCAGTTCAAGGGCATGAGGGATTATATTCCTTTCGTAAATTGGTTACGCGAATCATTTTGCATTAGTAAACTATATGATATTATGCATAGTGTAAAGAAACGTTATCGAATTTGATACAAGTTACGGTATGCATGTGCATGCTATACGTGCTCTAATGAACGTGATGTGCATGCGATACAAGTTAATAATTCAAATATGGCTGCATGAGCGTATACAAGGTCATGGTATTGAACCCTAAATTTGGAAATCTTGCAAAATACAGGTATGTCAAATCTTTCATTGAGGGAATCAAAGAATATTTTTCCCATCTGTCATGAACGAACAAGTCCGTTCAGTGATTCGATCACTGAGAGATTTGGCACAACGCTATTTCAAAACCTAAAAGTTTAACCTCGGACGATCATGAAGCACGTACTTTAAATTTTGAAATGTGGGATTATGTGCTCAAGCACATTATTAGCGCAGAAACAGGAAGAGCTTTTGCGTTAACGCTAATGAAAAAATGTCAGAATGATCGATTAGAACTTAAATTGTGATAGAGAGTTTGCTTCATATACTACAGATTAGGCGTATAATTTGTATGAATATTAAACAGCACGTCCATTGACCCTAATTAACTTTTATGCCCAAACATGTACCTGCTTACAAAGTTTTAATATCGTCAGTTATATGCATTCGGTGCTACTCAGAACATACCTTTTCCTTATTAGCAAAAAACATGTACATTTCTTTTTATTTTGGTGATCATTTACCTTAGTTAAAGCAAACCAAATATCCAGAAAATCGAAGCGAAGATTTTCATTCGTGCGTGTTTCCTGAAATTTTCCTCTTTTTTGTATTTGTTTCGAAAACTTAAGTGCAGTGAACCCAGAAAACTGCTATCTGCTTTCCTCCCCAAATGCTCAACTGAATTAAGAATTTGACTGACGAAGTCGGAAAAATATTTTTACCTGCATCCTGAAATTGTTTAAAAATAGTGATGTAATGTGGCATGCTGAATTATTTTAATAGAAATATGCTTTACTAAAGGGGCAAAAATGCTCATGTTGGGATGAATTATATTTAGTTGTCACATATTTAAGTGGAATCGAATAGAATTTTTATCTTTCATAAGGTATAGTTGAGTATGTTTCAGTAAATAGACAACATCTTTAGTTATTTATTTGCACGAATAAAAGGACCCAATCCTCCAAAAAACGCATGTCACACACTATTATATGAATTATTCTTTAAATTAGGAAAGTTATGAGTATACATGGGGATCGGTGTTCTTGCTACAAATTTATCCATTGACATCTCCATGTTCTAAAAGAAATGTAATTAAATGGACAGCACTTGCGCCAAAAATTTATAACCAACCAACCAATCAGATTACACGATCTCCAAATAGTCCAGAGCCTAATTTAATTACATACTCAGGGAAGTTGGGGGTTTATCTTGAGGAGGGGGACATCGTTTCGTCCTTAGCTAAATCTCTTCCACAATTTTTGGCCTTCCAGAAATTTCAAACGTGCTATGATGTAGGTGAGGATAAGAGGTGATGCTCCACACTGGACCCTGTTCACCAGAACCCATCTTGGATTCTTCTATCACATCTCGTTATGAACTCTGATCCTCAAATGGAAATTCTACCTCCTTATTTTTCCTCACCTCTTGGACTTTATGTACCTCCCACTCCTGGAAACGCAGTACCACTCGCTCGGCCAACATTTCCTGATTATTTTTTTTTTTTCATACAAAAGAATAAACATAATTTAATTGCATTTGAAAACACTACAAACTTTTTTTAATCTATAATCAACTATAATTTTACCTCGGTATCTGTATGAATTACAATTCTAAAATACATCAATGAATTCACAATATAAATTAATGGCATAAATAGCAAAGTAGTGCTCATCTCATTGTTCATGATCACTTTTATTTTCTGTATTTGTGAAAAGCTGTTCTGGATTTGTCCAAAGGTTTAATTGTCGTGAGACATTTTAGTCTTTATTTTTTTAATATAAGATATTATTATCTTTTTCGAATTAGTTCTTACGTGATTACACTTTTCTATTTATGTGAATTCGCCGGTAGTTATGTTATTATGCCAAACCTCAAAACAATTTAAGAGGAAGTGCTACCACGCTTTTTAAAAATTATGGATATAGGAATTTTTTCCATGGGACGCCTCTTATATGTCCATAATATTATTTCTAATTGTTACTGCGAAAATAGCTGCATCTTCGGTAAAACAAAGGTAACGAATATAATATTGCCATCAGAAAATTCGTTTTAAAATTAAATAAAATATTATTACAAAATTATTTTGATTCCAACGTATTTTTGTCATGCATTCTGTTAAAAGGTTTTGCATGCAAAATACATCAGCTATCTTTAGGCGCCATAATTTTTCAGAAAAGAATATTCAAATTACACTTCGAATTGTAAATAAAAAATAATATTATAATCGCAAAGTTAATAATTCGGTTTCGAAGTACGTTCTAATCTGCGTAGCAATACATTAAATTGTCCTACATTCGCTTTGATTATTATCGTGTTGATTATCATCGCATATTTTATATTCGTGTGTATTAATGATTAAGTATTCCGAAAGTACTGAATTTGTTCATAATACGATAAAAGCCCACTCTCTTCCAATAAAGAATTTGAATATCGACAATCTGTTAATCCAAAGAATTAATAGGTAATTAACTTCGCTTTTCTTTACAAGAATAAGAAGCAAAGGAATTACGTGTTATCTATACGAAGATAGTATATTTATTACGTTGCCAAGCAACACTTCATTAAAACACAAGCCCATTAATGCAGTAACAAAGTTAAAAAGAAAAAAGAAATAGATTTTTTATCTCCTTGATAAAGCTTCTAGAAATCTATTATTCAAAATGGGAGTTCGTTTCAATTTTAAAGTAAATAGAAAATGAGTTTAAGACCGTTTTTCTGTTCTACTTACTTTCAGAACACAATTCTAAACTCCAAGAGAATTTTTATCGCCATATTTTCTGATGTCACTTTTTCTCTTTCTCTATTTTGCTGATATTTTATCATTGTCATCCCTTTTAAAAGTAATATATTTGCATCTGTTTTATTCAGAAAAGGGTTAGCTAATGTTATTTAGTTTCATTTTGGATTTTCGATTAAAATAAACTTATTTCATGGAAGAAAGGTTAGAGTATATTTGCTTAATCCTGAGGGAATGTCCGTTTTAAAGAAGTAGGCGAAAATATTCCCAGAGACGTGTAAATATCGGAGATATTTACACTTCATTATAAAAGCTTTTCCCGCTTTGGTACAATGGCTAGAGAAATATTTCTGATACTAGTATAAACAGACGTTTTAGGATATGTTCGCCATTTAATTATTCAAATGGTTTGGCTTCAGGACATTGTGAAAAAAAGCGAAAACATATGTTGAAGTAGCAAAATCAATGCTGGATCGTAAATGTTGTCGCAGAACATGTACTCAAATATCGTCGAAACTTCGGCTTGCGTTACTTTAAAAACCTTTACTAAGCATGTTTCTTACTCTTTTTTTATGCATAGCGTATTGAGTTGGCCAATAAATGACGTCAGATTTCCGCAGGAGTTGATGATTTTGTAAATTTCAATCTAAAAATTCGTTTTATTGAATATTTATATATTCTAAAATCTGGTATTCCAATATACAGTTCAACATAATATTCTTACGTTTTGTTAAATTTTTTTAATTGATTTTATTTTTTAAAAAATAAATTTATTCAACGTATGTACATTTCAAAGATGAATGCTACGTGGGGGGGCACTTTTGAGCAATTATACTCTTTTATTTCTATAAAAGGAAAAACGCTGTAAAGGCAAGAAAAAGTGTTTTATATCTATAAAGCGATGATTCAGGAAATAAAGGATTGGTTTAAATTTGGTTTAAAATGTTTCGTGATGGGGGTGATTTTAGTCTGGCTGATAGTCACAAGGGCTTCGATATGTCTGACGAGACTAGTGATGAGCAACTAGCCACTTTAATTGAAAATAGCCCACGCTATATAACAGGGTTGACTATTGTGATGTCCAAAGTATCGACATCCGACAATGAAGACCGTTTATACCAGTTTAAAATGGCTTTCAGATATCGTCGATGACGTTTTTACAATATTAGCGGCCCTCGAAAATGTTTTAATATAACAGAACGATAAGAAGATTAAGCAGGGTTTAGCATATGCCTATTTCCAGGGGGGTAGTATCTTAGGGATTGATCCATCCCTCTCCGAAACTAAATTTGTAATAGAAGAGAAATAAATATATTATATATATATGTACCTGTTGTAAACTTATTTGCTTGTTTATTGCTTGTTTACTACTTCTTTTATTTACTTGCGAACTACTTGTTTTACTTGCTTGTGTAATACTTGTTTTATTTGCTTGTGTACTACTCGTTTTATTTTCTTGCTTACTGCTTGTTTACTACTTGTTTTATTTTATTGTTTACTACCTGTTTCGTTTGCTTACTTGCTAGTTTTATTTGTTTGTTTACAGCTTGTTTTATTTGCGTTTTTCCCCGTTTATTATTCCTTTTTCTTTACTTAGAATGATAAAGTCATGTAAGCGTACGGTACATGTAGTCATACTTGAGCTGGAAAATCTAATGAAAATATTTTTTCGAGAAACAAGATAGATAAATTGTTGTATTCGAAAAAACAAGATAACGTTTTTGTATTTGTAAGAAAGTGTACTTAAAGGAAACTTATTTGATAATGGATTGTTTCCATGAATCTTTGTAAGCAAAAGTAAAAACTTTAAATACATATACGATGAAAATGCAACCAGCGCAGATAACAAATAAAAAACGTTAATTATCAGAGTAATTTTATTTATAAATTAAGTCAAAACTCAAAAACTAATGCTGTTTTAAAAAATTCGTAAAAAAAGAGACTTAACTGATATTTTTTACGCTAATTGAAATGCTTAAAATTGTCTTATTTTATTTAAGCTAATCCGACGCTGAGTTTTTTAACAAAAAAATTGGAACTAGTTAATTCTGCTTTCATGAGGAGAGAGCAACATATTTACGTCAGTGATAAAGAAATAAAGCTTTTTAAGAAAAATCGGGTTTCTACTTTCATTTATATTTCCCACCTCGTTATTTTCTAAGTAGAAATAGGACAATCAACATGTATTTTCTATAAAACCAAAAAAATCGTAATTATAACTGTTTCTTTATGTAAAAGAAATGAAAGTAAATTTAAAAATATGATGTATTTATTGAGCTGGGGGGTTGGCAATAGAAGATCGTATCAACAAAACCTGATATCACAAAGAAGTGTGTTTGAATATATTAAAAGATGCATTTATTAATTTTTCCTATACCTACAGGGTTTGTCCCAAAAGTTCCCGAAATGATTTTTTTTAAAATCATTTATTCAATATCAGTTTACAATCTTTTCAGAACTTTTCAAAGTATTCTCCCCCTGCTTCGATGCACCGTTGCCAACGCTTCACCCAATCATTGAAGGCGCCCTGGAAGTCGTCAACGGGAATCTCCTTCAGTGAGGTCGTCGCGGCTGCTTTTACCGCCTCCAGCGTCCCATGCCGAGTTCCTTTCAGGGTTCTTTTGATCCTTGGGAACAAAAAGAAATCCGCTGGTGCCAGATCGGGGCTGTACGGCGGCTGGGGCAGCGTTGCCACACCCATTTTGGCCAGCAACTCGGAGACAATGAGCGCGGTGTGGGTTGACGCGTTGTCATGGTGCAAGATCCAATTGTCGCGAATTTCGTTTCGGACGCGTCGAACCCTGTTGCGCAACCGTTTGAGCACTTCACAGTAAAACTCCTTGTTGACTGTTTGTCCTTGTGGCACGAATTCACTGTGAACTACACCTTTTCTGTCAAAAAACACAATGAGCATTGCCTTGATTCGCGATTTGCTCATCCTTGCTTTTTTCGGGCGAGGAGACTCCTTGGTGTGCCACTCGCTGCTCTGGCGCTTTGATTCGGGATCGTACTGAAAAATCCACGTCTCGTCCCCTGTGATCACTCTGTCCAAAAATTCTGGGTCCGTTTCGTAGCGTTCATGCAATTCCTGGCACTTCAACAAACGCTGCTCCTTCATCTCACTCGTCAGGACTTTTGGCACCATTTTCGAGCAGACTTTCCTCATTTGAAGATCCTCCGTTAAAATGCGATGAACGATTGTTTTGGGTATTCCACACTCCTCTGCAATCACCCGAACACTTAATCGTCGGTCATTGTCCAAAACTTGACGCACTTTTTGCACCGAGTCGTCCGTTTGTGATGTCGACGGGCGTCCAGAGCGGTCGTCGTCGTTGACGGACTCCCGACCTTCCCGGAACCGCTTGTGCCACATGAAAGTTTGGCTTTTTTTCATCGCCCCGTCACCGTAGGCTTTCCGAAGCATTTCGAGTGTCTCCGCCCCGTTTTTACCCAGTTTCACACAAAATTTGATTGCATAACGCTGCTCCAAAAACTGGTCCATTTTTTGATCGACGAGGGTGCAGTAGATACCTCTGCGCGGAGCGTGACCCTGCCTCAACAACTGCCCGCAGGCGACTGATACCGGTCTCGTTTCCAAGCTCAGATCCCCCACCAACTTCTCCGCCCCGTCAGCCAGCGTTGCCAACTACAAAAAATCATTCCGGGAACTTCTGGGACAAACCCTGTATGTTAATTTTAGATTAGATTGGCTTTTTTTAGCTTATTGTAATCTCTAAAATGTATTTCTTACGTTGTTGGTTGCTGCTTTTTGAATCTTTACGAATTCCTGAATTTGGCATTAAAATAAACGTATTCGGATACAATATTTTCTTACTTAATGATCGATTATTTATCAGAATATTTAAAAAGTGGACGATATTTTCTCTAAATTTTAGTTCTTTTGATATATTGAAAATTTTTACAAGAAAAATATTGAATATTTCAAGTTAATATTTTATGAAATTTATTTAAAAATGTTGTTGTAAATTTTTAATGAAATATGTATTATTTACATACAAATATGCAAATCAAAAATAACGGCATCTGATATTAAATAAAATAATTGTTTATTGTCCATATAAATTACGCTTAAAATATTTTTCTATTATTTAGAATATATTTTAAAATTTATGTAAAGAAAAAACACATAATTGCCCTTAGAATTATTAAAACGGTTTATAGCTATTTTGAAAACGTATGTTCCCCCCTTCAGAACCTCAATTATACAAATGTGGTTTACGTGTGAAAAGTCTCTTAATACCAATATGCTAACTGTAAATTAGTTCTAGTAAATCGCTTGCGGGTCCGTAGCCGCGACTTTTGCTATATTTTTACTTTATATAATGTTTATGCACAGTAGGTCGAACTTCTTGATTGTGTTTTAAAGTAATGTTAACGCATATTCAAAAGGTTAAACACTGGTAACTTTTTGTACAATACGTAAGTTCCTTTCCTGATCTTTTGCATTTTAGATGATACGTTAATTTCTGTTATATTTTTCCTTGATAACACTATAATTCTTCTATTTGGAATATAATCATGTTTATGTACTGCGTAAATACATTAATATGTTTCCATTACCTGGAACAAACCCATTTAAAGTAATGACATCACATTTGCGACATATTTCTCCTCCGTAATAGTAACGAATATTTAAAGTTCTTCAATTTCCCATTTTTAAGTTTTAATTATTAAATTTATTCACTCTTTCATTGTGCTAACTATTGATATACTCATTTACATCACCGTACTCAAGACGCATGTGTGCGTTCCTTTTACTTTTCTAATTCGCGTTTAAATATATTAATCTTCTAAAATGTATATATAAGATACAATCACAAAGGCAATTAAATTTGCCATCAGAGGCGTTATAATCACTACATGATGAAGACGTTCTTTTTCTAAATGGCTGGACAACATACAGCGGTACGAGAATCATCGTCACATATACCTTATGGTGTATGGGGACTAGTTAACAGAGTTCAGGCATCACAACATGTTCAGAGTAAGCTATGGTGGAACGAGTGATCTGATCAAACTACGACGATGAATGATCCGAATAAACTATGGTGATCAGTGATCTGACCAGACTGTGATGATCAGTGATCTGACCAGACTGTGATGATCAGTGATCTGACCAGACTGTGATGATGAGTTGTCCAAATCATGCGATTCCATTTTTGTGAATATGATCATTATTAAATTCCGTCTTTGGACTGAAGATCAGAGTACATGAAACGACATTCGTCTTTGTTTCTTTCTGTTTGACCTTACAGTAAGATTATACTATAATTTTTGCCACCCACGTTTTAATTACAGCTCAAACTAGAGCTTGTGTAATTTTGGAGAAAAAGAGACGCTTTCCCCATCCTGGATTCGAACCAGGGTCCCTCCGTTTAGCCCGGAGTGTCTTGGACCGCTAGACGAATGAAGATTCACCATTTATAATGAGGAAATTATAATGAGGAAATCACCATTATAGTAAGAGCTCCCCAAAGCCCATTCCATCTCGCTATTAGTCCGTTTTCTTCAAGATCTTCTTAATTTTCATTTCATGTCTATTGCTTCCTCAACAAATTTTATTGTGATTTCCAAGGTTTTAATAGAAATGTGTTCTGAATATATAAGCTTTCCATTTTTAATCGCGTTGAGCAATTTTAAACACCTAGATCTTTGCTCTGATCAGTCAATAAGCGTTCAAACTAAACATCATCTAGAATAAATGTGTGTCTGCGAATATGTGAACAGATTTAAATACTGAAATACAATTTTCGATGCCGTAGGATAAACTTCTCGCTCCACACCATAACGACATAGTCGTCGTATTGAAGTGGAGTCTTCAAAGAAATTCGGCAGATCATGCTAAATCATATTGCATCCAGTGTGGTCATCAGTTACGTATGAATGTATGCCCATACCTTGGCTATACACTGATATTAGCTATAACACATTCAGTGCTAAATGAAAGCGCTAAAATTAAAGATGCGATGGAAGTATGATGTCAGGCACAATCGAGAACTTCGCAGATAAAATCTGAATTCTTATGTACATCTACATAAATTGGGCTAAGATGCAGAGCGAGGGGAATGCGATACATTTTACACTTGTTACTTATATATACAGAGATAAGTATATTCAGTACATTTTACCGCCTGAATCTACTCGTATATCATAAGCTTTCCATTTCCATGCACTTGCCTTATTTTTTCATGCATATATATTTTAAGTGCCACATTGACTTGAAATTAAGAAAAATGTAAATTTGCGCTTTTCGAACTATGTACTCCGAATTGCTAAAAGCGAGTGTAAAAGCAGAGTCGCTGGATCTCTATTACCTTCTATACATTAGTTTTCAAAAGTATCGTCATCGTTGGTTCCCAGTTAAGAAAATTTCTCTCATAATTATAGTTGAGCGCTACATTCCATATTTCCTTCATCAATACAGTTTTGGTTTTAGACCAGTTTTTTTTTCGAAATTCCAAATCTCAATATCTTTTCATCTCCAAAACTGAAGAACGAAGGACTTTATACCATTAAATGTATTTAGAAGAGGAAACTATCAAGGTTTGGCTTCCTTTAGAACGAAAATATCAGAGTTTGCCGAAAATTGGCTTAAAATGGTACATGAGACACAGTCCAGGGGCCATGACTCATCAAGCCGTTTTTGCAGCTTTTTTTCTCGGACTACCATCAAGCCACTCTCATGATTATTGGTCCGCTGTACTGGATTATGTATAATTGTACGTTGTAGCGAAACAGATATTGATTGATTCATCACACGTATTAAATATATTCCAGTGGTGTAGTCCTAAAACAAAATGTGGCCTAGCGCTCTTCTAATCAGGGGTGGATCCCACACTGCCTACAACATGTAGCTTCTGTGCATATAAGCGTAAGATAATAATAAAGTATAATGATAATAATAATAATGATACGAACGCATGTGCTCACGCTGAACTAAACCAGGAATGACCTCTGAAGTGAGCTAATAAAATAAAGAAAACAATTGAACAAGATAGCCAGAAGTCCGCCCTTGTTACCTTGGCGGTGTCAAACAACGTATTGTGGCTTTTTCTGTTTTCGGAACACAGTTTATGATACGTGTTCCAAGCTGTAATTTCCTTTAAATTCCCACGATTCTTAGTTGATTTATTCAAAATTTTAGGGTCATTGCTCTAAAGCAATTTTCTTAATAAAATTGTAGAGCCGCATATTTTTTATTTACAACTTGAACAGAATTTTGTTTGTAGAATGTATGATTTCCTAAAATTTTCCTTAGCGCCGCTAGGCCTTGACTATACCCCTCATATGTTCGTCAATTTTTGTAAATATTATCCATTTTCCACTCTTTGAAACACTTGATAAACTAAACATCGTTCTCAAGTGTTTCGGATGTATAAGCTTTCAATTTTTAATCTCGTTGTGAAATTTTAATCGCTTAGATTGTTGTTCTAATCAATCAGTAAGCGTTAAAACATAGTTTTTTTTTCCATGAAAGCAGTACGGCAAGCAGAATCGAGAACTTCTAAAATTAACTTTAAAATTAGAACTAATATAATTAGAATTCTTATGCGCATCTTTTTATTTGCTTACTTGTAAACGCTTTTGCGAATACCTGGCTTAGACGAATAAAAGTCCTCTTGTCAAATTTAAAGTTAAATCCATTGTTTTTAAAATTTCAAATAGGAAATATTTTAGTTTTTGAATTATATAGTGTTTGAAATTTATATTTCCCAAAGTTTCTGAAGAAGATTTTAGATCCTTTCTGTTTTCTTATAAACCCTGAAACTTTAGACGTTGGGTGCTATCGTTAAAAACAGGCTTAAGGAATAGATTAAAAAGTCGAAGTTAAACCGATTAAAATAGATTGAAAATAAACTTTATAAGCACGTGGCGGACGAATTTTAATATTCTTATGACGTTGTCTTCTTAGTTGAATCGCATTGTACTAGGTTCTTACTACTTTAATTTGAGACTATAGCTCCTAATGCAAGTCTCTTTTTGATTTTAAATAAAGCATATTCGAAAGAGTTTATCATATACGATAATGCATGGAAAATATATAACAATTCTGCTTAGGTTCTGAAAAAGGCATTACGGGAAACGGAAGCTCTTCAAGAAAGATTTCTTTAGTTTAAAGAGTAGATGAGGCGTTTTCCAAAGCGAAAATCTTTCTTTTGATCTCATTTCAAGACCCTGAGATTTCTTTCTGTAAAATGTAGTGTGTGCTTATTTTTTCTCTTCGTATAAAGAAGTTCAAGTACTATTTTTCATTTGCGTACTTGTAAATTCTTTTTAATTAACAATTAAATTGTGCCTTACTTTTTGTGTGTATGTCACGTGCACAAAGGAAATATTTTTTTATAAAAACACAAAAAATCTTTTTAAGTAAAAAAATATACATGTTAAAAAATGGTTTTTATCTGAAGAAAGCTTTGCTCGATTTTGACATAAGGCTCAAAGCTGTTCCTGTTAAAAAGTAAATGCAGTTTTAAAAGATACTTTGATGGGGATTTAGAAAATTTATTCTTCCATAAAAAGCAAAATATGGAAAAAAAGAAACTACTTTTTAGCGGAAACGAAATTTAAATGTAATTTATTCCCCATTAAATTATTTTTACATTTAGAATTGCACGCGAACCCTCTTCTGGAAAGCAAAAATGCGGGTCCGTAAATATTTATCGTCATACTTTCTGCAATTTGGAATTACCAGCTTCAATAAATGAGTTTGCATTTACATAAAAGAAAACTTTGCAACACGCAAAAATCATCTGACGAGGAACTCGATAACGAACTAATGCGATGAATAATAGTTTAGGACACTGTAATAAATCTCTGAGTTATTAGCTATTATGTAAATGCACATTACCAATAATTAACAAGTTTTCTCTTAGGCACCGTTTTTAATTTTAAACAATTTTAAAAATCGTGCAAATTTGTTCTCAATTTTGTTACACAACTATCTTAATGTTCCAACACAACTTTGTTTTCAATTTTGATGCATAAATTTCTTTTCCATTTTGTTGCACAGCTTTGTTTCAATTTTGTTACACAAATTTATTAGAAATTTTATTGTATAACTTTATTCACAATTTTGTTGTATAACTTTGTTCTCAATTTGCTATACAATTTCGTTCACAATTTGGTTATATGAATTTGTTCTCAATTTTGTTGCAGGCCTTTGTTCGTAATCTCCTTATGCAAATTTATTTTCAACTATCAAGTTTAAATGCGGAGTTCGAATCGAGTTAATATTTCAGAATAATAAAAAAATTTTTGAAACAATGCCTCTTCATAAATTATTTTATATAAAATTCAGTTATGCTTAATAAATAATTTATTTCATACCGAACACTTCATTCATTTGTCAGGATATAGCTGCTACTAAAATTATAGTTTACTTAAATGTATGACACATTGCGCGTAGAATATATATAAAAAAATGTTATTTATTTATTCAAATATTGGTAGTCATTTGGGGATGGATAGTAGGATGGGCCGACTTTTCAAAAGTTGCTCGAATCGAAACGCAATAGTGCGGAAAAGTTGCTGCTCGTCAAGATAAACACAGTGAAAAAAGAAGTTTAGGAATCGGATAATATCTTCAGGTCACACATGACCCTCAAAATTTGTGAAATTAGCCATAAATTGACCTTTTTTAGAAACTTTTGAAAGGTACTTTGAATTGGTCGGATTACCATGAAACTTCAGTTGTGACAGTAATTAGAAACAAGAAATCGGAAAATAATACTCTGACGGACGTAAATAGGGCAGGGGGTCGCATTAGGACGAAAATTGGCCAAAATTGTGAAAAAAACAAAACACCGTAGAAGCGTTCATGACTTCAGAAAAATAGGTTAAGTAGACTGTTTGATTAACTATTGCTGTGCAGCTCTTCGCCTGTTTGCATTCCACATTCAGTGTAAAGGAAAACAACCTAGATCACACCAAGGAAGGTGGCCTCACTTCGAGTTCCACCTACTCCCTTCCCAACCAATCAACCATATCTAGACGTGGAAAATTACTATTTTTTGATTTGGTTTAGTTCCCCATTAACTGGACTTTGTTTTCCAATATTGACATTTGGCAGCGAGAAAGCAAAGATGCTCTGATGAAACCATCTCTGCTGTCACCGCCACATACTTTGCTCACTGCTTCTGTGATTAATTTCACAGTACGTTTAACCACCTGTGTATGACATGGAAATTCGTTATGTCGAGAATTAGTATCCGCTTGGAATGAATAAAGTCTAAGATTTCCTCGGGTGTTCCAGATGCTAAAAGTGGAGAATAAATAATTTTCGTTGATGACCAACTGATCAACCCAGTGTAGTCTTTTGCATTAAAATTTAAATCAGGAGTGATGAACGTACGTACGGATTTGCATTTCTCTGGTATTTCCCTGGCTTTTAAAATGCACCTTAAAGCAAACTCTCTGACATGCCGTCTTTCGTCTTTCACAATAGCCAGAAAAAATTCTCTGGATGGGCAATGAAAGCATTGTGTTGGATTACTGGATCAATGATTGTTTTGAGATGATCTGGTAAGTACTCACACAGTGTAAGTATACACTGAAACACATGTTTTGGGCCTTGAAATATTGGTCGTTGGGTTTTGATTGTGAACCATAGAGGTGAGTATACTTTCAGGATGAACGTTGTGATATGAAGAAGGTTTGAAGATGGGTCTGAGGAAGCAACGTATAGTCTAAGGACTCTATTAGCCATTGCCAACTGTAATGGCTGAGCAGTCCAGGGTTACAAATGGCAAGATCTGGAGGACAAACACCTGAGTAGATGTCAGGTGAAATTTCAACTAAACATTTTTGATCTTTGCTTAGGATATCCTTGTTCACTTTTGAAAGTATGCAATGAATTTCCAGAAATTTTGCCATTGGTAATTTTTCGCATCTTTGAAGGTGCTTTTCGATAGGTTCAGAGTACGACTGCGGGCCATTTGTTTTGCCATCTAACTTTTCAATGAAGTGCCTCAATGGCAACTCATTGAAGTGGAGCATACAGATGGACCACTGTAAAGGGTTTTTTATGGAAAGTTCTATAAACCTAATGGCTCCGTTTTTCCACCCAGTGTTTGTGTTTGTTCCATCGCATCCAATGCCTTCTTTGCCCACCTTAAGAATCTTCTTCTGGCTATGGTAAAAGAAGAACGACATCATGTCAGAGAGTTTGCTTTGAGACATATTTTAAAAGCCAAGGAAAAACTAGAGAAATGCAAATCCTTACATGCGTTCATCATTCCTGATTTAAATTTTAATGCAAAAGACTAGACAAGGTGGATCATCTAGTCATCAACGAAAATTACCTGTCCTCCACTTCTAGCATCTGCAACATCCGAGGAAATCTTAAACCTCATTCATTCCAAGCAGATAACAACTTTCAACATAAACGAATTTCCATGTCACACTCAGGAGGTTAAACTTACTGTGAAACTAATCACAGAAGCTTTGATGTTCTTGCACCGTAAAAGCGTAAACTAATCTGCTCTACTACATATTCAGTGATGCCATCAAACGGCTAGTGTCCTGAATTTGATCAATCCTGACTTTATATATCTCATATATTGGTTAGGACACGTATTGATCCAAGTGGTCTCGGCTCTTATCGGTAATCGATTACGATTCTTATCGATATAGGGTCTCTCCTCAGAGAGAACCACCTGAGTCAGTTCTCCACAAAGCCGACTTTCGTCTATTGTACATCGGAATAGGTGTCTTTCGGAATAACATATTCTCAGAGCTTGATTGGTTAGGACATTGGAAGGTCTTCTAAAAGCGAATTCCCCCAACTAAGTGACATAAATAGTATCTATAGTATTCATGTACTTAAAAAATTCCAGTTGTGTTATTTTTTTATGGTTCTATGTTCCAAGTGTGTCCAATTCGTTAGCTGAGACACAGCAGGTTACTTAATGTACCCTCAGAATCCAGTTACTTTTACGTTCAACAAAGTTCACTGAAAATCAAACACTGTACACTGTGCTCAAAAGTCATGCATTACAGTCGTTTGTTCAATAGATAGCATTTGTGTTTCAATGTTTTGGTTCTTTGAACAGTTTTATTTCATTATTCACCTACGTTCTTATAGATTAGTACAACAAACGTTCATAATTACTTGAAGTGTCGCAAATGCGGTAAATAATTTTCTAAAATCACTAGAACAATGTACTCGCATAAAACCATTAGACTTGATAAACATATATCTTTCGTTGTGTACTTGGAAAATCCAACGAAAATCCATTTTAGAATATATTACCTGTTTATTCAGGAAGCCACTTTGAAATTGGAAATTGAAGCTTTCGCCACGAATAAAAAATACTCAACCATATAAATTTCGTCCAAAAAAAGATTTTAACCCTTATTTTATTTTTTGTGGCTTTTATATATTTTATTATAAATTATCTGCTTCGCAAGTCAAGTCTCTGCGAATGATTTGGCTCGTTTCATTCAATTTATTATGTTCTGTTTGTAAGTTTTGGAGATAACTGCTTCATAAAAAAAGCACTTCCTTTAAAATTTACATTTTATGTGTATTTAGCTTTTCCTTTATCACATTTAATTACATCCGCATAGCATTCAGTAATCCAAATAAAACAGTTAATGACCGTCTCTGAAAATGCACTGTATAAGGTTCATAAATGCAGTATTTTAACAATTTATAAATGCAACACTTGCATTGACGTTTACAATTATTTGCATTGATGTTCATCATTATTTGCATTGGTGATTATCAGTATTTGCAGTAATGATTATCAGTATTTGCAGTAATGATTATCAGTATCTGCATTGATATTTATCAGATATTTCAATAACGTTCGTCAGCATTTGCAGTAATTTCATTAATATTTATCAGTGTTCACAGAAAGTACACTGACAAATTCAGCAGCTTCTGCAGTGACATTTATTTGCATTTGCTTCAAGTGTAATGTTAGTTTCTATTATATACAAATTTACGACAGCTGCATCGAAATTTATCAGCATTGACTACTTTTATTAATATATGGTGTTAAATTTTATGTTTAATTAATAGAATTCTTTTAATTGCAATTGTATATGCATACACATCATGCTTGTAGCCCAGCATTGACCTGGCCCCAGTTGCTCTATCGAGTTATTTATATATATATGAGAAGGGGGACGAACGAACGAGAACACAAAAAATCCTCGAGTGCCTTGTGCCCCCATATGTACTTTGACTTGCACCAGTTGCCCCTTCATCCTGATACGCGCACACACACGTATGTATGTATGTATATATATATATATATATATATAAAAATTGTTTCTTCATTTACTGGATTGAATTTTCATTTCTTGTAGCACTCTCTGCGAAAATAAAATATCTTAATTTTACAAAAGAAATGTGTTGGTAACTTTAAAACTTAAACTCAATGTACAAGTGATTGTTTTGTACTTTGTTTATCTATCGTTAGGCCTTTGTACGTCATGAAGCTAAAAACTTTGTTAAAATCTTTTATCCCCCAGAGCTGTCTTTAAAACCAAATATGAATGTTTAAGTCTGAAAGGCCTTTGTGAAAACAAAAACAGAAAAATCCCTTATTTTGCGATTTGACTTTAAGAATATGCAAAAACAGGGATTCTTTTATGGCAAACTCGCAGACCGAAGAATTTTGTCCTGTCATGTTGTTTTTGTTCTTCCAGGGAGAAAACCCTGTGTTCTTGCCAAGTCAAAGTGAAATCTTTGTGAAACAAAAGAAGTGTATATAATTCTAATGATATCATCCTTTAACGTCATAATTAATGAGAGAAGAATCAAAAAAATTCATCAAAATGAGTCTGGAGAAAAAAAAGGAGAGAAGAATTGACCTACCACCACTTTTATACTTCGTGGAATGCAATTTTCCTCACTTTTCCGCTTCAAAGTTTTTCATTCATTTTTTTTTTATTATTTTCATATTTATTATCAAATATAATAGTTTCAGTGGAGATTACTCACACTATTATGTGCAATATTTTACTTTGCTCTTTCAAAATCTTAAAAATTAATTTATGTATTTTTAAGTCGTCAATTCCTTCCACTTTTCATATATATTTGAAAAAGGAAAGCTGTTTCGTTAATAATAACAAGACGATAACAAATATTAATCTAGACATAATTTTAAGAAATAGATTACGAAAACTAAACAAAATTTTGACAAGTATATACGTAGATAAATAAAACACAATACTGTCGAAGTTAGAAATTACACAATTTAATGTCGTGACAGCTGTTTCAGTAGCTTCTTGATACTTTTTTCAAACAAAATATACAAACCAAAAAAACTGTTGATTGGTAATGCTTGTCAAGGTTGCCACTATACGAGTTACAAGTTATGCTTCGGAGAAAAATAACCGGTTGTTATTGGGATAGAAGAAACGTCTCTGGATACAACGCCGATCCACGAGACGGCGGAAATTTTCAGAAAAGCAGTCAAAATTAAACTGATGAGGATTTTAAATACGGTTAATGGGGGAACAGTTTTTTGTAGCATTCTGGGAAAAATATGCTTTCACTAGGATCGTTGATAGCTCCATTTGACATATGTGGAAGGCTTCGAAGAAATTAAAGTCCAATGGAAAGTGAACGCGTTCAATTATTCGGGCATCTTGGAAGGAGAAACGATGGTTTTGATTCCAACAGTGCTGGGTGATAGAAGATTTAAGCAATTCTTGTTTTCGTACATAATTTTCGTGTTTCTTGACCCTAAATCGCAGTGCCTTTCGTGTCTGGCCCACATAACATTTTTCGCAGTCATGACAAACAATCTTGTAAATACCGGAGTTGTTAAAATCCGGAATGAGATCTTTAAACTGGGAAATTCCAATTTTGCTGATGGGGATGAAGACAACCAGGAAAATAAAAGCCTGTAGGATGGAAGCGATGTTGGATGCTACCCCAGGTACAAACGGGATGTACACTGTCTCTTTTTGAGGCGAGGAGTCCTGCGAAACCGTCGAAGATTGTAAGATGCATTTATTTTTGAGTTTGTTGACCGTGTGGTCGATAACAGAAGTACTGTTACGGTGAATGGACATTTCTTTTAGATGGGCGATTTCTTTGTTGAGTGAACCTTGTGAAGATGAATGGGTGAGACATCTGGCATTTTTTTCCTGCAATGCTACAAAAAACTGTTGCCCCATTAACTGTATTTAAAATCCTCATCAGTTTAATTTTGACTGTTTTTCTGAACATTACCGACGTCTCGTGGATCGGCGTTATATCCAGAGACGTTTCTCCTATCCCAGTGAAAAACGGTTATTTTTCTCCGAAGCATTACTTGTAACTCGTATAATGAAAACCGTGACCATCATTACCAATCAACAGTTTGTTTGGTTTGTAAATGTATTTCGTTTGAAAAAAGTAGTAAGTAGCTACTGGAACAGTGTCGCGACATTAAATTATGTAATTTCTAACTGCGACAGTATTGTGTTTGATTTATCTACTATTTTTGCGTAGTGTATCACATCGTTCGCAAGTATATACATGCTTCTCAAAAATTTTGTCTAGTTTTCGTAAATTATGGATTATTATCGAAGACGTGTATTTTTCTCAACTTTTTTTAATAATAATGATAATTTATGTTTTAATCTGGTTGCGGTATATAATCTCATTCCTTCTAGGGATAACTTGAATTATTCGCAAATACTTTCTCTGAGGATCTTTTAAAGGACTCGATATTCAAATGGAAGATAATTATCCAAATGCTACCCATAAGCTGTGGATTTCTGTATCATAATAGATCATACATTCGTAATATATGTCGTATGAATTTAATTTAACAGCTGTTCACGTTATGCAAAGAAGCGGATTCATGGTTTTTTCCGACTGTTGATATCGCCAGTAGATTCTGACATATTTTACCGTCTAATCTTATCAAATATGATTGGAGGTATTACAAAGATTTTGGTACTTTCGTCAAATTTTAAATTTGACGCCTTTGTTGGTAATTTCAAATTAGTATTTTTGCAAGTATTCGCTAATTTGGCACCTTTTGAATCTCTTCCAAAATGTCGCCCATGGCAGACCTCCCTTTGCCAATGCTTAGTTATTAGTGATAAGTTCGAGTTCATTTTCCGACGCTCGAGACCAAAGACTGGCAAATTGAGCTCGCCCGAGACCGAAATATTAAGGAAATTTGAGTCCGAGCTAGCCCGGGCCCGAAAATGTGAATATAGAGCCCCAGCTTGGGGTGAGCCCGTCTTATCTCTACTAGTTTCACTTCTGAATATATATTATGCAAAGCATATACACTCTATAACAAAAAAAAATCGACGCACCAAGAAGGAGTTGTCCGATTGCGATAAAAATTGGTGGATGTGAAGAACATACATAGAAAAAGAAACGATTAAAATTTCAGAACAATTGAATGATTTATTGCAGAGTTTGACCGTTACAAAGGGAGGAAGTCAATAAGGCGTTGGTCCACCTCTGGCCTGGATGCAAGCTGTCACCCGGCGTGGCATAGACTGATAAAGATCCCGGATGGTGTCCTGCGGAATTTCTTGCCAAATTGTCTCCAACTGTCGGGCTAAATCGTCAACATTCCGGGATGGTTGCAATCGCCTTCCCATAGCGTCCCAAATGTGCTCTATGGGAGAGAGATCAGGAGACCTAGCTTGCCAAGAAAGGGTTGGGCAAGCTTGAAGACAATTCATAGCAACACGTGCCGTGTGCGGCCGGGCATTGTCTTGTTGAAACGTAAGTCCAGGGTGTCGCAAAAGGAACGGTAACACAACCGGTCGTAGAATGTCGTCTACGTACCGCTGTGCTGTAAGTGTGCCAGAAATGACCACCAAAGGGGTCCGGCTATCAAAGGAGATGGCACCCCAGGCCATAACGCCCTGTTGTGGGCATGTGTGGCGTGCGATAGTAAGGGCAGGATCCCCACGCTGCCCTGGACGTCTCCAGACACGTCTGCGGTTGTCGTCAGGACACAGTTGGAAACGGGACTCGTCACTAAAGACTATACGTCCCCAGTCAGCGCAGTTCCAAGTTGATCGAGCCCGGCACCACTGTAATCGGACTTGACGGTGTAAAGGCGTGAGAAGTAAGCGGCGTAACGGTCGGCGCGAGCGTAAATTCCGCTCTCTCAGTCGTCTGCAGAGGGTCATGTTGGACACATGTGTGCGGGCCACACGTTGGATAGTTGATAACGACGAATCCGGTGCTGTGACAGCTGCTCTGACAATCGCTCTGTCTTCTCGTTCTGTTGTGGCCCTAGGTCGACCGCTGCCGTCCCGACGCTGACATCTGCCGTTGTTACAGTCGATGTAAGATATCCACAGTCAAAATGCAACAGAAATTTTGACCACATATTGAGAATCGCTCCTTATATACACCTGCTGAATGCGCAGTTCCGATGCGCTGGAGTTCCCGCTATTCATTCATTGGACACCAAATTTTAATCATTTGCATGTTCGGTCAAAATGTCTTTGCATACGAAATTTCATTACAATCGGACAACTCTTTCTTGGTGAGTGGATTTTTTTGTTATAGAGTGTACTCTATTCAAATAGTATGAATTGTAACAATGCCTAGTAAATCGAACATACATTATTTTTTTGGTCAGGGCTGTGCATTTTTAGTCCTTTTCTCTTTTTATAAAAATGCTAAATTCCGCTCAATAACATCCGCATTATGGGTATTGCAAATTTGAATTTAATGGATTTTATGCTTTTGTTATTAATGCTAGATATTACTTAATCGGAGATGGCATGATGCTAATTAATTCTGCTTTAATAGTAAATATAATTTTCTGCATATTTTATTTAATTTTAGGATCATTTTAAAACACTGTATTAGACTTATCGTTTGGTAACTCTATTGCAGAAATATTTATATAATAAAATTTTGAGGAGAATAAAATATTTTTGACATAATTATATATTTATTTGCCTATTATTAAAAATTTGTTTTTCTTAAAATATTATATTTATAGGGATATGAGGGCACAAATATAGTGAAACCTGACTACCTTTATTCAGAGACCACCTCTCTTAGCAACCATTTTTTATGGAAACGGATTTTCTCCCTCTATAGACCCAATCTAAATTTTCCTACATTTAGAGACTATCCCACTGAACGACCGCTTTTTAACAGAACCGGTCGCTTTAGGGAGGTTTTACTCCATATTATGATACAATCTGAGAACTTCAAATGCAAATTACCAATTTCATAAAAAAAATTTCACAGATTTTTCATTTATAATAGAGTTGACGCTCTATGACCACTTAGGTAATGTAAATATTAAATATAGGGTTTGTCATATTAAGTCATAGGTAATGCCATTAATATTTCCAATGATATTAACAGTATTTGTAAGAAAGTATAATACTAAGAGAAATAAATTTACTCAACCTGTATGAAGCTATTATTGATACGTCTGTTTCGATATCTTTCTAATGTTACAACTGATGTTTTTGGAATGTAGAGGATATTGATAAGATTAGGTTTGCAACAGAGCAATAAGTAAACGCTTGTTGCAAGAGTTTTATCCCGTTCAGTAACGTATTTATTTAATATGGATATTGAGTAAAACCAAACAGAGAAATAATCGGCGTATTAAAAAGTATAAAAGGAAGGAGGAATAAATTAAACACTAAAGAGAAAAATAAAAGGAACCAAAAAATAATAAGAAATTATTTACAAATATAACTTCCTAATACTTAAATTCATGCGACACGCATCGTAAAAATTAAATAAAGAACAAGCAAAAATTATTTTAATTAAAAATTTATTGCGTTAATAGTTAGTATTTCGATGGCCATCTTCCATCTTCTTCAGAACCGTTATGGCTCTGCTTACGCACGATGCTTGTCAATACTGCCATCTCACTAATTACAAATTCGTTGACTGAGAGCTAGAAAAAACATATGCATCTGTAACGGGACGGAGTATATTCTCCAACTGTCAAAGTTGGGAATCATATTTTTATATGGGAATATACTTCTTCCTGTGCCAATGTGACAAAGTATACATTTGTCAAGAACGTAGAGCCCTTCCTGAAAGATCAGAAGAGCATGGATCCTATGTACGGAAACAGGAATTTCACAAATCTGCTTTGACTAAACATTCGTGGGAAACAAGCCACAAATACCCATTTTCCAATGCGCAACTGATTCCAAAAGTTTTTCCAACAGCGGACCTTAAATCTTTTCTGGGCTTTTCACGTTCTTCGAATACCAATATCACAGTAAATGATCAACTACCAGTTAATTCTGTTTCACCCGCTTGGAGAAACATGCTTGATTCTGCAACAAGAAACAGAGCCACAGACTTACATGTTTCTTTCATCTCCCAAGCAACGAAATTGTGATTGGCGAGATGGCAACGTTGACCAACATCATGTAAACAGAGTCAGTACGGTTTTGAACATGCCTACCGAAATACCTATTAACGCAATGAATTTTTAACGGTGTTAATTTTTATCCACTTCTGATTTAATTTTGTAATGTTTTGTGAAATGTTGTGTGCTCTCCTTATGAAAAGAATCATAATCCCCAATATGTCGCTAAATATTTTTTAATCAATTATTTTTACGATGCTTTCTTGCAAGTCACTTGCTTGCAATCTTGATTTAGTTTTCTATTTCAATGAGCGGCCAATTAACTTTGGGTCAAACGAAAAATCATAAAATTGTTTATCTTAAAAATAAAATTCTCTCTTTCTACTTTGAACGCTGCAATTCTCAATTGCGCGAATTACGACAGCATTGACTACTCAAATACTGCAGTTTTCCTACACTTCAGTAAGATTCTTGCATGATGTTTCTTAACGTAAATTTGATTTTTTTTGTTTCACCGAACAAAGGGAATAGTTATAGTATCCTTGAAAATCTTGGCGATGACAGATGACGTAAAGAAATAATGAGTTGTATTTTAAATGGCGGGTTAAAGGCATTTGTTTAAATAAAGTCTTATTCTAAGATATGCGCATGGATGTAGCCCCATCCTCTGAATTATGCATACGAGGGGCCAACGAAGCAGTAAAAAGTGTTTTTTCTCCTCCTCTTTTTCTTGTTGAGAATTTTACAATTCGATTTCGGGAAACCCTCTTGAGCGCGGAGAGGTATGCAGACGAGCTGGGGTAGGGATTTCCACTCCCCCAAATTCTTTTAAACCAAGCCAAGCCAGCCCTGCTTTTCTTAAGTTTATCTCAGCAATCGATAGGTCCCATTAAAATCTGTCAATAAACCACGAGTGTTCGCTACAGATAAAGGTCTGGAGCTCCAGGCTTTTCTATATGGGATATTGGATGCATAAAGTTGAAAGCGTGCCCCCTCATTAAAAGCAGCGAAAGATCAGGAGATAGAAAAATACGGAGGGAAAAGTGAAAACAAATTGCGGAGGGTGGCGGAAAGCAGAAAACGGGGAGAGAGAACAGGTGGATGTAACATCAAAGGGACAGCTTGTTAATAGTTATTGTTTCTGTAAGCAAAAATTGTTTTTTTTTTCAAGTCGAAGCATTTTTTGAAAAAATATACATCACTTCTTTGAGCACCCGTTATTTTAGTGGGTAGGGGGTTTTGTGAAGATCTCAATGGGAAAATTCATTTCAATGAACATCATTAGTGCCCAGTTCTTGTTGAAATATAAATAAAAAAGATTGAGACTTTGTATTCATAGTTATTTAGATAGTGGTTTATAAAACAATTTAATTTTTTTTTAACTTTAAACGCACATAAATTAAGTAGAGAACTTTGGCAAAGATATCCAGTAAGGCCTTTAACGTTGAGTTACTTGTAGCACTACGCAGGTTAGATTTTTATCAGATCACCTTGCATAATAGGTCAGTAGCGGGTCGTCCAAGGGGGGGAGAAATTAGCGAAATTTCCCCTCCCAAATACATATAAGTGCCGTAGGACGCGGTCAAAATGAACGCCGGTTATAACGACCAACCTCATGTAACGACAGAATTTAAACACAAAGTCGATTTCCTATTTTATTTTTATTTTATTTTTCGTTAAATTCGGGATCCAAGATGGACTTTTTCGCTAAAAGCAGTTAAATTGTATTGCGCTTAATCATTATACCAAGCAAAATCCGTATTTTCCTCGCTATATGCGGAAACTCGCTGAATACTGTCTCTTTATGAGTGGGTCCTGCTGTATTTTACATTACCTCCCCCAAAACCTTTCTCTGGATCCACGTCTGTAATGGAGCAACTTTTATTACACGCGATTTCACTGCACAAAGTTTAGTTATTAGGATCAAGACGAAACTCTCATTCATCGGGCGCTGCATTGGCTCGTACGTGGTTCCTAACAAAATTCCGTCGCCTTAAAACAGAGGTTTACATGCATCTTGTTTACGTCGTCTGCTAGTTGCATCTTGTTTACGTCGTCTGCTCGTTGCATCTTGTTTCCGTCGTCTGCTAGTTGCATTTGTTTACTTCGTCTGCTCGTTGCATTTGTTTTGCTAATTTCTGCTCGTTGCATTTTGTTTTACTTCGTCTGCTCGTTGCATTTACGTCGTCTGCTCGTTGCATTTTGTTTACGTCGTCTGCTCGTTGCATCTTGTTTACGTCGTCTGCTCGTTGCATCTTGTTGATGGGTTCGACTCCCAGCAGTGCAAAAGTTACTGTCTCGATTGCTCAAGTTTTAACGGATTCCTTTCCGGCGCAGCATGACCACTGTAGTCTTTGAGCCGTAAAACCAAAAAACAAACAAACAAACATCTTGTTTACGTCGTCTGCTCGTTGCATTTGTTTCCGTCGTCTGCTAGTTGATCTTTTATAATTTATATCATTTATGCAACTATTATTATGCATCTATAATACTAGTCAACAAATTTTAACTTTTTGTCTGCTTCTGGTATGCAACCTAGTATTTCTTAAAGAATTCAGCCGCTGATTTTGAATCTGGCATTAAAAATGCTCTATCACGTCATATTTTTGAGAAATATGCAGTTGAAATTATAGGGTTTACATTAACTCAATGTTAAATATAATGCTTTGTATTTCGAATAAAATTTTCGTACCCTCAACAAAAATAGATGACACTGATAGAATATAGTCACTCCGGAATACCAAGTATTGTTTTTGTTTATGTCTGTCGTTAATAGTTTTCGATTTTTAAATTTGATAAGTTTTTTGGGATTTAGCGACACATTGGCGATAACTCTCGATAGGTAAACGTGAATAATGACATTAAAATAGTTATGCCCATAAGCGTATGCATAAAATTCATAAGAAGCTCTATATAATTAGCTTGGGTCCCATATACCTAATGTTTTTTCCCATTGGGGGTGTGCCCCCCCCCCATGGAGGAGGTTATGACCCACATTACTCACTCCGTACGCCATTGGCTATAACGTTACATTTCTGAGATCCATGGATGCAATTAGTGGATAACGACCTAAATTAGTTTTCAAACTGTGGGTCGTGACCAATGGGTCGCGAACTGATTTTTAGTGGCCCATGAAAAGTTTCTGAGCTGCAAAAATTTTGTATTTAATTAAAAAAAATTGGGTCACAAAATAAGCTTAATAAAAATAACGAAGTTTAAAAAAAATCCCTCTGCGTGTATTTAACATCAAAATGGGTCGCGACCATTGGTGAGTAGCAAATTGATTTTTGTTGGAAACTGTTCATTGTAACTGCAAAAAATCGGAAAATTGATTAAAATTTTTTTAAAACAACAGTATAAATAATAAAATTAAAACACCTTGATGGTTATAAAACCAAATAAGTAGGTCGCAAATCTGTGTCACTCTCGAAACGTGAATAGGGGTTTTAAAACATCACTTTATACATCTCTTACTAACTTACTGGATGGTGGGTTTGAATCTCTCAGAAGCCAGGGTTATTTATTTGTAAACGTATCATGATTCGGAGGTTTAGTTAAGCCGGCGGTCCCGTCTCAGGCAGCCCATCGTGTAGCTTTGGTATGTAGAACTACCAAAACAAACAAACAAACTTTATATATGTCTACATTATAAATATATGCACTACTGAGCATGCTAGTACTCTGGTCGTAACTCCTTCTTGCCTAGGGCCACATTGTGCACTTTTGCGGTCTGTGATGAAATGGCTCAACTTACATATCGTATTAACGTCCCTTAGTAAAGGCGTCAGCCTGGCTAACTTAACTGTGCGTAGGAATTCGAATTTAAATGGTTTTTATATATCTTGTAATTCAGAATTTACGCAAAGCCGGTGGTCTCGTCTTAGATAGCCGAAAATGAACCTTTGGGACGCAAAACATAAAAAAAAATAAAAGTAGCGTTCTAATACGTTGCATTTGATATACAGAATTAATTTTCGCTTATTCAATAGCTATAATTTCTACTATTTCATGGCGTGGGAGTTGCAGCACTCCAAATGCAAATTTAATATATTTTGTGTGTCTCTTACAATATTATCAACTTTATTTTTGATACCTCCAAGTTTTATCACACTAGGCTGCTACCTAATTCGCCAATACTGACATTAGCGTATGCAAAAATTCAGAAGATGACGGCCTGTGATGGGATTTGCCTTCGATGGGCTGGGGGGAGATTACCCTTATATCGTGACGTCACTCCCATAGACCTGTTATTGATTTTTTTTCCCAATAGGGTGGTCACAACTCCATCAATTTCCCCCCTTTGCGTACACCAACGTATATGGATGTCAACCCGAACTCTATTATGACATTCTGATACACTTCTGAGTGTTCATCTGGCAGAATAAAAGATAAGATACTAAAAATAAAAAAACCCATTTAAATACAATATTTAATTAAGCACGAAATTTAATTATACTAATCAGAGCAGTCATTTCGTATTAGACATAATTTCTTATTAAAATTAACGAAATGGTGAAAAGTTTGGATAGGAATAGCCATAACTAAACAAGGTTTGTCCAAAAGAATAAAGGTAATTCAAAAGGTCCCCAAAAATATTACCGCAGACTTCACAACGTTTCAAGAGCTACTGCTCTGTTTTCAAGCGAATGGTTGAGAAGATGAATGTATCCACTATTTATATCCCCAACTGGCAATTCCTCACCCCCACCTCCAGATTTGCACTAAAAAACCATCCCCCTTGATTTATTTCTCTAACACAGTCCATCTCCCCTGATTTTTTCCCTAACAAAAACTTGGGGATAGGATTCACTGGAAGGAACTCGGGGCGGGGGAAGGAGTAGGGAAAAAATTAGGGAGAAGGAATTTGTTTAAGGAATAAATCAGGAGAGGAAATCTTTATGAAAAACCGGGGGAGGAGAATTTCCATTTGGGGGTATAAATAGTTGGCATATTCACCTCAACCAACCACTTGAAAAAGAAAGTAGTAGCTCCCGAAATAGTGCGAAGTCTGCGGTAATCTTTTGGTACTTCTCTTGGTAATCCTTTGGGTTATCTTTTTGCACTTGCACCAGTGTTAACCTTGTTCAAGCATGAAATTACCACCTGGAATTCAAGCATGAAATTACCACCTGGAATTCGAACATGAACTTATATTTTTTATGCGTGACATACAGCTTTAAAATTTTATAGCAATGAAAAATTAAAAAAAAAATATATATTTTTTAACACTTTCAAAAGATATATCTACATATATATTATACATTACCTTCCATAGGCGTAACTTACTAGGGGCAAGGGAGACAATTTCCCTCCCCAATATTTTGGTCAATGGTAAATATTGGCAATATTTTGGTAAATTACGCAACTTTTTATAATTTTGACAGTTCCCCCTCCCCCCTAGTATTAACGGTTATGTTACGCCTATGCTACCTACTAGAAGCATGAGGTAGAAGAGAAGATTGTCGATTTGCATGTCAAACTTTATATAAATAATACGTGCAAACGTAGGCCCATGCACAAGTTCTTCCAATGGGAGGAATTTTGCAAAATGAACATTAACCCTATGGGGGGGCTCCCACAGGGATAGTATTGAATTTGTCTCAATTGGTTTAACTTCCAAAACCCTCACCTTGTGCATGGGCGTCTGCACAGATATTTATTAACAACTGTTGGGAAAAACATATACAGTTCCTAAAAAAACACTTGTTTTAGTAGTTAACGATAATTGGCGCAGTATAGCCCAGATGCTCTTGCGCCATAAAAAAGCCAAACAATCAGTTAACGATAAAATATGTCCAATGGATATATTACGAAACTTATGCAACTTGATGGCACCTAAATTTCTTGAATTTTTCCAAATAAGCATAAATACGACCAAATATGGAGTATTTTACTTAAAAAGTTTCTATACAGAAAAAAAGTTTTTCTTTGAGGTATGGGTGCAAATTTACCATACACACATAGCAACAATTATTCGGATGGTTTATACATCCTCGAAATCTAGAGAAAGTTGCAATAGATGGCTTTGGTTGTGTATTTTAGGTACAAAACACTGATATTATTACATTAAAAGCGAAATACGATAAAGAAATATATTAATTATACCTGTATAGTAGCTACATCATAAACTGAATACACAGTTCTATGTAGCATAGTGGCTTACACTGTGCAAGAATAAGTAAATGGATGCAAGTTCGGTTTGGTTTCGGTATAACACTCCTTGCTATTAAGGTCAGTTGACGTTATGAGCTATGTGTTAAATTTTCATATCAACAGAGGATATATTTATTTGTGTGTAATGTATGGAGACCGTTCAAGTATTACGTAAGCATCTTAGGGGAAGGAGGTGGGCAGTGACGTACGGTGGGGGGATTGATAAGGGCCATAAGCCCCTCCATTGGGAACAAAATGTACTTAAGGTCTATGGGACCCAAGCTATGATGTAGAGCAGTGGTTCCTAACTGGTGGTCCGCCAAAGAGTCCCAAATGGTCCGCGAGACGGGTCATTATTTAAAAAGAAATAATAATTAAAAAAAATACTTATAAAAATATTATTATTATTAAATATTAAAATTAAATATAAAAATGAAATTGATAGTACATTTGTAGTATTTTACAATCTGATGGAACTTCAGAAAACGGTTCGTATTCGTCGAGACCCGGCTCCCCTTTTTTATTAAGGTCTTGTTTGTTTGGCTTTTTTATGGCGCAAGAGCATCTGGGCTATACTGCGCCAATATTAAGGTCTTGCAGCCAACTCGTAAGAATTTTTCAAAGTGCTCTGTGGGCGCAACTGAAGTGGAAAAGTGGTCCGCGGCTTAAATTGAGTTGGGAACCGCTGATGTAGGGGCACCCCCCTTTCCTTTGGAGCCCAAACCCTCTCCCCTTATGAATTTTCCACTTAATCTACTGGGGGTGAACTTTTCGTGCTTCTACAACCTTATAGCTTATACTACATCTTATACAGTCATGCATCTGGCATATCCTTTCTTTTGTTTACGAAGGAAGGGGGAGGAAATATAAAATGATCAAAAATTTGCTTACATAAAACTGGAACGACCCTCTGACGATATTTTAGACTATGAACGAAGACATATAAAAACAACGTTTGTAAGCACGATATAATATTTTAAATTAAATTTTAATTTATACTAGTTAATCAAAAAAAATATTTTAGGCTATTCAATCTAAAAATGAACTTTTTAGAATACTCAAATTTAAAAAAAAAAATACTATTTTCATTCTAACTATGTTAATTTAAATCAAGAAAAAAATAATATTTTTTTTGTTTTTCTATGATGTTTTTACAATTACATTGGGTTTTACAAAACTATATTATTCTCAACATCTTCAGCTTTTTGTATTTCTTCTTAAGAAAGGGTTCAGTTTCACAAGCATTTCTATAAATTATTTTCTATTTGAAAAAAAAAATTACAAGCTTTGTAACAATATAAGCAGAGTAGCTCTACGATTTTTAGATCCTTTACCGCTAAAAACCAACCGCGAAAGGCGAAAATTCCTGTGAAGGTTGAGGCGAAGTTTTGCCAGCGGCCATTTTTACACTACATTACTCCATTTGCCACTATTTTCTAAAGTTATTAATATTTGGCTTTACATATGCATACTTTTTATTGAAAGGCAAGCATTTGTGTTAAATTTTGACGCTTTCAGCTGATGTCTATAATAAACTGTATGAATTTTAAAAATGTTATAAAATCACTGTTTTTTGTGTTTTTTCAATTTTTGTTGGCTGATATCTCAAAAACTAGACGTGATACGCAAAAAATAAGCACATATTCGGATTCAGGAAGCCAACTTGAGTCAGAAATGATGCATGGCATACCAGTAGCGAAATGGCTGTCGACCAATGTAATTAATATTAGATAACGAAAACCGACGCATTTGCTTCTAGCAAAATAAAAACCAGGAACGAATCTATTGAAACTGACTGTTACCAGCAGAGGCGCCAAATTCAAAAGTCCTAGGTTCTTTTGGTCATCGAGACTAATTGGGGCCGGATGCTCCCAAAATTAGTGAATTATTAAAGAAATCCAGAATATGGTTATTTAGGTGAAAGACATAATATATATAAAATATATTGTTCATGTATTTCCTGTTTGGTTAACTCGCTTGTTTGAATGCACGACTTTCTACATTCGTCACCCTCCATTATTTGCTTCGATTTAGCGCCCCGGATGAATAGTCTACAGCGCCCCCTGAAACTAAGTTACAGGGGGCGCTGTTACAAAGGGCGCTTTTACAGGGTGTTAATTACTGTGGAAGCTGACTGCCTACCGTTATTACAAACAAAGGTAACGTAAAATGAAAAGCACTGCAGTAACTAATACTACATTTGACATTTTTATAGTATATTTTGTTTCTTTGTCCTGAATTTTAAATTTGTTCAATATATTTTATATCTAAGAAGTATATTTTATATCTGTGCAGTATATTTTAATTTTATATGATATACAGGATGGACCACGGGAAATTGATAATGTAAAATATCTAAGAAAACAAGTTTTTTGCAAAAAAATGTTTGAAACAGAAGTTGCTTGTTTGCAGAAGTTGCGGGAGTGTTCTTCGTTGATATCTATGTTTACTTAGAGAGGAATCATTTCAAGGCCATTTGAAGGTTAAACTCGTTTTAAAGGAAATCTATTTTTCTTATTTCTCGTAAAAAATAAATTTTGTAGAAAGAATTTTTTCGATTTAATGCTTAGTTTCGAAGATATTTAAAAAATAAGTTTGAATAACGACGTTCATGCCATATCATATATGTCGCATTTTACCAAGATTCCCCATAAATAAGAAACATTTCGATTTTTTCCTCTATGGACAGGTACTTCATTTTTAACATATAATAAACTAAAACTAAATAAACTAATTTATCTTAAAGCTTAAGCGATAACTTTTAAATGACTTATATTGAATAGACGGCTGTAAGATGGAATGGTGGCAGCAAAACGACTTTCTTGCTTCTTTACAAATTAGCACCACATTCTCTATATCTTATTTTTCTAGGGAATATAAATCGGTTGCATGCCTATCAACTACTCATATTTATTTTTATTTGTGTGTACAATGTCTCTCCAAGTACTGCATACTTAGTTTTTTAAATATTACATTAGTTTTCTACGATATATCATGAACGCCTTTATTCAAGCTTATTTTTTAAGTATCTCGCGAATTAAGTGCCAAATAGAACAAATGCTTTCTACAAAAGTTTATTTTTTCACGAGGAATAAAAGTAAAAAAATAAAAATAGTTTCTCTTTAAAAAAAAAAAGAGTTTGAACTTCAAATGACTTTGAAAGCGATCCCCTAAGTAAAACATAAATAATTAAAAACACTTCTCACCTCCTTCAAAAGAAACAACTTTTGTTTCAAACGTTTATTTCCGTAAAGCGCTTATTTTTATAGCTATTTTACATTATCAACTTCCCGTAGTCCACCCTGTATATATAAAATTTGCATAGTATAGGTAACGTATTTTATATGTTAAAGAGTATGTAGCGCATTGTGCATTTATGCAGAATATTTTACATGGCAATTTCATTATTGAAAAGGCATTACATGCCTATAGGGATGTGCCAAAAGTGTACGCGCTGTGTGAGCTGCGTATTTTCAAGAAATTTCGAAAAATACAGATTACGCGCCACAAACTCTCCAGGTCTCAGGGCAGTTTTTATATTTGCTGGTTTTTGGGGCAACTTTCAACAAAGTTCAGCCTTTTTTTGAGGGGAAACAAATCGGGACAGCCTCCCGAAACTCCAATCTTCAAAATAATATCCTGCGTATAACCAGGAGAGGAATAAAAAACTGATGAAAGTGGCAACTGCCACCTTGGGCTTGGATAGACGATAGACAGTAGGGATTTATCCTTGACTTACTTAATAATTCGTCGTTTGTTTAATGCAGTTTTATTAATTTGTCGTTAAAATATTATTTTCGTAATATTTGTGTATAAGTATTGATGTATTATTAGTTACTTACGTAGTCTTAAGATGATAAGATCACGTGGGTTCGAATTTAAAAAAGGAAAAGAAAGAAAAAGCAGTTCATGATTGTTTTGGAGATGTTTTTGTTGTGGAGTAAAAAAATATTTTTTCTTGTTCTTATTTTTCTTGTATTTTTTTTTTGTTCTTTTTTGATTTGCTGTATGAAATTTTATTATGCCAATCAAACCCTTTAGAACGTTGTTTTGTATGAAGTTGCCAGTTCTACAAATCCTTCTGATACTTTTGGAATCACTGATCATAACAACACTAAAAGACGACTAGTAAAATGCCAGTCAGCGCGGCGTGGTGACATCATCAATTCCAGTTACCAACAATTATAGTACTCTTTAATTAAGACAGCACCGCATACTCTCAATAATTTTCTTCAGGACAGCCCTGCATGCTTTAAAAAGAAAATGAGATCGAAACAAATTTATTTACAAATCAAATCTGACATGATCAGCCATTTAACATTAATCCGTAAATTAGCATATATATATATATGACAAAACATAGGCTATGTATTTCCTTTTAACCTGATTTACGTATTATCGTGTCAATATATATAGTGTGTGTGTGTGTATCCCCATATTTTAAAAAAAATGGTGAAAACTATTTTTTATATAAATTTTTAAATTATTATATAAAATTTTTAAAAATATATTCACCTATATTATTCATGCTCATTAGTAAAGTTAATTCAACACGTCTGGGATGGTTTTTGGGTCTGCACTGTGGATAACTAATTATCAATGTAATGTTTGAGAATGCCTCAAGATACTAGAACATCCATTGCTAACTCTGCGATGTCGAAGTGGTAATCCACCTCTCTACCTTGCTGAACGTCCCGGTTTGAGTTCCAATGACACCCACTCCTTTCTTCCCTTTCTGCCGATCTTTAGTTTGGAGTTTGGTTCAGTGGTACGACAGGGATTCGGGTTCCACAGACAACTGTCTGTCCTGGGGCAACGTGATTTTACTTGTCCTTATCGTATGAAGTGTAAACAATACCTGGCGCTAGTAAAGGAAATACTACATCTCCAAATAAAACACGCAAATTGAAAAATTCATCTTGTTTTCTCACTTTAAAACACAAACTGTTTGTTTCTTTGTCATTTTATGGCTCAAAGACTACAGTGGTCAAGCTATGCCGGGACCTACTGATTACTGATTTCCGAAGAATCGAACCTTTGGACCTACAGTTTTCCAAGGAATCCGAAGCTCTTAAAGCCTGGGGAACCAAACCCCGGGCTACAAAAAGCAGTGCGATCTTTATGAGAAAAAAAAACAAATTCATAGGGGCTATCTACAATGATCTCCCTGAAAGTAAAAAGTATATCTGTAAAACCAATTGAGTTAATGAGCCAATGTTTTGGGGTTAATCGCAGTCACAATAGAGGTTTTTTGCGTGTAATTACATTATTCGTTTTCCATCCATTAAAAGCCATTCTCCTATTTTACCTGATTGTATATCAAAATCCTTCTTCTGCATTATAGCTTTATGCAGTGGCAGTAGAATGTGACGCGATACTACACCTGTGTGCACACTGTACACAGGACCAGTAGCGACTATGGGCGACCTTTGCTATATATTCAGGAAAAGGAGACACTTTTTAATGGACAAAAGAACAAATGATTTGATTATACGCAAATAGAATTCCCGATAAGGACTGAGTTTGACACAAATATTTTCTACATGATTCTACATGATTCTACAGATTCTACATGGTTCTACAGATATAAATTTTTATTTTAGTGAGGTTATTGCGGGTCACTTTGTATGATTTTCTCTATTTAAAACACAAAGTTTTCTATTGTCTCTGTTAGTTACTGAAAGTTTAAAAGAAAATTTTTTCTACGCAGCGATTTTCAAAATTTTTATCCTACAGAACCCTTTCCTCACCATATGCAGTGGCGTGCGCAGGGGGTGTTGATGGCTGTTGTAACCCCCCATTGCAATGCAATTTTGTATATTTAACATAGGAATATGTGAGTTGTAGCTCTGTAACGCCCCCACTAAGCCTATACACCCCCATTATGAACATTCTGAGTACGCCTATGGCCATATGCCGCGGATAATTTCTTTATAAACATTGTTTAAAGAACTTACCACTAGAGGGCTATGATTTAGCACTGCCTGGACATAGAAACAAACATAAATAATAAAAAAATTAATTAGTATAAACACGTAATTAATACTTCATTTCAGGGTATAGGTTACGTTTGGCTAATTTTGCCATAGAGTTTTTCCTGGTGGAGAGAATACTAAATTTACAGATGGTTTTTAAGGTTTAGACAATATTTGACAAATTGATTGCGGAGATTCTGTAGGGATATTTCAGGATCCCGACGTTTTGTAGCAGACATATTGTTAAACATTACCCCAAAATTTATGAAAGCACTTTTGAACACCTTAAATGCGTTCTGTACAATTTAATGAATTTTATTATTTGGGATATAGTTTGTAATAAGCCACCATTAATGAAGTCAAATATATATGCTCGATATTCTTATTATTTAATGGTCTTGGTCGCATTAGGCAGTCTTGTGAAATTAATTACTACGTTTCTACATATCCTTTATACGAATGATATGACTTTTCATAATTCAGTTACATTTGTGATAAAGAGAAAAGCAAACCGGCATTGTATTTATTCAAATGTAAAGGATTTAATTCTTTAATTATTTCCACGCTTGAACTCGCAAAGTGTTTTAGTATGTTTGATGTATACCCCCATAATGTCCTGAACAGTCGCGCAATTATCTCTGTTGATAATTTTAATGAACCAATAATGTACGGCCAAGTATCCTCACTGCCATAAACACTGTAGTTCAGAAAACAATTGTTGAATAATATCTTTACCCGGGAAGCTTATATTTGAATAATTCTAACGCTTGTGTGTTATGAAGAGGAAAATCTAAGTTAAAAATATCCATACATGATATCCTAATACGTTATCAAAAATATTAAAATAAGTTTCTATATTACTAGACAGTCAAAACTTATTAATATTGGAATAAAATACAAGGTACCGGGGAGGAATTTTGCATGCATGAGATTAGTAATATAGCAAGGGGAAATACCCTTGCTTGTAGACTTGCCACCAGCAAACTTTTACCAGCGAAGGAGGAGGGATATCGAGAGAAATCCTTCATTAGAGTCATTACTCTTGATAAGGATGTACTGCTGACGAGTTCGAAAGCTTAAGTGAGTTATCTCATCTGCTATTTTATCAGTATTTAATTTTTATTTGTAAAAAATTAATATCGTATTAAATAATCCCCCTCAGATACACACACACATTTTCCTTTAATTCTTAATGTGTTCCTGTTGCAGATAATAGTAACGATATGTTGTTTTGGTTTTGTTTGACATAAGATACTGACAAATATGCAAACCTGGTAAAGGTGTAAGAGAACTTATACAGGGGGCCTAGTTTATAATGTAAATAAAGTAATATTTTTGTGATCTTTTTTTCTAAATATCTGGGAGACCGAAAATATGAATATTATTTGCAATAAATAAACGATACCTTTGTTTATAAATTTACTATTTTGAAAAATACAAGACTTTTTCATGCAGCTGTCATATAAATGTGGATACTATATTATAAAATGTAAACGAGAGATTTATTAAGTTACTTTTAATTTGATTGTTACTCGGTGATTTTGGCCTGAATTTATATCAAACATAAAATAAATTCAAGGCAGAAAAAACACACATTTAACAATTTGAACGTTTGGTAACGGCAATAGAATAATGTAAAGAAAAATATAATTATTCCTCTATTTCAAACTAAGCTCGAGGTCATATAATAGTATGGTTCTTTTGATTCTAACCCTTTAAGGAAAATTAAATACAGTAGAACCTGTCTAAAGTGACCACCTTTGGAACTGGACTGCAATGGTGCAATGATCACCATAGACAAGTGGCCACTATATACGACTGATCAGTATAGGCACAACTATGTCCCTACCAGTTCTCTCTTATAAAAAGTGGCCACCTTATCCAGGTGGTTACTTTACCAGGTTAATTCATACTTGCTTTCTGAGCTTATTCTACATACGAGTCAAAAACCATAGACGATAATGTTTGGAAATTACCCATATTTTGAAATCTTTACCTAAGAGTTTCAATACATAGTTGTAAACACGATATTCACCAAATATATTTCTACGTAAGCTTTTGCAAAAATTTACACCCAAGAGCTGACGGTTATTAGATAATGTTAGCGTTTGTGGTACAAAAATATTGTTATAAAGGAAGTTAAGTTTATTCAAATATTACAATGAAATTTTACAAAGCTTATTGCTGAAATTATAGACCTTATTGTGGAGATTTCATCAGGTTTGGCGCAGCATGGTAAATTCTGCTCTCTTTGCACACATTTTTCTTCTTCTGTTCTGACGCTAAATAAATCGTTAAACAGACCCACGTGCTTTAGGTGCATGGGCGTCCTAAAGGGTCACACCTATTATCATTATTTCAAATCGTTTATTCGCCATTCTCTTGTTTTATATTTATATTATAGTCTTCCTCCACGCCACCCAGACGCCTTTTCGTAAGATATCCAACCTTTCTTCTTCCCTGATTCTTCTGCATTCTTTCCTCAATTCTAAGCCATCTAAGTCTGCATCTCTTATTTCTATCACCAGCTTTGGACTTTCATATACATTTTCATTGCTTTGCTTCTTCTAGTTTGCTATTCATCATTTTCATTATCTTGTATAATTCTGAAATACTTTTATCTTCCCCATTCTCATCAATTTTTTGTCTTCAGCTGTTCATGTCTTGGCTCATAAGACCACAGGTCTTATTATTTTGTTATAGATGATACGCTTTGGGTTTTGTGAAACAATCTTTGAACTTAATACTTGCTTGAATGCATCGTAGAATCTACTCCTTGTTGGTATTCCTGCTTTAATATCTTTACTAATATCTCTATCTTCCGTTACAATGATTCAAGTATTTAAACCGCTGTACTCGTTCAAAGCTACTATATTTAATTGCATCAGTAAACATGAAGAGAATTGGGTACGCAGGAAGAAACCCATGTATGGTTTATTTATTGTACGGATTGTAATTGATTGGATTACTAGATTTCAAACAGCAAGAAAGGAAAAATTCACATAAATATGTAAGTCATTGAGACGATGGGTATAACATCAGGCCAAGTTAGTGATTTTCAGAATATCCTCGTATGCACTGACGAAAAGCGACTTAGAACCTCAAACTCTCAGCTTCGACCACGACCAGTATCATCTGGTCGCACCAACATCTGGCCGCGTTCCCACATGCAACAGAACATCGCATCATAACACCGTCACGTACCAAGTCTGGACCGCACTCCTTAACAGAACATCGTAACATTCCCGTGTCCCACCAGTTGCTAGATTTTCCCCGTGGTATCAAAAGAATGTTACGGTGTTAAGTTGCACCCCACGTTCGTGTGTTTGGGCCGGTTTACGAACAACAGCGTTTTGTCAGTGTAGGCTGGATATCGGCATGAACTGATGGGACGCGATGATGGCACGCACTGATGGTACGCGGCGATGTTCTGTTACGATATTCTGCTGCATATCTGTACGCACCCTAATAGGGAAAGAGAGAGAGACTGTGAAGTCTAATTTCCCATGCAGGAGGAGGTTTTAGTGTGTTTCCAAAAGTTTCTTGACTTTCAGAAAATGAACCTGGTTATAATTGATCAGAGTACAGCCCAAATGGAACCTGTTTATATTGATGGTTTGGTCAGAATATGGCTAACGTACAATATGAATTTAGCTATTTACTCTACGAAACTAGCGTTTTATTAACTATTAAATATTTTAATTGTTTGTGTTTATGAGTAGGAATTTCCTTCTCTGAAGTAAGCGCCTATAATTCTAAGGATTTCTAAGTATTCTAAAGTAAATAGTGCCTACTATTGTTAACATAAACTATAAATATAATGCATATTAATATTTTATGCAGGATTTTATTTGTATTAGATGTTTGTTCTTTTAATTACGTATATTTATTTACTAATGAAATAATTAGTTTAATATTTAAATCGTCGCTTCGCTTTTCTTTATTTTTTATGAATAAATTAAATTTTGGGAAAAAATTCCAAATCTCCATTTTAAATTAGAAAAGATTGAATTAGGATATTTCGGATTTTTCTTTTTCTTAGAAATGCCGCCCAATAATCTAAAAAGTAATTAAATTCTTCGATTAAAAATAAACACTTCAATAACATGAAAGATTTTTCAGAAAAATTCTGCGCCTTAAAATTGCAGCTGTTGAAGATTTTAAAAAGATTAGTTCCATTCCTCTTGAATTTTATCATCAAGATATTTAATGTAATTAAAGTTTTTTAAATATCATATAAAAATATCCATTAAATAGAAATATGAACGTAATGTTCTTGCGCCGTTTTTTGAAATATGAACTTCTGATTAAATTGCAAGAGGTTGAAGCCAGTAATGGCGAAAGATTTTTAATACAGAAGTTTAATGGGAGAGGCAATGGGCAGTTTTGGATGGGCACAGCAAAATGAAACATTATTTAAACGTAAAGTGAAGGCAAATTACAGGAGTATGGTTAACATTTTAGTAAGATACATTATAGAATTTAGGCTCGTTGCCGGGAGATGATGAGTCGGTTGAATGCCACGACTAAATGTGCGGATTTCAGATTCAGAGAGGAAAATGCGTTGCACCTCCAAAGGGTGCGGAGGCTAAGTATTGTTTCCTAGTTGAAAACAATTTTAGAATTGAGTTTTGGGTACATTCCTCTATTTTATATTCGCGTACAAAGACCCTATGGTTACATATTGAACCAGGATTTGCTAATATTTTGCATCTGGAATTTGATTAATATTCGTTAACTGTTGTAAGAAGAAGTTATGGTGTTAAAGAACCAAACAAATTTGTACATCCTGTTACTCTCTGGCTTAATCCTTTGCTTTTAGAGATAACAGGTATAGCTAACTTGGAAATTTCACATGACCTTTAGGTTTACTTTAGAAAAAATTTAGGGTTCAATTTAAGATGGCAAGTAACAGCCACATCCTCTTCCGTTCTCCAAAAATTATAATATTCTAACGTTAATTATGATATTAACCCTCAAGAACGTGCGTCCTGTGAGACTCGTTTTTGATGATATTCATTTTATGATGATATTCATTTTGATGATTTTGAGATATTCATTTCATCATGCTCAAAAGCACTATCGTGTCCATTTTAATAATGATTTCTAGAACCCAGATCCTAATAGCCTCTCAGGGGTTCGCGGTATATCTGAGCAACATTTGTCACATGAGTTCGTTTAATGAAGCTCAAAATTTTTATAATAATTATGATATTATCACGAGAGTTTGCGTCCTAAATGTCTTACAAGAACTCTCGATGTATCTGATAGAAGTTCGTCAATTGAATTCCTTTCTTTATTATCAAAAATATATAACAATACTAATTTTCTCTTAAAATCTCTTACGGACGGGCGATGTTTCAGACACCTATTTCTCTTACATTCGTCTTATCATGCCCAAAAATTTATGCAAGTTACATGGTACGTTAAAAAGTCCCCTTTAGCATATTTTTTATATTTCAATATTCTAATTAGTCATCTTCTTTAAAGAGGAAAATTGGATAATGGGGGCATACGCCGTGTCCCACAGCTTTAGAATGATAGCGCAAAAATATTAACTTTGTGATCAAAGGAAAATATGGTTTATTATTAAATATAAACGAAAGATCTCAGGCATGCTGCTTTAACTGAGCAAGTGAAAACTTTAAAAAACGACAGACACCTCGTATGACACTGAGATGCATGAAGCGCTCCCAGCAAGAAAAGAAAAGTGAGACAGTGGGCTCAAAAGCAGGCCTATGTCGGGGTTTATGTCGCTGGAAATATTATAAGAAAGAACATAGATGAGAGCATAATTAAAATTTTTCCTTCCCCTGCTAGTTCTGCTGATTAAGCTAACTACTCATTTTAAACAGGAAATTTCGTCAATTTAATATCGTGTCCCAAACCTGAAAATACTGTTCTTTTTACTTTATTATATATATATTATACTACAGTATAATATGTATAATAAAGTAGGTAATAAAGTTAATTTAAATTAAGTAGTATATATATTATACTACAGTACAACCTCTATATAAATATTGCAGTCAACGAATCCATAAAATTTGTCTACATATATAAGCTTCGGCATATAAAAATCATAATTATAAAGAAATGTTCTGAGTAGGACATTTGTATTTATAGAAACGTATATTCTAATTAATGCACTCTTATTTTTTAATAGTCGTATATAAAACATATGTATATGTTATATTCATATAGATAATTAAGAACAAGGACTAATTAGAAAAATGCGTTTAATTAAGGGGGTCTGGGACAGAATAATTTTCAAAAATTGCATTTTTTTATCTTAAAAAAAAATTAAATCTTTAGAAGTATGGAAGAAAACGACTCACTGTGCTGAATATATCACAAAACTTGGTAAAATAACACAATGGGCACAGTTTAAGAGCTTTTGCAAAAACTGTGCAAATTGTATTATTTTACCAACTTTAGAAGTGTTTCAGTGTAAACATTTTCGTCCTATCTCAATTAAAACTTTAAAAATGACGTCATGAGAAAACATCAACAAAAAGGGGCGTGTCCGTTTAAAAGGGCTTCATGAAAAATCATTTAATAAACGAAAACATTAATTTCTGCAACTTTTTTTACTGTTTGGTTTAGTTTTTTATAATTCGTTTTAATGCAGTGAAGTGAAGAGAAGTAGCATGACATCAAATGGAAGTAAATAACTTTACTCACCTATTATTTTTGTTTACAGTGTAATCACTTGTTTTGTTTTTTCAAATGTCAGTCTGAGCTATTTCTTTCTGTTTGAAAACGTTCGAAAATATTCTTTTAGATGTGTGTGTGTGTATGTATATATATATATTATTTTACATTGTTGTATAAATTATTTTTATATTAATGCTAACTTAGCAGCCTTTTTAAATAAATAATTTCGTGATGGGTGGAAAAATAAAATCAATTTCAAGTAAATCAATGCAAATGAAACCCAAAAACTACTTCCAAAAAATTCCCCAAAACAGATTGAATATTTTCAAGATGATTTTTCGCCTGCCAGGGAATCAGTAAGAGATGTAAACAATGATTGTACCATTATTCAAGCGAAATAATTTTCATACTTATTCAGCAAAACAGCTTGCTCAAACTGCAAGGCAGGTCATTTGACTATTAATTTTGGCAAAACCTATGGTTATGCCCAAGATGTCATATTGAAATATACAGCCTGAGATTTTTATCCTACGGAAAATTCATCCCTACAGATTACTTCAATGAATAAAATTGCTGCTTTTAATATCAACAAGCGCGTAGTACAGACATTTACCGAACTTGGAAAAGGACATATAGGACATGAAATTTTTCATTAAATTTTTAAACATTTAGCCAATGGACTCTCGTACTTTTACTTCAAATCTAGCTCTCGTTGAAAAATCTAGAGTAAGTTGCCTTGAAAATCAGTTAAAAAACGTAAGAGCTAAAGTACGCAAAGCACAAAAACATTTGAATCAAACCACTCAATCGACTGATATCATTGACATTGCAGTTAGCTTTACTGCAACATGGCACAAGCATGGTCATATATCAAATTGTGGTGCTGGTTGTGTAATTGATGTATTTACGGGTTTCTTTATGGAGTGCTATCAAGATTTTGCCAGCTTTGCTCCTTTGTCGCAAAAGATTTAGGAAGTGACTCTCCTGAATTTCATATATGGTATGAAGGACACAAATTGGAGTGTCAACAAAGTTACAGTAGATCGTCAGGTGGAATGATGGTAGAAACTTCCGTTAAATTATGAAAGTGATCAGAAGATATAAGGTTCTGTTATGCAATATTCTTGGGAGACGACGATTCTAAGTCATTTGACACTCTTCAAAAGATGCAAATCTATGGCCCTGGTATTGAATTTGTAAAGAAGAATACATTAATCATGTAGGAAAACGAAACGGCACAGCTTTGAAAAAATTGATAGAAACTGAAAAGGCAAAAGGTGTAACGATGGGTGGAAGAAAATTTAGCAGCTTGAAAAATGTGACAATAAAAAACAATAACAAATTACCAAAATGCAATTATTCGAAATAAAGGTGACGTTAAACAAATGAAAAATGACATTTATGCAATTCTTCTTCATTGCAAATCCACCGATAAAACCCCACTGCATATATGAAATGTCTAAGAGGTAAAGATTCCTAGTGCTTCTTGAATCGTGCTGAAGCAGAAAACTAGAAACCTATGCCACATTCTGCTGGTATTAAAACTCCTTTATTACCTAAAGTTGTGACAAAAGTAATGCTAATCTTTCAGCGTTTGGCCTCAGACTCTCTTTTAGAAAGATGCAAAGAAGAGTGAACACAAAACTGTAACGAATCCCTGCATAGTTTAATTTGTACAAGATGTCCTAAAACAACAAATGCACTGATGAAACGTGTGAGAGTTGCAGTAGCTAGAAGGATTATGGATTTTAATAACGGTTTAGTGTCATCTGTTAAAAGTCTTCAAACTTCCTTAGATTTAGTTGCTGGAACAGCAACTATTACTACGGCAAAGTGCAAAGATAACAGGCGACGGAGAAAATCGCAAGCAAACGCACAGGAAGCTTTTAAAGCATGCAGGAAGAAAGTGCACTTAGCAAAATTAAAATTAATTGCTAAGCATGCCCAATCTGGTGGCATAAAATATAAAGCCGGAATATCTTAGCACGTAAAGCTTGATCTATAGGCTTATAAAGGTAACTATTCACATATGTATACATCGTTTCACGCTTTTTTTTCAAATAATGAATAAAATGACCTTAAAACTTAATAAGAAATATTTTTAATATATTAAAGTTGTATATTTTGGTTATAAATATATTTGCAAGCATACACAATTCATATCTGGTTTATCATCCAAAACCATTAAATGCAACCGTTACTTCCCGATATGTACGTAATTGTATTAGTCAAACCTCTTTAATAAGACCACTTATAGTGAGCAAAAATGTATTTTTGTTAAAAATAGGCTGTCTTATCAGGAGAGAATAGCAGTAATTTTATTTAATAATAATTATAATAAAAAGCGAAAATAACTCATTTTTTAATCAAATCTTTGAATGCGTTTTTAATATGGTAGAAAATTTCAACGATACTTCATTTTTGAAACGGTATATATATCATATCCACACAAAATTGTACGGGCTTCTTTGCATGTCTTTATATTGTCTTTAGGAAATATTATATATATTAGAACATTTTATATATTTATATTTATTGTACGAAACACAAAAATGGATTTTTAGAAAAAATTGTTTTATTTTTATAATAACTTTATCTTAAATGCTAAAGATAAATTTTTTTTATATATTTTTATGTATAAAAATTTAAAACATTAGTATCTACTATTGTAATTTTTTTAGTCAAATCAAGAAATAGAAAAGACGTTTTAGCGCAAATTTTTCGAGGTTTGGATATTTTATAAAAAAAATTAAAGAGATAAGACAATTTTAATTGCAAAATAATAGTCACACATATACTATGTTACTGTGAAAAAATTATTAAAAAAAGGTCCAAAAATAAAAAAATTGACCTTTTCTGTCCCGGACCCCCTTACCATATCTTGGGAAAACATCATGTTTATGTTTTTATATTTATTTAACATACTTTTAATTCTCTTACTGCACAAAAACATTTTGATTTATCATAAAAGTATTTATGCTTATTACGTTTGTGAAATTAATTGTCGCGATCTATGTTCTAATTATTATTAATAATTTTGATATTTTCGTTAGATGATGATATTTCATTTCCAATAGTATTTGTAAGCTAGTGTGTGAGAAATGCATTCCAGAAATTGCACTAATAGAATTATTTGACACGTTATTTACACTTTTCTTCATGTATGATAATTTTATATTTCTACATGATACAACCTGCGTTTATTTAGCCTCACTTTGCTGTTATATTAATTTAATAATTCTTATTGACTATCCTTCCTTTATATACATTTTATTGTTTTTTTAGAAATAAATGGATACAAAATATATACTGGGATTTTTTGTAATTAGAAAACATATTTCCTTTTCTCTTGAAAACTGGAGGAAGCATGCAATGTAAAACGGGAACTATTATTAGTTCGATATTCGGCAATGCATTTTTTTACTAACGAATTATTTGGTAAAATTACTTCTTGAAGGAAATTTAATAGAAAATCTTCCCGATTTTTTCATTAGTTAGGCGGCTGTTGCGTGCTCAGGTGAGCCTTAGCAATTTTTTATCATTTTATTCAAAAATATAATTTTTGTTTGCCGACATAATTGATGACAAGCCGTCTTTTCGATAATAACGCAAATGAACCGCAAAACCATCGCGTCAAACCCTGCTCGTCACTTGCTGAAAAAGATTAATTAGCTGGTCAGTATGCATCAGCACATAAGGATTCACTTGTCATCCATACGATAACACATAAAAAAAATATAAAAATGAACACGTAAAAACTAGCGATATAATTTCCTTTGAAAAATACGTCGTATTAAGCGTTATAATAAAATTATTAGAACATTAGTTTTAATGGTATATCTCTTTTTTACATAAGACGTCATATTTTAAGTTCCAATACATTGAGATAAAAATTAGTTCGTGTTTATATAAATTAGGCTACGTTCCCAAAATTCACATGGAAAAACTAATAATGCATCCATTAGAAATAAGGCTCGATTTCTAACAAAAATAGTGCAGGAGCCCAACGTTATGATAAATTGATTTTAAAAAAATCGAATGGCTGCAAAGGAATCGATAAATCATATCAATTGTTTATGTCCATTTTTCTGGACAACAAAATTCATGACAGTGTCTATTTAGGAACTCCGGCTAATATTTCAGTAATCGCCAAACATGAAGAAGTATGGAAGCTGAGCTTCGGTGGACTCTCGCCCAATTTAAGCTCCGCTTAGAAATATTTATGCAGTGGAGCCCTGATTATTCGAGCTTCGATTAACCGAACGCTGTTTAACCGAACGCTGTTTAACCGAATGCCATGTTCCGCTTATTTTATTTTTGTTATAGAAATCCGTTTTATAATTAAATGATGTTCTTTCATAAATGTAGCTTCTTACCTTTACACAGAAAATTGATTTCTTCTGATTATCCGACATTTCTCGTATACGAAATCGGGTTTTACCCCATTATTTCGAATAAGCAAGACTATTCTGATAGCAAATTAGACCATTAAATACACATTTTTACAAATGTAAAAAATACTAATACTTTTATTGTGCATCCAAAACTTCAAGCACTAATATTCTATTACATAAGAATAACAAAAACGTTAAACAAAAACTCATAATTAGTGAAGGAATGAGGTAAAAACGGTAATAAAAAGAATAAGAAAGTAAAATTATTCAACCTATATACCGCTATTTTCAATACATCTATTTCAGAATTGTTCTAATATTACAATAGTGATTTATTTAGGTTTCAAGGATATTGACATGAATTAGGTTAGAAATGAAAGGTATTGCGTATCAAAATCTTTTCACCTCATCATTACGGAGAATTTTTTATTTAACAAACTGAAGTAGCGATGGAATGAAGAGAAATGGGGAATATTTATCTGAGTTTTGTTGCTCGCATTACTATTGTTACAAAGACATATTCAGAAATTTAAGAAATGAAGCCAGAGCTATGAATTGAAACTAAAGAAGTTGCACTTATAATGAATCCTTAAAAAACTACAAGCGTTTTAAAGGATCTCAGAGAAATCAAAAAGGCAGGTTTAACAATACTGAGTTAGAAATTTCTGAATCATACACCTGCCTTAATAAACTGATATCAGCAGAAGCTAATTTTAAAAACGAACTCTAGGGTGTATTACAATTGGTTCGCTGGTCAGCTGAGTTTCGAATTCCTCGGAAAATTGTAGGTCCAAGCGCAGTATGACCTTTCATGTACTTGCTTACAAAACACAAAATATAAGTCTAAATAAATTAGACAGATAAATTACACAGGTCTAAATAAATTAAACCTGTGTTTCTGAATTTGTTATAGAGTGTATTTTCCCTACCTTAATTATCTTTCAAGAAATTTTTTTTAACTTTCTTAGTTTGCCACTACCGGTCCCTGATATTAATCTCATCTAATAGAAGTTGGTATAGTAAACTGACTGTGCACTAACTGCCGTTATAAAAGCTGTCTTCGTCCAAAAGTTATTGTTCGCATTCGGACTTTCCTAGAAACCCGGTATATGTATGTTATTCTGGCGGAGAGTGATTTAAAAAAAAGTGCAGTCTTCGATTATTTAACATCCCCCCATCAAATAGAAAAAGTCACATTTTAGACCTATAACATCATGTTATACAGGGTGGTCCTAAACTATATGTCAAAAATGTAAAGGCAGGTAGAGGGGACCTAAATAAGCAGATTTCGTATAGGAATGTGTGTGCGGTAATGACACATTAAAGCGCTAGCTTGTAAAGCAGTATGAATCACAGGAAACTGAAAAGACAAGTAAAGACAAAAGAAAACAAAAATTTATTAATAGTTTACAAGAGGTGCTCGAAAGAGCGGCCACCAACAGCGATACAAGATTCACAGCGACGGCGCATGGATCGGCGTACATTAGAAAAGACGTCAGGCATGTCGATCACATGTCCAGCAGCAACAGACAAGCGGGCAACAAGATCTTCTTCAGAAGTGACGGGACTCTCGTACACCAGGCTTTTAATATGACCCCAAAACAAAAAATCCAAGCAGGTTAAATCAGGAGGACGCGGTGGCCAGGGACCTGGACCGCCCCGTCCTATAAAATGCTGGCCGTAGACAGCGTCCAGGTGATTCCTGACGTTTCGACTGAAGTGAGCTGGGGCTCCATCGTGCTGGAACCACATTCGTCTGCGAACAGCTGGAGGAACATCGACGATCCGGCTGATTCCTATCCGGGAATCGCTCCCTGTACATCCTTTGAGCAGCTAATCCATTTCCTTGTGCAGCCCCATACATGAAATGCATGTCGGCCAGCTCCGCATTGGTGAAACGATGCATGCTGCTCGAGATCCGTGCGGGAAATGATGAATCCAGCTAGCGAAGCGCTTTTATACGCCGCAGTCATCAGCGCTCTCTACCGGCTCAAGGCGACATTACCGCACACACAATCCTATACGAAATCTGCTTATTTAGGTCCCCTCTACCTGCCTTTACATTTTTGACATATAGTTTAGGACCACCCTGTATATATGTTATGCCTTTAAATAAAAGTTAAAGCCCTTAAACCAAATTAAATTAATTAAGATCCAATAGTATTAAATATTTCGTTTTTCCAATGTATTTAAATATATAATAGCAGCTAGCTTGAAAATCTTGTACACGCGCTCAATATGTAATAACCAAAGCATTGAACTTATGGCGTACATGGTCCATATGGATCTATAAAAGATTTCATTGGCTCCCGTAACATCTCTTCCCATTGGTTTAAATTCCAATAGTCTCATTAGAAAACAGTTTCAGAAGTATCGAACCTGTAAAAGAGAAATATACAACAAACTCAAGGAGAATGCTCTTCAATCTTGTCTTGAGCCAAATGTAAGCGCGGACGGACAGAGCTCGAAAATGAGAATCCCGTTACGTATTAAAATGAAATAGCTGTATTGGATAAACCTTTTCAATTTCGTTAATAAATGGTTGGTATTTAAAAAGTGAAGTTTTCTTGTCAACGATATGTATACATCGAATCTCATCAACATGGAATTATCTAAGATGTTGGACAGCCCACAAATTTGTAAGTACATTACTTTTATTTTTACCGCTCAGTGAACTAATTTCAATAGAAGGAACCCACCAATCTTGGAAAGGAAGATGGGACAATATACATGAATGAATTTTTTTCGAGGAGAAGATGGTAAGCAATTGGAAGTGAGGCCCATTGTTGAATTAACACTACACCTTGATGTTACTCCTTGTTTTGGATCTGATACAATATGGAATTCTATGCTGCGTTGAGGTTCTACGTGTGTTCTTAAAATTCGTAATTTCAGTATGTTCCGACCCTTTAAAATCTAGATATAAAATAAAACTGTAATTAAAATTTACTAATTACTAATGAGACAACCTTACGGACAGACTTGCTGCATCGCTGATTACTTTAAAATGTCTGTGAAATTTTCGGAGGCACTAGACTTGCTGAAATTTCCCATCACACTCTCAATTGAAAAAACTGGAATGAAATAGGTCCCCGATGTCCTTGTTAATTAATTTTAAATGACTTTAAAAATCGATAAGTTCGTTGCGCTAATTAAAAGAAAGCTTCTCCATGGTTTTTCAAGTATCAATGTTACCTGCGCTGTTGAGTTTCAAATAAGCTTCAAAAATTTGTCCATGAGACTTTTCAAAAATATTTCCTTTGCAATGAGCAGTAATTCCAGTCTCTTCAATATCAAGTACATTTCATAAATGTTGAACATACTTTAGTGGGATGATAATTTCAACGGCTTCTCTAGTGCCAGATCTCAGGTAGATCCTACCCACTGGCGTACGCCAGTGGGTACAACTACCATTGCGATGGTAGTTTCGCATCCAATGGTAGTTGCGCCAGTGGGCGCAACTACCATTGCGATGGAATTGTGTACGTATGCACATATGAATATATGGAGTTCTATCCCTGTAACCGCCCTTACTTGAGCCTGTAATCCCTCTTATGAAATTACTGCGCACGCTTATGATCCTACATATGAACGTATAATTGTTCAAGAGCTTCGTCCTATCGTTTGTCCTACCTCAGATGTCCAGTTATAGCATCTTGGAATGATATTAATAAAAAAGTTTAATTTTCTGACACCTTTTAACCTGAAGATGTTAATTTACAGTCACTCAAGGCTATGATGCGATATAGCTCATTCGCTTAGCTCGCCGTTAACATGGGTTTGGCTCCCAACGGTCCAAAAACAAAAACAAAAAAGCGCTTACCGATTAACTGCACACTGAAGACCGGACTTGGCTTTGTAGGAGTTACGTAGTTCGAAATCTTGACAAAATTGTAGATCTTGCAGCAGCATTACCTTTGCTATCCTGAAACCGTAAAACACAAACATAATTACTAAGAATATACATGTCGTATATATTTATTAATAATTGTTGATAACTGCTGAAGCAGTTAGTACACATCATGCATATACATAATACGTACATATTATATAGTATACACACACACACACACACACATTATATATATATAAAATCGAATAAGACCACGTACTTAATCGACATAGCAGTACCCAACACCAATAACATACAGACAACCTACACAACGAAAATCACCAAGTACCAAGATCTCAGACATGAAGTACGAGATATATGGGGTATGGAAAAGATCCTCATCATCCCGTTAGTCATCTCAGCAACAGGGATAGTACCAAAAACGCTTGCGACGAATTTGGAGATACTCAACATTGACCCAAACACCTACATTGAAATACAAAAAGCCACAATCCTAAACACGTGTCACATTGTCAGGAAGTTTCTAGACATGGCACATTAAGAAGTGATGTAAAAAGAGGCTTGGGAACATGGCGCTCTGCCCGTCCCAAAGCCTGTTTCCGCCAAGAATGGGCGAGGAAAACTTTTATATATATATACCATTTCAATATACCGTAGGATGAAGGTCTCTGTTTTCACACATACACGTAGTACGGTGAAAGAAATACAAAGGAATAGACTTTGCGCTTACCACGTTGGTCAGACGTGTTGGCAAACTGAACCTGTAGTTTAATGAAAGTTCCGAACCTCGGTCGACACAGCCGAAGCCCTGCACTAAATCGGGAATCGTTTTGTCACCCTCCTAGGGAGTGACAGCTGTCCAGGCTGCTTCAAATCGGCGTTCCGTTGAATTTCTGGCAGAGAACGGCTGTGGATACACGTACAGAAATTTTTTATAACGCCATTCCATGGACCATTGAAATACTGTCCCTATATTTGATAAATACAGCCGAAGCTCATTAAACTAACAACAAGGGGAACAGAAACTGTGATCGTATTATCCGGAGTAAGTCGTCTTATCCAGAAAGGATAGTGTGCTATACAATCTGTTTGGACTTCAAGAATCGGGTCGTAGTAACATAATTCGTTTTAAGCGTGTCCGTCTTAACGGGGTTCCACTGAAATTACAAACCTCTTTTTAATGAACACCTTTTTAGTGAATTTTTTTGTGGGACGCTGAACTGTGTGTGAATTTTCATAATAAATATCCCCAATAGCAAAGTCTATTCCTTATTTGAAGAATTTTTACTTAGCCTCGCCTAAACCTTTTCATGATTTTATTCTCGCAATATATTTTTCACGCATTACAACGGCGTGAAACCTATCAGGATAAAACCTCCGTTTAAAAGAATCCAGAAAAAAAATAGCTTGTTTTTTTCCTTCATAAATCGCGTATAGCAATTTTATGGTAGAATAGAAGTTTGCATTTGAGCTCAGCTTAAAAGCACTATAGTATGTTCAGTTTGTTCGTAGTAAACTAAACGGTCAAAATAATTTTTATTCAAAATCAGGTTGCTTGTTATATTAAAAAATATTTTATACATAAATTTTTATGTAAGATATTGCCTTTCACATGGATAACAGCATTGCCACGTAGTGGCCAACATAGAAAAACTTCCGAGGGAAAGTTTTTGTGTTTTTCCGTGGGGAATAATTATACGTGAAAATTCTGACACCCATATTCTTTTAGCTCAAGTTAAAGCTTTTTGTTTTAGCAGAAACAGAGCAATAGAGACGCTTTCCCCATCCTGGATTCGAACCAGGGTCCCTCCGTTTAGCCCGGAGTGTCTTGGACCGCTAGACGAATGAGGACAGGAAACAACGCTCTCTTTCTCCGTATGTAAAGGTGTTAAGGTATTATTACCCTCCGCAGGGATAACACAATTGCCAAATATGGTCAACACAAGAAAGCCTCCGGGGCGAGATTTTTGTGAGTTTTCGTGGGGGAATTTATTATACAATAATTTTTGCCACCCACGTATATTTAGCTCAAACTAGAGCTTTCTGTTTTTTGAGAAAAAGAGGCGCCGTCCTCATCCTGGATTCGAACCAGGGTCCCTCCGTTGAGCCAGGAGGGTCTTCACCACTAGACGAATGAGGACAGGAACAACGTTCTTTTTCCTTTTATAAGGATGTAAGATATTATAAAAAAAGAACATCGCCCCGGAGGCTTTTCTGTGTTGACCATTATTTGGCAATTGTGTTATCCTTGTGAAGGGTAATAATATCTTACATCCTTATATACGGAGAAAAAAAGCATTTTTCCTGCCCTTGTTTGTTTAGCCGTCAAGATACTCCAGATTCAACGGAGGGACCCTGGTTCGAATCCAGGATGCGGACGGGATCTCTTTTTTTTCCTAAAACAAAAAAGCTCTAGTTTGAGCTGATAAACGTGAGTGTCGGAATTTTCAAGTAGCATTTTTTTAATTAAATAAAATAGAAGCATTAACTGCTGGAAATCTGATAATTTAATAGAAGAAGAGTACGAACACTTTAAACATTCATATATTTTATGGCGTTGCACAACCGTACCCCATGTGGGATAACTTATGGTTGTCAAATAAATTTAATGAGAACCCACAGGCGCAAGTATTTTTGCTTACGTGAACGCATTTATGTATATCGCTGTTATAAGTAACCGCTTATAATAAACGAATCTCGGTTGCGTAATTAGAAAATTCCCGTAATTAGCAGCAAAAATATTTGCAGCAACAGTGAACAAACTAAATTACATTTTTTTTTGGCCGTTTCCGTGGAGCGTCGACTTACGCGTAAGTGCTTTCGTCAGTTGTATTAATTATTCGCACTTCAACGAATACACTAATTAAGTAACACGGTGCAATGAAGGATGAATTGAGTGTTAACAAAGAGGAGGTAATTAGAGAGTATTTCGAATATTCCCAAGGAATTTATTATTTTCCCCAGTAGCTTTTCTTTCTCCTTAAACCCTTTTGATGATAACTTAAATTGGAAAAATAAAAATAAAAAGTCGGACAAAGGTAAATTTAAAATAGGAAATTGGGAATAAATTTTCCTGTAAACTAAGAAAGGATGATTTTCAGTTTTGATAAAAAACAAAAATATTGATTTTAAAGTAAAATAAAATATTTCTCAAATATTATGGCGACATTTATTCGAAGCCGCTATTAAATAAAAATATATTGCTATTCAATGACACATTTATAATATCATACATATATATTGTATATTACAGTATTTACAATATTTATATTTTAAGTTTGAAATAAATGATAGAATGATATAAACATCTAAGATATTTAGCTATTACAAAAAATTGTACAGTATAAAAGGGAATATTAATACTTCAATTAATAATTAATTTGTGAAAATAAGGAGCAAAATAGTGCCGAATAACGAAACTCATTTCTTTTTTAAACTTATTCTCATAAATCATGTAATTACACAGTGTTGTTATAATTAAATTTTGTCAACTAAGAAGGCTTCGTGGAACGTTGTATGGGTCACAATGACATGAAAGTTGGAAAACAGATACTTAGGATCGTGTGCTCGAGATTCATTATAAAAATAGTACATATGTTCCCGATACACGGCGCTTCAGTGCGACAGGTTTGCGGATCGTTTTCTATGGACCTGATCTTTTAAAAATTCTCATAACTAGAAGTCACACGGAGTGAGATCAGGCGAACGAGGCGGCCAAGCTGTTGGAAAGTAAAGGTTGGTCACATGTTTGTCAGTGAAAGTTTTCTGTAACACCTATTGAATTCAACGATGAATATGAGAATGTGCACTTTTCTACATAAAAATCGTATTGCAGCCGCGGTCACGTTGCTGCAGTTCTGGGATAACAAACCTTGATTACATATCCCAATACCGTTGTCCAGTGACGGGACAGGCTTCAAACACTGTCGGAATCACCTCTTCAAAGAAAAATAATGTCCAATGGCGAACGTTTCAGTGAAACCGTATTACACTGTCACTTTTACAGGGTAAAATAGCATTTGATAGTAGATTGTGCGTGGGTTTTCTGTTGCCCAAATTCAGCAGTTGTGCGTATTCACTTGACCATTCAGGTAAAAGTGGACCTCATCCCCACAAAGAATGTTTCATAACAGCACTGATTGTCATTTAGCGCAAGGAACTGCAGCGCACATATTCCGTGCACTTCAGGGATCCCATCGCACAGCTGGTGAAGCCCATGGATTTTGTAAAGATAATAACCCACGATTCGTTCCACCACTTGCCAAACGGTGAAATAGGGCATATCAGTGGCATGAGAAACAGCTATTACACTCACAACACTGTGTGGTGATTGGCAAGTTGCTTCCACGACCTTCTTAACCATATGTTCAACACGCGCAGAGACCACAGGCTCTCGTCTTCCACTCAGTAAAGGGCCTCGCGGTGGTAAAGTGGTAACGCGTTCGCCGGGCATGCCGTTATCGTGGATTCAACTTTCAACGGTGCCCCCTCACCAAAAAAACAGACTAACTGCCAACTGTAGTTGGTGGGTTAGTTCCTCAGGCCATAAGAGGTACGGATTCATGGAGAAATGGTGGTTCCTGGCAAAGCAAGACCGCTTTTGCCCTTGAACTGTAAAACAAAGAAACGAACTCACTCTACATGGTAAAATTCCGGTTCTTTCGAATTTTTTCATTATGTCGCGTAGAGCGCTTGCAGTCATTGGTTCTCGGCGTATCTGGTTCTGTCGAAGGTGAGCTTTACCTGAGTAGTCATTTCCATACGTTTTTACAGAAGCTGTTTTCCTACAAATCACGTTTTAGTGCCATTTATCAGAAATTTTTTTACTACAAGCCCTGACAAAAAGTATCTAATCACTGCATTAAACAGCGCAACAACTGGAATGTAATAGAGATTCTCGTGCGTAAATAATCAGATGTATTTTGTTATACAGTTAATCACAAAAGTATTCGGTCACCTAACATTTTACATAACTTTATATGCTTAAAAATACAATATCTATATATTAATCAATAACCAAATACCTTTTATGCGACATTTTATGTTCGTTTTTTAACATTATATGTAAAAATAAATATAAAAAAACAAAACATACTCGAGAATAGCGACATTATACAACATAATGCACTAAATGGGTCATACAAAAGTATTAGTTTACCTGATGTATTCCTTTGCAATACTTTTTCCGTATACTACTGTATACGCAAATTACAGTCGTAAGTTTGACGTCAGATAATGTTTAGACAAAACCAATAAAAGAACCTCGTCCAGATTAAAAAAAAATCATAAAACCGAGCTTTAAAATGGCGAATACGCGAGAGATTAGGTGAAAAAAATTATTATTAAATTAGAAAAGTGGAATTTTTCTCACAGAGATATTAAGAAAGTGACTAAAATTCCACGTTCAAGAATGAAAAGCGTATTAAAAAGGTGCCAGCAGGGATACCTAATAAATAGACGCCAAACTGGACGGTTAAAAATTGTAACTGATCGTGAAGAGAGGAAACTTATCCGATGTACCAAAGTAAAACCAGCACAGGAAATTTGCTCTAGAGTTAAATAATTTTCTGAAAAAAAATGTAAGCTTTAAAACAGTTCGTGAAACACTGCGAAATAATGGATATCGTGTACGACTTGTCAGAAGAAACCCTGTATTATTAAGGTAATTTAAAAACAAAACTGGATTTCGAAAACAAAATCGTCGATAATGATCAAGGTTTCTTAAACATTGTTAATTTTAGTGATAGATCAATGTTTATGATGCTCAACACAGGCAAGAGCAAAATTGTGTGGAGGGAGCCTAATTCACAGTTCAGTCAACTTAATCTCTATACCCAGACGTTTGGAAACCCCACCCATTCGCCTGATTTGAATCCTATAGAACGTTTATGCGAGGAATTGAAAAAAACAGTTTATAGAATTGCCATAAAAAATAAAAATGAACTGAAATTGCATCTTCAAAGAGAGTGGGACAAAATTGATCCCGATTGGACTAGAAAACTTATAAATTAAACACATTCGACCCTGAAAGTAATAATACTTGCGAAGAGAAACTCAACTAAATATTAAAGAAATTGTTTTTCATGTTTGTATTTTATATTTTTACCTTGCATTTGCATTCCGGTAGGTGGCCGAATACTTTTGTGTGACTCATTTAGTGCACTGTGTTGTTTAAAGTTATTGTATGCGAGTATGCTTTGTCTGTTTATCTTTATTTTTGTATATAATGTTAGAAAATCAATATCAAATGTCACATAAAAAGACTTTTTGGTTATTGACTATATTTAATACTTTGAAGCATATAAAGTCATAAGAAATGCTAGATGGCCGAATACTTTTGTGAACAATTGTATGTCATTTAAATGTGTGATGATAGTTAAATATTATAAATGATAAATTAAATTTTTGCATATATAATACAATGCCAAATAGGAAAACAACAATAATCTTTGCTGGAAAATAAATACGATCACAGAGGTTCAGACACGAATGATTGTTTGTTTAGGTGTTTTATGGCGCAAGAGCATCTGGGCTATACTGCGCCCAAACACGAATGGGATTTATGTAAATTTAGAAATGTGTGTGTGTGCACGCAGAATATATAAGAGCATAGTAGTTAACAGGTAGTTAGCAAAGTAGTTAAAGCAAGAATTAAACTTTGCAGCTGTTTCGGCGCTTGTTCATGTAGTGTAAGAAATGACTTTCAAGAAAGAGCTCTCAACAGATTTAAAAACAAGAATTGTTCACCAACCGCCGGACGGATTTTCCCAAAGACATGTCGCCAAATTGGCTAATTGCGCTCAAAGTACTCTACGTTCTGTAAGAAAACAGTATCTCATGACTCCTAGCGTGGGAACTTGCATCTTAGGGCTCGCTCGCCATCTACCTCACCAAGAGAAGACAGAAAACTTTATGATCATGCTTTAAAAAGAAACATCGATCCACTTCCCACCAGCTGAATTTCGAATGGTCTAGATACTGCATAAAATAAAGTGACCATGTGATAAGAAATCGAATGAATTCAAAGTGGCTTCACTTTTGTAAAGCAGAAACAAAACCTTATTTAACAGATAAAACGCTTCGTTTAAAATGGTGTAAAAAACATGTAAAATGGGGTATTTGTAAATAGGCAAACGCCATACTTAGTGATGAATCTTATATTTGTTTAGGGACAGGTGATGATAACGGTGCATTTATCTGGAGAAGAGCAAATGAAATATTCAGCAAAGAATGTGTAAACACTAAAGCAAAGTTTCCTGTATCATTTACTGTATGGGGTTGCATGACGATCTATATAGTTGAAAAATATGTATAATCTTCACATCAGTAAATTCCGAAACTTAAGTTGCAAGTTTGGAACATTTCTTGCTCCATAACGTCGAAGAATGGTCTTATGATACCAATGATTTCATTTCACAAGTATGTCACCGTTGCATTCACATCGTGCCACTTTTGCAAACGTGTGGTGGAAAACTGTCTTCAAAACAATGAATACAATCCAATTAATGTTCCGTCGTGGCCTGCAAATAGCTCGGACATCAATACCATTGAAAATGTGTAGAACATTTTGAAGAAGAAAATAAATTCGAGAAGACTCACGAATTCAATTGCATTGTGCCAAACAATAAGAGGAAGTTGGTATGAAATTACCCCAGAATATTGTAGGGGTTTTGCAGAGTCCATGCCGAATAGAATGAAAGCCGCCATTCGTGCCAGAGAAAGAGATTCACGAAATATTTAATTTTGTGATCGGGTACCTTTTCCTTATCAGATACCTTTTTTCTTCAAAGTAATATTGCTTTCATTAAATTTTCACCATCAAAACTGTAATATATAATTCAGTTTATATATATTTCTATTCTTTGATATGTGTTTCTGTTCATTCTAAGTTTGCATTTCTTAAAATGCAGGCGTATAAAAAATAGAAAAATTATATATGTGTGTTGCCATTGTAGAAACAGGTGATCGGACACTTTTTGCCAGGGATTGCAATATATTTTGCAATAAATATCGAGCGTATGGTCTGAATTATATGTTATCCAAATTTTATGTCATTGCGACCCATACAAATCCATACGCAACCTGCTGAATTGGGAACGTTTGATTTCGGCAACCTTGTACACATACCAAATATTTACTGTTTTTTTCGAACTGTGAACAATGAACATTCAACGACGTCCCTAAAACGATTTTAGCAAAATATATCAATCCGGTAAATATAGCTGTTTGTTTTTTCTTCACATCTTAAAATCTCAAATACACAGAATTATCCAATTACATTTTTTAAACTACTTCTAAATGTGTATTTTCTCAAGACGAATCTACGATATTCACAGAATGTACTAGCAATCTCTTTCACCCTTGATCTTTTTCCTTCTTCTACTCACGTTAGCAGATGGCATGGCCTGAATCTGAAAAGCACTAGGTTACTAGAAATAACATCAAAATTATTTAAAAAAAAAACCTTTTACCCCAATTTTAACGGACTTACCTATATCTAAATAAAATGCCTGCGTCAATTCAATGCTTTATTCTGCTCAATATAACGATCTCTCAAATAAGGACAGAAATCTGCCCAAAACAGTGTCTTGTTTTATATTCTCCTAAAAATTACTGTTTTCTTTCTATTCATTAATTCTCCGAAAATAATGTGAATTGAGGCAACCTAAATTGAGAAAACTATGTTTTTACGAAATACGTTATCTAACTGGAGAAGAGCCTCGCTACCAGCTATTTGCTTAATGTTCGCCTTCAGTTCCAATCTATTCATATAAATTTATATGATTATATAAATATGTATATTATCTGATAAATTAATTATATTAAATGATATATTATCTATATGTCAAAATCCTCAACAGTAACATTGGAATTATAGCTGAAACAGGAGTACCAACAATAAATGTGTATGGGTTGAATAAATTTATTTTTCTAATCTTACTTTGATATATTTCTGAGTATCTTTCACTCATATCTATCTTTCCATTCATTAGTTTCTAATACATATTATTAGCCGTATATATTAAGAAAGAAAAAACGTTGATCTAATAAAAGCTTATATTACAATGTCCATATAACATGTTTAGGTTATAATGACACCTCTTACAGGTTGACTCAACGAAATGCGTTAAGAAGAATTTTTAATAATATTCATAATATTGTCAGAATTCACATGTCTATAATCGCATATTAAACATGAAATATCGTGTTCACTAACATAAGAATAAGGTAACTATATATTTCTGTATTTCTTAAATTTTACACAACTTAATTAAACGTGGAAGAGAAGCAACTAAAAGCAGCGATATTTAAAATTAAGCATTTAATTAAATTAGGAATATTCATCCATTGAATATTCATGCATTTTTTTAAATTTTTCTTTAAAATTGAATTTTGTGTTTTGAATTGCATTTATTCTGATTATATGGGAAAAAAGTATAACTTGCCAAAACTATTTAATCGCATTTTTTTAAAATCATAAGAAGGGAAATTTATAAATTTCACTTTTACATTTAACAGTTTGAATCAGAAATATATTAATTTAAACACATTGAATATCTGGTCAAATAATAATAATAATATGATGATGATATTAAATATGGAAGTGCTCTATTATGTGTCAAAAAGTGATATTGACGTTAATTTTCTTCATATATTCAATCCTTTTCCTTGAATGCATATTGTTTGAAGAGAAATTTAATCATTTTTATGATCAATTTCAATTATATTAATATCTTTCATAATAATGTCTGTTTTGTTACCGACTATTTCCCACTAATCGCGGTGGTTTGGGATATGGCAAATACTTCACAAAATTATAAACATTCTGATTAAATTTTGTTTTGGTTTAACGATAATTTTTTTCTGATCCTGAAAGTCTTTAACGGGCCAAGTTTAACATATCAGTAACATTAATTTTAATTAAAGTATTTTACCATACCTCTCTATCACACAAACATATCTATTTTACTATTATTTATATTGACGATACGCACTATTTTCTTAGATCTCCTAGTTTCATTAGTTTTTTAACTATTTATTCGTTGCCAGATGTTAATTAATTTTTAGGCAGAACCAATTGACAAATGTTTATACTATTTATACTGTTTCAACTAGAACTAGGAGAAATAGTCAAAATGGGAAATAAATAGCCCCGGGGGAACAAATAGCCAAAACGCTGGCTTGTCGATAGTTCTTATTACTATTATTATTATTATTCTGGCTTATCAATATTTGAAGCATATATCTATTAATAATGAAAATCATATAAGCAATACTTCTAAATATTGTTATATAAAATGTATTTAATCAGTCAAAATTGTATTAACTTATCCGAAATAATTTGCTTTTATCACTGCATTATTTACCCGGGACCACTATTAAATGTATATGTTATTACTGAATAATATATTTACAATTCATATACAATGTGATACATTTATTTTACTGTTGAGTATACGACATTTGTGTGTATACAATATGTTTTATATATGCTTGAAATTATATGGATCATATAGCGTTATTATGTTTACCCAGATTTAGTGTTTAACGTCATGGAATGCAATTTTATTATTTAGAATACAATTTTACATATATTTTATTTAATATATATAGCATTTGTACTACATAATTAATATATAAACATTTACTATATATACACACATAAAATTAACCATATTATGTGGTATAGTGGTACATTAAACCAGGTCGGTGCAAAGGATTTGGAAAATAAAGTAGCTTTTTATGAAAAGGCGGAGGAATTTTGATAAAAAGAAAATAATTTTCTCTCCCAGTAAATTTTAATTTAAAGCTAATAATTTTGTTCAAATTAGGGAGTTATCCCACCCACACGGTTTCTTTTGCACAGTCTTAAATTGAACCACATAATATATGTATTGTGTAACATTTATTCAGATAACTATATCACAATAAAGTATAATGGAATGTGATTCAGAGCTTAACATATCATTTTATTTTAGGCCATTACAATACCCATAAAGTCCACTGTAGATATTAAGATCCCGCATTCGCAGCTTGAAATCAAATTAGGAATTTCGTTCTTCAGTTACGCCGAGAAAGGAATTTCAATTGGAGTTCTAGAGTATAATGTGTTAAGCTCCAATATAGGAGCCTGTTGAAACTTATGGGATTTGAATGTCTGAAAGTGTCGAGTTTCGCAGAGATCAATGGCAGATCGGCGATGCAAGTTAGCGAACCGTTGTTTTAACCAGTCCAGCATTACCATTTTCACCGAATTGCAAACGTATTATATTTCACGCTCCGATCGCACGTTTAATAACTTAGTTGATGAATTGGACTTCTCCAGGAATGTCAGTTGTATGATATTGGCAATGCTTCGTAAGTGCATTGGCAGCGGATACATAGGTATAAAAAGTACAAAACTGGGTAAATTTGACGAGGATTATAACACTATTTAATGGTATATGATAGTAAATACTTGGGAACAAATGTATTCATTTCCCTATATTTCCTTAATATCGTGATAGATATATTATATAACGATATTGTAGAGATTCGGCGATTGTGTTAAGATTTTCTTTATCAATAAAAATTCTACAAAAGTAATGCTACAAAAACCAGCGCTATCAACGTTACGTCAACGCTCGTGCTATCGGATTGAAAGAGGCTGGTTGGACGAATCGAAGAATCGCTGGACATGTGGGTCGAAGCGATGCGGCGATTGGACGGTGCTGGCAAGAGTGGGTCAACAACGGCGTATAGCGTCGAGACTGCGACTGTCGACCTAGGGCCACAATAGAACGGGAAGACAGAGCGATTGTCGAAAACGGCTGCCACAGCGGATTCGTTGTGCTACCCAGCCGTGGCCCATACGGTATCAACATGACCCTCTGCAGACGACTGAGAGAGCGGAATTTACGCTCGCGCCCACCGTTACGCCACTTACTTCTCACGCCTTTACACCGTCAAGTCCGATTACAGTGGTGCCGGGCTCGATCAACTTGGAACTGCGCTGACTGGGGACGTATAGTCTTTAGTGACGAGTCCCGTTTCCAACTGTGTCCTGACGACAACCGCAGACGTGTCTGGAGACGTCCAGGGCAGCGTGGGGATAGTGCCGCTTATTATCGTACGGCACGTGTTGCTATGAATTGTCTTCAAGCTTGCCCAACACTTCCTTGGCAAGCTAGGTCTCCTGATCTCTCTCCCATAGAGCACATTTGGGACGCTATGGGAAGGCGATTGCAACCATCCCGGAATGTTGACGATTTAGCCCGACAGTTGGAGACAATTTGGCAAGAAATTCCGCAGGACACCATCCGGGATCTTTATCAGTCTATGCCACGCCGGGTGACAGCTTGCATCCAGGCCAGAGGTGGACCAACGCCTTATTGACTTCCTCCCTTTGTAACGGTCAAACTCTGCAATAAATCATTCAATTGTTCTGAAATTTTAATCGTTTCTTTTTCTATGTATGTTCTTCATATCCACCAATTTTTATCGCAATCGGACAACTCCTTCTTGGTGCGTCGATTTGTTTGTTATAGTATTTTAAAATGGCTATGAATAAAAGGAACAAATAACTTCTGTAAAATTGTTCTGGTTACATATTCATCGTAAGACCGGTATCTTGTGCTAAGCGGCATCTTAGTGAATTGCTATGATGCAAAGAACCTTTTATTGCGTAAGTACTGATTGGAAGCAAAGTCTTGGTATTTCCGTAAAAATTTAAACTATTATTTTTTTCCGTACTGACACGATTAAAAATCGAGTAGAGCCCTTTCTCTCCCTCTCTCTCTTCTCTCCCTCTTTATTTCAATGCTTAGACGTGTCGCAGCAGCTATTGCCATCCATGGCCGCTACACAAAATACAGATTTCTTCATGATCCGCAAGTCGCACGGGGCTGTATTTCCAATCATTTTACCCTTGTGCCTTATGATATTTGTCTGATAGATATTTTATTTCTAATTTTTAATGGTATTACATTTTGGAAAGCTAGCAGTGCATGTCACTCCAGTGAACGTGTTTTTTTCTTCAAAATCCATCATTTTCTGTTATCTAACCCTCTCAATGTATAACAGTTTAAACTGTCGGATGGAGGAGGGTATTTGTAGAATAGTTGACGTAATGGTACGGCAATAGGCGATAGACATCACCCTGTGGTATATTTACCGCTAACCAAGATTACCTGGGAGCAGGTGTGGACTGGGTGTTCTCAAAGGACGCATACTTTGGATTGTTATAGGACACGAGTCCTATAGCCCATGATGGTGCACCGACCCAGTCTACCCTGCCTGCGAGTCAAAACTAAAGATTCCGAAGTCGTTTTCATTTGTCTACCAGGGCAGTGATGCATCAACTAGCAACCAAAATCGAATCTGATCCTGTGTATAGGTGTCAACAATTCGGCTGCAGAAATCAATTAATAGATGAATTTATTAATCTCGATCAGTTCTCAAACTCCGTTAACGAAATCATGTCCGTATGGAAATAGCACGTAGATCGAAAAGACATTTATTCAAGACTCACGTAATTTCTACGTAAATGTAAAGCGCTTTAATATGCTTCGGCGAGTTAATAATTAAACCAATCCTAGGGTTCACTCTCTGGTCCAATAGAATGTAAGTAAACAAGTATTTGACTGCAAATTTTGCGGACCTCTGAGAAGACTATAATATGAACCAACGATAAACCAATGGGATTATACATTCTCAGCGAACACTAAAAATTTAACTCCAATTGAATATACGATGGACAAAGTGAAAAGATTAGTCCAAAACGTAGAACTCTTTCTCAACTCTGGACACCATAAATATGTCGTTTCTGTTTTTGTAAGGACAGCACACAGAAATTAAAAATAACCTAATTCAAAAAATATATACAACAAAGTTGATATCGCGAGAGGAAAATGTAGGACGATACATTATTTGTCAGCTGTTTAAAATAATTTGCCTTTTTCATGTATTTCTTATTGTTGCATTAAAAATAATGTTCGTTTCAAACATAAATTTCAGGATTTAAAGTCGATGATGTACCTAATCGATTAAAATACAAGCCTTGTTAATTAAATTACTCTATTGGGAAACCAGATTATTTATACGTACTCTTAAATTACATAATTTATAAGACCATGTTTTATTTTGAACACAATTGCGGAATCGATATAATAGACTAAAAGAGAGATGTCTTTCTTATTAAAATTGTTCACACTATCCTTCTCCTCTACCTCCTAAAAATAAAAATGAAGCAGAAATATTTCACTTTGCTGTGTATTGTTTTCCTTTAGATAGGAAGACGAGCTTTGAAGTAGAAAAAAATAAGAAAAAACCCTTGGCAATAAAAGCCATAAAAGTGTACGCCAAACCCGCAGAATCTATGCAGCTTGTTAGCATAGTGGCAACGAATAATGGGCACACATTAAAAAGGCCTCCTTGCCAGACGTTCTCCTGAAGCCATAAAGTGGTGCCACAAGTCGGTATGAATAAAGCCATTTAGAAAACACCAGCTTCAAAGCGAAACGAAATGAAATTTCTTTAATTACATCGGGAGAGATGCACGTATTTCACAAAAAGCCGTTAGTTTTGGAGATTTTTTTCTCTTTTAGTTTTCCTCAGGCACTTCGTACGAGTTTAGGACGAAGAAGAAACAATTATTTCGCGAGGCATTCTGGTTTTATTTTGCAAGGTGCCTTATCTGGCTAGCGAGAAGTGAAGTGCTTTATGCCTCCATTCATTACATTATGAGACGACATTGGCATTTTTTTAGCGAGGCGGGAAATATCTAGATATGTTTATAATTTATTTGTTTTTTTAGAGTAATAATTGACGTTATCGCTTATTCTGGAGCAATTTTCCTCCTCACGCGTTTTAAATGGGTGTGCATTCGATATTTTACCACGTTTTTGATCTAATCTGCTCGCATTGTTCGGACAGACAGAAGAGCATTCTGGAGGATTGAAGGCTCTTCTAAAAATCGATACAACTATCGATTCGAGCACAAAATCGTAATCGATAAAACCGATAACGCATGATAAAGAGTTTGGAAATCGAATTTGAATCATTTTAGGATATATTTTTGCTTTATTTCTTAGTGAAATAGCTGACCACTGAGTAGCACATAACTACATAAGATATATCCATTCACCTTATTACACCTGAAAGAAATGCCCGTTGTTTTTAAAGTAAAAATGCCATCGATCTCAGTTGCAAAACGACGTTCAAGAGACCACTGAATTTTGACGCAAAGGACAAGTGACGCCATAAAAAATAAATAATCTCAGAACCGAAAATATATTTATTTGAAAAAATTTATTGATGTCGTTATATCTCGCCAATAAATTTTTTGCAAACATTCTTTGATTAGATTGTGAAGTATCTTCTTTATCTTTATTAATTTCAGAACATTAAGGCAAGGTATTATATTTTTTTTAAATGGCATTATTAGTCTACGCATGTTTTATTTTAAAAATTTTATGTTTTGGCAAAAAGATAAAATTGTAAACAATTTTTGAGCTCAGAATTCTTTTTACTACGTGGTTCTGAATTCGAAACCTGTTTACAATTTAAAATATGCTGTGAAAGTTCTCGTGAAACCAAAAAGAATACAGATTAATGTGCCAAGTAACATATTACAATGAACCAGTATGAATCAGAGAATCAGTGTCCCATATGATAGCTTATATTGTTTTAAACTTGGGAAAGAATTAATAGATTGCAGGGAGGGGAAAACTGTGTTTCGAATGTGTGAACTCATGCTATCGATTTGCCCGTTTCCTCGTTCCGGAACACTGAGTTTTAAATTAATTGAGAGATGTGATTGGGTAATAAACCGTGTTGAGGTAATTGAAGATTTTTATGGAAAAGTAGCCGTGTTATTTTTAAGGCAATTATCCTTAAATTTAATTCATAGTTTAAATATAACTAAGTAACCTACATCGTTAACACAAAAAATTTTGTATTGTGGTTTATATATAACTTTTACCTCTAATACATGTACTCAAGCAGAATTTTCTCTCTGCCTTTATAATATCAGCTGTCAAACAGGCTTTTATGTTTACCTTAATTTTTATACGGACAAAATCTTTCACCTTCAGTATTAGGAACACATATGTTCATTTTACAGGAAATTCATTTAATGTCTTCTTTCTGTCAGCAAAGAATCCAATTCGTATACTACATCTCAAAATAACCATAGAAAAATACTTTCATTTGACGTAAATTAATAAACATTATGCAACGAATAAGTATATTGATTGACTCAATACTTAGAAATTTAAGTTCTGAATAAAAAATGTTCGAAAAATGTGGAGTTGAAAAAAATCTTTAAAATTTAAATGTGGGGGAACCTCGTGGGCGTAGTTTTACTAGACTGATAAATTGCTTTGATTTCAAGAGCTGACAGCGTCGTTTTTTAAATAAAACAGATAACATTGTTTCTTTATGGACGAATTTGCGATACATTTTGAAATGCAGTTCAGTGTGTTCTCTTCAAGATTAAGACCGTTCTGAATGTTGTAAAAAATTTAAACTCCTAAGTTGAAAAATATCTGCATGATCCTTTATAAATATGTTTTTTTCCCTTTCTCTTCCCTTTATCCATTTTAGTGAATAACTCGTTACAGTATTTCTACAAATTTATTAGAAATATATTTACAGATGTAGCTTACTATTGACATTTAAAATATTTTTTATTTTTTTATGTATGGTCAGAGATAGGAATATAGGTTATACAATAATTTCTGCCACCCACGTATAGATTATAGCTCAAACTAGAGCTTTATTCGTTTTGGAGAAAAAGAGACGCTTTCCCCATCCTGGATTCGAACCAGGGTCCCTCCGTTTAGCCCGGAGTGTCTTGGACCGCTAGACGAATGAGGACAGGAAACAACGCTCTCTTTCTCCGTATGTAAAGATGTTAAGGTATTATTACCCTCCGCAGGGATAACACAATTGCCAAATATGGTCAACACAGAAAAGCCTCCGGGGCGAGATTTTTTTTTATGTGTTTTCCCTGCGGAGGGTAATAACACCTTAACATAGGAATATAGGCTTTGCATAATAGTTTGACATGAAAATAAATCTACACACGTAGGTGACTTTTAAATACTAGTAAAAATACAATAATTCGAATACTTAAAACATCGTCACAGTATACAGAAGTTAGAAATAATGATGACGTCATAAAATATGGAACTGAAAATCAAGCTAATGCATAATATCTAGATTTTGATTGGTCTAAAAACGTAAATTTTGCGTCAAGTACACGTTCTAAAGCTGGACTGTAGTCAGCAGGGATGAAAGTCGTGACGTCACATGGCTACCGAATCCCGATACGGCAGTCACGTAAAGTTATGGCTTCCGAATGCCTATGTAATTATACACAGCAAAGTTTAATTTGTGCCAAACCAATTCTAATGGTATCGAAGGTTAAGGGCTTAGGAAACATCAAAATATGCAGCATGATACTCGCATTTTTCCATTTTACAGGAGTTTATCTCTGAACTATATAGACAAAATAAAAGGGTTAGTAGCACATATCAACATGAATGGCATTTGCAATGGAACATAGGGCAGCATTCCACTCATAGTGCCAGAAAAGCATGTTCGAAAAATGTTCAGCATTCACAAGAATTTAAAACCAGTGCATGAAAAAAGCAAGATGCGATATCCTATCATCTGTGCGCTTGATCAGGTGACTTGATTTGTATCTTGTGCTTTTCATGCACAGGTTTTAAATTCTTGTGTATACTTTACATTTTTCGAACTTAACATTTTTCTGACTGTATGAGTGGGATGCAGGCCTAGGTTCCATTGTAAATATTGCTCATCGTGTTCTACACCACCTCTTATTTTGTCGGAGTTCGGGGGCACCCTGTATATAATATGATAAACTCAGTTAAGAGACAAATATACAGGGTGTCTCAGCACCAGGGTTGCAAACATCTAGGAGGGGTAGGGTACACCTAGACGAACAATATTTGTCATAGAACTTAGGGTCGCAAACCACTCACAGCGCCAGTTCTAAAACCGTCCAGCATGCACAAATAGTGACAACCAGTGTATGTGAAGCGGAAAATGCGATGTCCTAATCATCTATGCACTTGAGCAGCTGACCTGAGTTTTATCTGGCGCTTTTCACGCACTGGTTGTAAATATTTGTGCATGCTGGACGGTTTTAGAACTAGCGCTGTGAGTGGTTTGCGACCCTAGGTTCTATGACAAATATTGTTCGTCTAGCTGTACCCTACCCCTTCTAGATGTTTATAACCCTGGTGCTGAGACACCCTGTATAGTACCATAAATTCAACCAGAACTGAAGATGCAACATGATAAATGAATGTGAATCTAAAAGAGCTAAGAGAATATACTGACGTGTATTGAAGGTCCAGTATCAGTTCCCTCTAAACTGGAGGGTTAACGACACATCAAATTAGCGAAAGATTGGTATACATTTTTCTTATTGCAAACATTAAAATGGGACTTAAATAATACGTTAAGATGGCACTGTCACACGATGAACTCGTAGGAAACTGAATATATCACACGATGAACTCGTAGGAAACTGAATATATCACACGATGAACTCGTAGGAAACTGAATATATCACACGATGAGCTCGTAGGAAACTGAATATATCACACGATGAACTCGTAGGAAACTGAATATATCTTTGATGAACTCGTGGGAAACTGAATATATCACACGATGAGCTCGTGAAACTGAATATATCACACGATGAGCTCGTAGGAAACTGAATATATCACACGATGAGCTCGTGGGAAACTGAATATATCACATTGAACTCGTAGGAAACTGAATATATCACACGATGAACTCGTGAAACTGAATATATCACACGATGGCTCATGGAAACTGGATATATCACACGATGAGCTCGTAGGAAACTGAATATATCACACGATGAACTCGTGGAAACTGAATATATCACGATGAACTCGTGGGAAACTGAATATATCACGATGAGCTCGGCGTAGGAAACTGAATATATACACGATGAGCTCGTAGGAAACTGAATATATCACACGATGAGCTCATGGAAACTGAATATATCTTACGATGAACTCGTAGGAAACTGAATATATCACACGATGAACTCGTGAAACTGAATATATCACGATGAGCTCGTGGAAACTGAATATATCACACGATGAGCTCATGGAAACTATGAATATATCACACGATGAACTCGTGGAAACTGAATATATCACACGATGAACTCGTAGGAAACTGAATATATCACACGATGAACTCGTAGGAAACTGAATATATCACACGATGAACTCGTAGGAAACTGAATATATCACACGATGAACTCGTAGGAAACTGAATGTATCACACGATGAACTCGTAGGAAACTGAATGTATCACACGATGAACTCGTAAAATACTGAAAATATTACATTATGAGTTTGTAGGAAAATGAATATGTCACACTATAAACTAGTAGAAAACTGAATTTGTCACAAGATGAACTCGTAGAAAACTGAACATATCACATGACGAGCTTATAGGAAACTAATGTGTCACACAATAAACTAATAGAAAACGGAAAATGTCACATGATTACCTTAAAGAAAACTGAACATATCACATGACGAACTCGTGGAAAACTAAACATATCACACAATGCAGTCGTAGGAACATGAAAATGTCATTTGATGAACTCGTAGAAAACTGAACATATCACACGATGAACTTGTAGTAAACTGAATATATCACATGGTGAACTCATAAAAACCTGAATGTGTACTGTGATGTGTTTATGTAAAACTGAAAATATAGTATACTACACTAAAAACATATCATCTCGGGTGATCTTTTAGTATCTTTTATTATGTGCTTGTATTCCAAAAACGAAGTCAAAAATTTTTTTTAATAAAATAGTAACATATAAAACACATGTATGCGAATAATAAAGTACAATTTGAGAAATAAAATTTCATAAAACAGATAAATGTCATGAACAAAACAAAATAAACACTTTCTTTAAATATTAAAATTTCACCTTTAAGTTATAAAGAGTTGTCGAATTAACGTATTAAATTAATTAAAAAACATACCTGCATTTACTAAGGTACGCATCGTTATGAAAATTAAAATTCAAAATCCAGCAACAAACATTTAATTATTCATTTTCGTATATTTCCTCAAGTACAAATACCATTGCATTCAAACTAAGAAATTGCACATTGAAACTCAACCACATGCAATTAATGATTTCGTTTATTTTTGTGCTAATTAAGTTTCAATTTGACATTTGCGGGAATTTTATAATTAAATTCGTTAAAGTATCGTTGCTTGAGCGTTATTTTAAAATGATAAGTAAAAGCTTTGTTATTAATTACTTCTCTGTTCCAAGCTAAAAAAACCAAATTAATTTGGAAGTCTGCTTCTGGTTTTGACATGGTATTATATCACAAATATTTGTCTTGTACTTTTCTGAAAAATTTGAAATTACCTTTCTTGGAGCATGTCTCTTACAAATGAAATTAATCAAACCGGATTTTAATGTGCCCTACTTTTCATTTTTGGAACAATTGTAGTAAAATACAGTTTCTGTAATTTCTGATCCTAAAATGAAGCATACTGCATTCATTGCAAAGTATTGTAACTAATGAGTTAACAATAAAACATAGGTAAATTATAGAAATTAACTTCTAATAATAGTTAAAGCATTCGAAACATATATTCTACGAACACCAATATATAGTAATCCCCACATTAAGGTTTTCAATAAAATTTTTAATAGTTAAATATAAAAAGTTAAATATGAATATTTATAATATATATAATTACAATATAAATTCATATAGAAGACTATAGATAAATTTAGACATGGTATATATAGTCTTTTGCCATATCTGTCTCCTGTCTCTATCTATATATCTCCCTCTCATAAAAAGTTTATGCTATGTATACATATATATTTATTATATTCAATATCGTACATATTATATTGGCTTAACGAGTAAATAAATATATATATTGTGCATACTATAAATAATGTAACTAAAAAAACTCTCAAACATATAATAACTCATGCGTCTATTTAGCTTCCATATAATAATTACGCCACAATAAAATATCAAGAATGGCTTAAAGGGGTCGATGGTCAAAGAAGATTGGCGACCCCTAGAACAACGATTATAGAGATTAAAATTATTCGATTTAAAAATCGATTTGTAGCAAAAATTTCAACAAATTGGTGATTTAGCAAATAAAATTATACTTTCAACAATTAAATCTTTTTTCCGCTTACTTAGATGGAATTACTATTAATGTTTTATATACAAAAGAAGTGACCATTCTAAATTTTAAAACGATATCTTCAAATATCTAATAGCTTTTGAAAGAACATATATTTACCCCGTCTTCCATTAACTTTCCGCCATTTATAGGTCGAACTCCACACGCCATGTTAAATGCAGTCTTCTCGCTTTTTAATTTATTTTTATACCTGCCTGTTTCCTGCTGTTGCCGGTTCCCTGTTCCGGTTTCATAGGTCTCCTCCCTCGCTCCGGTCAGGTGCGTGACGGTCCAGGTTTTATGACCAAAAGTCCTGAACCTCGAAGGTCGATTGTACACCTTCCTCCACCAATTCTCAATAAACATCAGCTTTATATACTCTTCTATACTTTTTCTCCGGACAGCATCATTTGCGGAGGGCCGGGGGTGGTGGGAGGGCACCAGAAGGAAATATTTCATCGTTTGGGCAGAAAATAGAAAGAGGAGGTTTTATCGCTTCCTTTTTCCTTTGCACGCGTTTGATGTAGCTTCAGTCGTAGCTTGTTAGTCCTGTTATGTGCTCGTACCTTCTAACAAGTTCTGATCCGACAGAAAGGCTAACGATCTTGGAGCCCCAAATTAAATGCCTCGATGACAGATACAGTTTACCAGCGCAATTGTAGCTGAAATATAAAGATTTAGCCAATCAAATAGCTATATTTATGATACGTAATATCTTCTGGAAATTGTAATGTTTCATAATCAACGTAAAAATGATCGAGCACCTTCATTTTTTAGAGAATCATCGCCTTTGTTAATAATAACATTCCTTTTAAAATGAAGAATGATGTCTCATTATTTAGGATATGGTTACATGAAATTTTATTTTACTTTGTTATATTATTCTATTCTTGATGTCCATAAAGCTTCATCATAGTTTTCCATGCTGTGTCTCCTAAAAGTGCCGTTTAAATCTCTGAAATAAAATATACTTTAAATAGCGTAGAATTTTGGGTTTCATGAATCCAAATAAAGTACTCTGTATAGCATGTAATTTGAATATGTTAGTACCATCTATGATGAAATGTGGAAATACAGCTTCATGAGAATTCAAAGCATACGCAAATAAATAATTAAAAATTGGGCAGTTACATTATAAATTTGTTTCTGAGCAAAAATTTTTCTAAAATGTATAACCTAATATCCTCGAAATTATATATATACAGATTGAATAATTACGGCTGAGCTGTGTTCACATAAAAAGAAAAGCTAACTGAATAAATCAGGTTATAAAATATTTATAAATAACTTATTGACAGTTTTCAAATAAACTAAGTTATTTATAAATTGGCAGCATAAACCGATACCAAACATGGATATGAAATATCATATATGTAATAAAATATTAAGTTTATGTATATATTTAATCCTTACGAAATAAAATCATCTTATTAATTTATTCCCTGTTGGGGTATTCACAGTAAATTTAGTGAAAGTTTAAGGAGGAAAAGAAACGCAAACATAAACGAGGAATATTAGGTTTTCCTCCCAGGAGATTTAAACAATCTCACTTATATATGTTTAAACGACATTCCCCTCTCCTTTCATATATTTCATGAGATTCATCCGATATTAAATTTGATATTTATTATATCAACTTAAGGATTTCCATTATCATGTTTGCTTGAAAACTTAATATACACATTCATTTCAAAATTATGTTTTCTGATAATGTAGCCATATATTTTTTAACTAGAATCTTTATTTTCTGTTTACTTTATAAATTGTTGTGTATTGAATATGGAGCAGAGCAATGAGGAATATGTTGGAAAAAGTAATGGATAGGATAGTGGTGACGGGTAAGAGGAAGAGGGGAAGACCACGTCTGAGGTGAAAGGATAAAGTGACCGAAGATCTGGAGGAGTATGGATGTAGTAGAGAAGAGGCATTGGATAGAAAATTGTGGAAAGGAAGATTAAAAGACCATAACGCCTACTCCTTATAAACATAGAAAAATGACAAAGTGAAAGAAAACGACGTCGACGACTTTATAAAATGTTGTCTGTAAATATAGAGTCTACCAAAAGTCCTTATAACATTTAAAAATATATAAAAGAATGAAAAAATCATCACATCGATGTTCGCTTTGCCCGATACATATTACCTTAATGTGAGTTTTTTTAGCATAATAAAATTATTTAGTTTCAAAGTCGCTAATAGGTGGCGCTGACGCTAACCTATAGGCTAGAAATGTGCACATAAATCTCTTGTTAAAAAGCTAAGTTCTCGGTGTATCTTTCATTCGACTCATTAATGGACTGAATGTAAAGAGTTTCTGCAAAACTGTTAACTTTGGCAGAGCAAGTTTTTTTAATAAAATTATTTGTGAATGGAGAGTTTGCATCAGATGCTTTGCGAAAATCCGTTCACAGAAATATTTAGAGAAATGAAGAAGTCCCATCACGTATGCTGGGCTGTTTAACCTCGCCGAAATATTTTATAGAAACTGATTCGTTGGAGGACCGTCCATGAAGTGGAAGATTTTCGTTAATGGAGTTCCGTGTCAGTGTTGTGGCATTAGAAATTGTCTCATCCCTTGTGGTGGAGGCAGTATCGAATACTTGCTATAGTACAAAAATTGAAGAGCTTCACACAATATCTATTTCATTGTTTTTAAATCTCCAAAGCGCCATTTATCCATGACCTTTAAGCCCAGTGTTTTTAAGGCGTTAAAAAAATCCATATCCAGATAGAGCTGTTAACAGGATGATGTTATATGGTTTGAGCCATCTTGGAAATGCAATCAGCCCCCAAAGGAGAATATTTTTTCTCAAAATAAAATATTGTAGAATTTTATTTTAAATTTTTTGTTTTGTACGAAATTGTACATGACAATGGAAATTGTTCTTTGACGTTAAAAATGTATTCAAAATAGCTCTCTACTGTAGATCTTGTGTATGTAATTTTTTTTATATACGTTTGAGTCTTCATATACTTTATAATAAGGATTGGGGAAATTATAGAGAGGTATACTAAGATTCATAAGTTTTCAATATAAAATTTATGTTAAGAAATTTATTCATTAACGTTAAATATATTACTCTCCTTATATATTTAGTATCATTAAATACATTAATAAAATTCATCAAAATATTTCGACTTTTAAGCCTTTCCTGTAACAAGCTCTAGCTACAGGCCTGCATCCCATATAATATTTACCGCTCTAAACTCACTCCAATGCGATTACTTTTCTCTCCATGCTTTTTTAAGTTTATATGGACTTTTGGTTGACTCTACATTCCGTTTTTATAACACATGTAAAAATTATCACCTTAATTTGTATATAGGAGAATATTTGAAATCAGTAAGGACATTCGGAAATTTTAGGTATAAAACCTGTCTCTAATGTAAGTTACAAAATATTACGCAATCATCATTTAATAAATACTTTTTTAGTCTTCATGTTACGTGTATTTGTCTTGGATATTATGAATCAGTTGAGACGGACAGTTCATCTCCAGAGTGTAAAAAAAACTAGAAATTTCATTATATCTTTCTTTGCTTTTGGCTAACATAAAAATATAAAACAGTTTATTTTTTCAATGAATGTTTGTTGCCAATTTTATCCAACTTGCAGTAGAGTGCTTGAGAATATATCCGAAAGAGAAGTAAAACGGTTTCTTAGGTCATAGTTTTTAAACATTTTCTTATGTCGAAAATATTACATTTTTTACGAATTTTTTTGTTTTTTTTTAGGAACAACTTACGAAGCTGAACCTGAATTTTCAGAAGCGATTCCCAATGTTACGATACCTTTAGGAAGAGACATCCAAATGCCCTGCGTTGTAGAAAACCTTGGTTCTTATAGAGTAAGTAACTAAATTACATTAATTCTACATATCCATGATCACATTTAGCAGAGCTTTACTAAAATGCAAATGGAACAGAATGGATTTATATTAGAAAATCCGTAGAACGCATATTCTAAAATCGTGAATCTATTGTGTTTAAATCATATTTTTTGCAATTATTAAATTTCAGTGCTTAAATTCTCTCCTTAGATTTATATTTGATGCTTTACCCAGCAGTGGTAATGTGGTTAAGCATACGCCTGGGGCGCCATTTTTCCTAATTCGACACCCAACGGCGCCAAAAAAAATAGCTTACCGACTAGCTACTCGCTGTAATACAGGAGTTGGTTCCCTTTTCCATAAGTGTTTCGGATTCCTCGGAAAACTTTAGATCCCAGAAAATGATCCTTGCGCCCGTGAAACTGCAAGCAAATAAACAGTTTATTAAATTAAATTAATTTGACGACGTAGCATGACGCAAAACGACAAATAGAATGAATAAAAATTTATAAGCGTAGTAGGAATTTTTTTAATCAAATTTCAACGCATTTCGGACGTACTTAGTCCATACCTCGTCAGAAATGCACGTTAGTCTGGAATTGCACAAACAACGAAGTGTTGCCGATTTACTGCTAGGTTGTGTTGCTAGTTTGAGCCCGTTTCCGGTTGAAAAATTGTTATTAATGTTGGCTCTATCTACCGGCGGTGAAGTGCGACATTGAAGCAGGTGGGATGGTAGATGGATGAATGTTTAAGCGCAGATAATAGGATTCACCATGCTTGACTGAAATATGAAGTGGACCTGTGATCATTTACAATTTCTACTACGCTTATAAATGTTGTTTTCTATTCGTTATTTAAACAATCTATTACTCTACCAACTTTATTAACTGGGTCTGCATTTAATTAAATGACGTCATCTTTGTGTTAAAACGAGAAAGCTGGATCATTCTTTAAAAAAACTGCATTTTTATTGATAACCTCTTGGATATATTTAAAACAAAAAAAATATTTTGTACAGGGCACTTACTCGCGATTCGTTGTATTTTTTATTTTTATGGTAGGGATAAATTTTCAATATTTGGAGAATGCCCTTTTCTTATATTCTTTACTGTTCAGCTCATACTTAAGTAAATCGTTATTTTTTCCATACATTTTTATTCAGCAAAATTTTGGTATGATATGGTTAGCTCATTTTCATCATCTATCATATCATCATATATTTTCTAGAATCCTGGGATTACAGCGCCTCTGGCAGCCACCCTTATCAACTTATGTCTATCCTCTCTCTAATTTTCTAGCGTAGTTTGTCTCTTATTTTATAGAAGAGTTTGCCTCTTATTTTCTAAAACAGTTTTAGGCGTATTTCTATATTAGTTTGCATCTTATATTAAAACAGAGATCTATCTAGAATAGTTCGGTTTATTTTTTAGAATAGTTATCGTCTTATTTTCTAGTACCATTTGTGGCTTATGTTTACTTATGACATAAAATTCTTCGATACTGCTAGTTGGCTTCTAATGGATTATTTCTGATACTTGATAATCTGTAATTATGTAATCTGTCCTAGTGATTATGTTGCTTCTTCATGTTATGTTTACCATTAAACCAACGATGCTGTAGCTTCTACGTGACGCAGCAGGTTATTGTTTATTCTAAACCCTTTTATAGGATAAACAAATTTCAATTTTTAGGTATTTAAACTAAGTTTACACTTAGGGAAGGAACACTCTTCTCATGAGGGAGTACCTTGTGAACATCTCTCTCATATCGTTAGGTCATATTTTCTGTAATATATCTACAGTGATACTTACAAGAGCGGTGTTTTAAAGTGCGTAAAATAATGTTTTCTAAAGCTCAGGTGACAACGTTATTTTTTCACGGATTTTTGCGCCCATAACAATGTCTCGAAAGGGAACAGTGCCAATGGAGGCAATAAATTTGTGCGTGTCAGGTTGTGCAAAGCATTACGTTCACTGATATTTGACTCAAAGTCCGTTGGACGTCGATATCTGTGAATTTCTTCTCTCTGAGCCTCATTTCCTTTTATGTTTTTCAGAAGTCGTTTACAAATAACTGCCTTCTCTTTCCTAAATGGATGAATGCTGCTCATGTTAAGGCCCCATAAGAAAAGTAATAAAAATATATCCCAAATTAGATATTTAGTGGCCCGAGAACTTTCGAAATGTTACGGCGTTGCGCATAGATTGCAATACAGTTGCTGGTGGATCAAGCTACAATATAAATCAACATTTATTGGTGTAGTGATACAAGCGCCGATGTTATGACGTGGCTGGAATGGTGAAACGTTTGAAGAAAAGAAATATTTTCTGCGTTTGGTTGGGGCTGGAACCAAAAGATCTTCCACTTGCCGGGCGAGGCTTCAGCCCAGCAGGAGGTGGGGAGGTCGTGGGTTCAGGTCCCCTGGGCTATTTCTTTCGAACGTTCACCATCATCATCTGTGACATCGTCGCTGGTAATGCCACATAATCACACAGCACTTGAGTATGAGTAAAAGAAATACAGAGTGCGCCCGAAACTGGGTTGTCCTGACGTGTTGGAGAACTGAACCTTCAGGTTAACGAAGGTTCCGAACCTCGCTTCGCCTGGCAAGAAGCCCTACGATGAGACTCATTGTGTCACCCTCCAAGGGAGTGACCTCTATCCAGGCTGCTTCCAATTCAGCGCCCTGTTGATTGAGAACTGGTATTTTTGGAAAAAAAAGTGTGTGTTTGTATATGTGCGCACATACAAACGTACATAATTTAAAAAACAAACATTCGCCTTTCCGTCATTTTAAAATTTTTGCGTAGATTTCATTCATTATAACAAAGCAACTTAAATTTAATAAACAAAATAGTGGAAGATTGGGATGGCCTCCAGTTATTCAATGTCCGTGAAACGTGTGACTTTTTTTTGTTTTAATTTTTTCGAGCGGTTGGTTCTCTCGATGGTAACTTTTGATTTGCCCCTTGAAATATTCCTTGCCTCTTGCACTTCGAATCTCGCAAAAATACGAATGGAATCCGAAGGAGCGAGAGAGCGTGATTATCACGGTGGTCGAAGGCAAAGTAGCACACAGTTGACATAGCAGCAACAAAATGGGAGTCGAACGAAAAACTACGTAAGCGTGACAAATATTGGGCGAATGGGAAGTTTGATTTGCCTGTTTCAGATTCAGCTATTGGAAATCATTGATTGTGCCAAGTAGTTTTTATTGAGCCAAATTACTCGAAGTTCGGATGTCGTTATCCGACGCAAAATTGGACGAGTGCGGGACATTTGACAGAGGCCGTTTAATACGTTGTCTGCAGTTTGGCCAAAGTATCGAGTTCGAAGTCGCATATTTCTCAGAGCCGTAGCCAGGCTGGGGCTCTAGGGGCTGAGCTCCACTGGAAAATGTAGTCAGCCGACCCTGAAAAATATTTTTTCTCAAAAATCAAGTATTGTAAAATTTTATTTTAAAATTTTTGTTTTGTACGAAATTGTACGTGACAATGTATTAAAAATAGCTTTCTTCGGTAGATCTTGTATATACAATGTATTTTACAGAGGTTTGTATCTTCATATACATATATAAGAATAGGGGAAATTATAGAGAGGTATACTAAAATTTATAAGTTTTTAATGCAAAATTTATTTTAAGAAATTTATTTATTAATTTTAAATATATTAGTCTACTTATATATTTAGTGTTATTAAATATATTAATAAAACGCATCAAAACATTTGCGAATTTTAAGGCCCCTCTGTAGCTTTCTGAACCCCCTGTAATTTCCAGAGCTTCCTGTAACTTTCATAGCCCCCCTTGTAACAAGCGTCTAGCTACGGGCCTGGTGCCTCTAGTTAAGATTCTTCCGGAAAATGTATGTGTCCACTATCCTATGATGGCGCAATGGTGACGCATCCGTCTCTCGCAACCTTAATTTGAGTTTTACTTTCAATGGCATCGTAGAACCTGTACCGTTACATACTGTACCAGTTACATACTGTACCAGTACCGTACATAGTGTATTCCGGTGCTCTTGGCCGCAGAGTCTCTAATTCCCCAGAAAAGTGTACGTGCCACCGCAGCTTGATTTCCATTGTCCTTGCATCATGAAAACGTAAATAAGCTAACAAACAAATCTTCAGCATAGCTTCATTTACATTCAGTGGCGAGAAGAAAGATACAGAAAATTTATCACAATTGTTCTGTCGACGAAGAATGTACCATAAGTTTGTTAAATGCCATGAATTATAGAATTAGTAACAAGTTTTAAGCCATAACGAAATTATACGATTAGTCTAAATTTTAGTTGAAGTCCTTAGTCTCGATACGGGTGATGTCAGTTTAAAATGGCGCAGTGTATCTGGAATCTTGGCAAAGAAGAAAATTCTAATCCGCTAAGAATTTAATAAGAAATTTAAAAGCAGAATACTCAAGACAGTTCAAGAAACTTGGATAATATATGGATGTAAGCGTTGGACGATAAAAGGAAGCGAGAACTGAAATGCAGATACAAAAGAAAGACGGATGTTGAGAATGTCCCTGGTGGTAATACTAATGGACAGAACACGACACAGACGTAAGAAACGAAATGAAAACAATACAAGTTTAATATAGACTGAGTCCGATTCAGGGTGATGTGTCTTGTTCTTCTATAGATAGGAGCTCTAGTGTAAGCTTAAGAGTGCGTGGCAAAAATTGATATATATATAAAAATTCCCCACGAAAACTATAAAAAACGTGCCACTGTGACTTTTTGTGTCGACCATTTGGCAATTGTGTTTACCCTGTGGAGGGTAATAATGCGTTGCATAAAATCTTAATAGAGGAGACTGGACAAAGGGGACTTAGAATGTGGGGGCAAGTTTTGGGAAGGGAGTCATCTATTACAAAGAGGAAGAAAAAAAAAACAATGAGAGAAATAGGAGGAGAGAGAGGGAGGGAGAAACACTAACAATAAAAAGCACTTAAGGAGGCAGATGGCATTGGTTTCTATTATTATATACTTATAGGCTAGATAGGAAACACCAGAAGCGCAGATACCACATCACTGATCTCGAATAGGAAAGCAAAATTTTCTATTAATTGCAATTAAAATTTAACCAATTATCTTAGAATTTGGATCTGTTAACCTGGTTTATGGTCAATTTAAAATATATACAAAGAAAGCTTGTTCTTGCAAAGGCGTGCTAATAAATTGTCCAAATTTAATGTATAAAATAACTTTGAAAACCAATGTGCATGCACCATTTCTTTTCACGCAATCGGGGATTATATGACGTCATTGTATGAGTTAGGCACTGTAAACTGCATAACACTTAATCATTACCAAATATCAGTAGCTGATGCCAAGAAATGAATTATAAAATATTTAACGCAAAAATTTTGTTTCATTTTCTAACATTTTACAGCTATATTAAATATTTTATTTCATATTAAATTTCAAACTAACATTGCTGATATTTGTAGAATGTATAAGAACGTGTGGATCGCAGCTGTAATGCACGCTAACGAAAAAAATATTTTAAAAATATGAAATATATATATTTTAGAATATAGCTTTAGGATTCGTTGCATAGAAATATAACCAAAACAGTGATTTTTAAAGAAGCCCACATTATTTGATCTAGCCACTAGGTACTGGCAATATAATAAAAAAAATCGAGCGTTGCAATAACAACAATTACGCATAGCGTCAGGGGCGGATTTAGAGATCATTCCAGGAGGGGGATTAATGATTGATTTTGGAAATGATACCTCATCGCGCAATTACCTTGTATCTTTTCAATATTAAATTTTCATTCGAGGGGACAAGCCCCCCCTCCACCCTCTTCAATCTGTATCAGCCTAGCGTACCATTAGCTAGAGTTAGACTTTAAATGGTGAAAAAAAATGCTTAATGACTAACTCTTTACCTCCACTTAGAAATTTAAATGCATAAAATTTATTTTTTTCTAAATGCATAAAATAAAATATCTGTTTGATAACTATATCAATATGCAGTAAAATGTACAAGGAGTTTGGAAAGAAATCCTGGAGATGATAGTAGCAGTACCGATTGTTATATTTCCTAATAAATATGGCGCCTTTTCAGGAAATGAACACGCGGGAAATTTTTCAAGTTTTCTGGTTATTTAAAGGCATTTAAAGTTTTGCTAGAATTTTTTTGCATTCTGTAATACTCCTAAATATTTGAAGAATAAAATAGTGTATCATATTTTGTTGTAAATATATTAGAATTAGTTATTAAACTTTATTTTTGTTGGCAGTCGAGATGGACATTGGCTGATAAAGTTAGGTTTTGCTATTTCATAGTTGTCAATTTAAATGGACATTATGATTTAGGCGCACTTTTATCTCAAATACAAAATGTTTAATTGGCAATATTGAACAGCAATTATGCTGGAGTGTCTCCAGAATGTACTTGTAAACGTTATAATAGACAAAAGAGAAAGCACTAAGGAAAAGAATTTCTCTATATTGTCGAAGAATGCAATAACACTATGAGTGGAACTGATTTAAATTGCATGTTTTTATCTTACATTTAATTAAATTAAATTGTATTTCTGTTTTATATAAATATGTTTCTACCACTGTACATTAAGTTGTTTCTAAAAATTGAAAGTGCTGGAAATTTATCCTCCAGCCCTTTATTGGATGATGTCAACTGCTAAAGGTCCCAGCAAAAATTTTCGGTCGATAGATTAATATTTAGGACTTGTCCAACTTAAGACTAGTTTTGAAATTTTTTAATATCATGGACATTGTATTGCAAACATTTAAGTTGCTCCTATTTAGTCAAAATGCTATTAACGTTCACACACAATATAGTATAATATATTATTGACTAGCAGTGCATCGTAACAGTTTAGCAATGTAGCTTGCAATTAGCATTATTTATCAGTTACACTAAATACCTAATGACTAATCTAGTTTATTGTCCGCGTGTCTGGATGGCTTTATAACGTCAGCCTTGGTCAGTGCAGAAAATTGCTTCCTGTACTCCTTAACAACCTGCAATAAGTACTGTTTCTGTTCTTCGCTACAGGGAAAAAAAGAACTGTTGATTTCTTATATAAGTGCAACCCCTCATTCTGTAAGGTCGATGACCACTTTTATAGATTTGACAAGAGATTGATTATTTCGGTATTCCTCCTGAAATCTCCATTTACTAGGATCACTATATAAAATCCTTCAGACAGACCAAGGAATTTTGAAAAATCTCACCGTCAAAGTTGCGACAAAATTATGCAGTCCCTTCGTTTCTAGATCCTGGAATGGTTTTATTCGTTTAGAAGGAATATTTGACCTCTTCCTGTCTGAGAGAGCAACTACCATTAATATGTTTTCTTCCATTGAAACCTCATCATCAAAAAATCCAAAGCCAACCAAAAGTTCAGATAAATACCAAAGATGATGACCAAATGCTGTGGTAGCTACCTTAACTACATCTTTGTTTGGATGCTGAGACAGTTCACAGAGCAATCCGAGACCAGTTCTTGGAGCTGCAGTAGAAGATGGACTCTGGAATCAGTATTGCATATAAATTGCTGTTACAAAAAGACATATATCCTTTAAATGATTCCATATTTGTTCAGAATGCAAACGACCACAGGACCTTCACGTTCCTGGTGATCTTCGTTATAGTGGCTCATTCTAGTTACGAATGAGTCGCATCTTGATTGAATAAATAGCCCTAGCCATCCAGCGGACACGGTGAACTGCTCATGAATATCGAAAGTTTGTCCCATGGGATGAATCAGCACCTTAGAAGATAATTGACAATTTAAGAAGTTAGAGATAATCATCTCGTGACTGAAATTTCCTCAACTCTGCTACTGGGAAGTCAAGGACACTCAATGCCGGTTCTGGATTGTTGACCGCCAGCATGCCACAGATATTTTACTCCCTCCCACAACCCCCATCCTTTTTGGTCATAAGTGAATATAATATTCTAGATTCCTAAACCAACCCATCTGATAAGTCGTCCACTATATTTTCATCACCGTTCTATTGAATTAACTAAAGGCGAAAATTAATATGTGAATTAAATCTTTATTTTAATTCCGAACAAAACTTGTTATACTAATCAAATGCGGCCTCCCTAGAAATTGACCGCCTGGTGTGTAAGCACGCACTTCACACACGGTAGAACCGACCCCGATAACACTATCTTTCCAAGGAGCGATCAATGCTGCCATGTCCTCTTCGTCTATATCTGTCGAAAATGAACACTTATCTATTTGATTTATAAGTAAAGACAAGGTTATAAGTGTAAGTAGGGACGCTTACTTACGCTCATAACGTTATCTTTACTTATAAATCTAATTTGCATAATGCTACGCCAAATTATCTTACACTGATCTATTTGTTGCGAAAAATTCTTAAAATGGATACAATGTTCCATATTTAGAGATTTCGAAGATCATAGAGATTGAAGACCTTTTCAAGCACGAACTCTGAGATATGATGACGGCAGGCTAAAGTTAACATTTCTCTGCCAAGTTCTAATTCAATGAATAGACCTCACTTACTTAAATACACATGTAATTATATTCAAAATTATCAAAGTATCACACTCACAACATCCAAAATTACGAGCATAAAAATCAAAACATAAAAGTGTAAGCAAACAGATTTACACAAAGTGGTCTACCTTAATCTTAAAAAAAAAAATAATCAAACAGAAAATTAACAATTCAACCCGTTTCTTACCAATTTTTTACCGACTGCTCTTTCTGTCAAATATCTGATTTTGTAACTTTTTTTAACTTCTCAACGCTACAATTAGCTCCTATAACAATCGTTCTCAACTTGGGGGTCGCTGCAACTATTTTTAGTTGCAATTATTTTTATAAAGAATTTCATACCAAATGTTTCCAACGCTTTTATATTTCAACATGGCAAGTCACATTTCAATATTCTACACACATATATAATACACATAATTAATATAATATAATTTTCTATTTAATGTGTTTTCTTTACTCTGTTAAAAATGCTTTTATTATGCAAATGTTGCGGCGGCGGACAGAGGGGTCACGGATCTTTTGGTTACTATAAAAGGGGGTCGCGGATTACTTGACAACTATAATAGTAGGTCGCAGCTTGAAAAAGTTTGGGAACAACTGTCCTATAATGTTCCAAAATACATTAGAAAAGGTGGCGCCCTCTGCGCTCAGAAATGACAACTAATTATTAATTATTTTGTAGATCAACTAATTAACTCAGTTATCACATAAACTTAATTAATAAAATTCAGTTAATTACCTTATAAAATTGTGCATGCATATTTTCATCATTGTAACAATAAGGATAATCAAATTCTAACCGCGAATGCTCATAGTGCACACTTTTGCATAAAAAAAGTGGATTTTAAATGTATTTCAGTTGAAGTAGGAAAGTCCTAAACATTGTTCAATTTAAAAAAAAAAATTGCATATACACTTCTTATATCAGGCATCACCAAATGGCACCCTAGAGAAAGATCAAATACTAAGTTGAAATTTTAACATTATGGCTGGAAGAAGCACCCTACTGTACGTACTTAATACATATTGATTTCATTTCTGGAATTTAAAATATTAAAACGAGCGAAGTCAGACATCAAAATAAAAATTTATATTTTTCAGATTAATGTAATATTTTTAATAAATATTAATTGTTCAACATACAGCGGAACCTGTTAAATCGATCTCCTGAATAGAGTGACCACTTTGTATAAAAGAGAAGTGGTAATGGCTTAGTTAAGCCTATACTAAAGTCATCCCTCTAAAGCGACCACCTGCCTATTGTTACCATTAAAATCTAGTCCTATAGCTGGTCACTTTAGGCTGATTCACTCTGTTTGTTTATTTAATAGTTTAGATTTTGCAATATCCTCAAGTGTAATTCCAAAATGTTTTCGTAATGGTTTCAAAATTGTTTCATCGCCAGTAATTACATTAAGTTAAAATTGCCAATTTGGTAACCCGTTCGTGATTTTACGTAAAGATCATAGTGTGTATGATGATATGGTTTCAGTTTTCCACTAAATATTGATTGCGCTTAAACGAATTTTTTATCTAACAGAAAACTTGCATTTCTAATAAATATTACTAAATGTGGAGAGGCTGTGAATTAAGAGCGTTTTGCCAAAGTATGATTTCTTGCAATTTTCAAGATCACTTTGTGATAACAAAATTACTCGAGGAACATCGCTGTACAGTTTTCTTTCGCCTATTAAGATACACGCTTTATATACAAAGTGTTCCTACTAAATTTTCCTAGGAAATTGCAATCAATTTATTGTAAGCCGTAAAAATTAAATCAGTCTTTGTTACCCCACAGCGAATTAAATTAAAAGAGTTAACTTTGGCTTTTCTCATTGAGATTAACGAAGGAGGAACATATGGTAATCTCCAAATATATACGGAGGTTTTGTTACTTAATTGAGAAGTATTGTGTTCAGGAGACTAAGTGCAGAGATGTCTATGAAACCCTACGAAAACTGAATATTTTAGAATGTATATTAAAACTAAATTAACTTTTTCTAAGATTCCAAGGAATAGGTGTTCGGTTCAAAGTACATTCATTTAATTTAAACTAGTATCAAAAGATAAAGAGCTGGAATTTATTTCTATTAAAAATAATCCCCAAAAAGAATTTTTAATTACGTTTTAAGGCGACCTAAAATAGAAAATTTCAACTTCTCCAATTTTTCATGGAACTTGCCGAAATTTTTATGTAAAATACATTTCTATAAAACAAAATATCACAGCGAGTTTGAAATTGCTAGCATCATTATTATTTTGTTTTTAATATTTTCTTTTCGTTATTTTTTAAATACCGATATTATTATTCGCTAAACTTTTTCTGCGCGATGATTTTTTTTTATTAAGAACTTAAAAAACATTTAATAGTGAGATTTTAATTGCGTTAAAAAGTATTTTGTTAATTGGTATGTATTTTATAGTACCTAGTTTAAAAATGGTGCCAAATTTACGAATTGTAACAAAAATCGCCTACGAAAATAACTCGCTTCGTAGCTTTGTGTGTTGACCATTATTTGGCCATTGTGTTAGCCCTGAGAAGGGTAATAATATCTTACATCCTTATATACGAAGAAAGAGAGCGTTGTTCCTATCATCGTTGGTCTAGCGGTTAAGGCACTCAGGACTTATAGGAGAAACCCTGATTTGACTCTAGGATGGGGACTATGTCCCTTTCTCTACTATACTAAAAAAGCTCCAGAACGAACTTAAACGTGGGTTTCAATTTTATTAATTGTAATAAAACTCCCCCACGAAAAATCTCACAAAAAAAAAATCGCCCCGGTGGCAATTTGTGTTGACTATCATTTAGCAATAATTGTGTTATCTCTGGGAAGGGTAATTATAACTTATGTATGGAGAAAGAGAGCGTTGTTTCCGTCCTCGTTTATCTAGCGTTTAAGGCATTCCGGACTCAACGGAGGGACACCAGTTCCACTAGACGATGTCTCTTTTCCTCACCCTATACTTAAAATGCTCTAGTATTAACTTGAATGTGGGTGTCAAATTTATGAACTGTAATAATATCTTATACAAAAAAATGTATTATGTCAACATATGTAATTTTTTCTTCTATTTACGAAAGTCAGAAATGGTAAAATTGATAAAACCACGTAATAACGTCAAAATCCTAACACCAGTTGGTTTATTCTCATTTTGTTGAAAAAGTGAATAATTTTTATGAACATTGGATAAAAATTTTGTCGCAAGGAGCATTTTCCGTGGTAAGGGAGGGTAATCAATTACGTTTTAAGAAAACATGAAATAAATCTTGAACTTTATCATAATTAAATTCCACTTACTAAAATTACATGATGTTCTCGAATCTTTAAAACTGGACGGGTTTCAACTTTTTTTGCAGAACGGTAAAGAGAAATTGATTTAATTTTTTAAAGAATTAAAAAATAACGTCATTTTTCGAAACAATCCAAAATTTTCATTTGTATGTCGCCTCAATCAATCTTACAAAAACGCCGTGTTCTATAATTTCTCTTCTTCATTCTACTTATCAACGACACTATTTCAACGACACTTAAAATTCGCATATAAAGTTTGTAATTAATACAAACATGAAACAACAATATCAATCAACGTTTATTGGCGTAGTGATACCAACGCCGATGGTATGGCGTGATTAGATGGTGAAACGTTCGAAAGAAAATAAATATTTCTGCCTTCGGTGGGACCTGAACCCACGACCTTCCACTTGCCGGGCGGAGGCTCTACCCACTGAGCTACGAAGGACAATATATAATCTCTTTACGAACGTATATATATTGTTGCCAGTTATTTCGCAGAATGGTGTAGTACATAGACTACTATTTAAACCAAATTGCAAAGAGACTGGTATTAAATTGATCGAAATGCCCGTTGCAGCATATGTATTTAAATGAAACGAACACTAAGCAAATAATGTTAAACAACAATATAAATTAACGTTTATTGGCGTAGTGATACCAACGCCGATGTTATGGCGTGATTAGATGGTGAAACGTTCGAAAGAAAAAATAACCGGCTTCAGTAAATAGTCTTTATATACGTTCGTAAGAGATTAGATATTGTCGTTCGTAGCTCAGATGGTAGAGCCTCCTCCCGGCAAGTGGATTCTGTGAACGCAGAAATATTTATTTTCTTTCGAACGTTTCACCATCTAATCACGCCATACCATCGGCGCTGGTATCACTACGCTAATAAACATTAATTTATATTGTTGTTTAATTTAATCTGCGTAGTGTTCGATTTATTTTAATACTAACATTGTTTATAATTTTAAATTATTATGAAATATCTCAGTCGTTAAATAGATAATTAAATAAATGCTGAAAAGAAACTTTCTGAAAATAACTATTATGCAGACAAAACTTGATAAATCGTTAAAATGTTATCCAATCTATAATTTTAAAATATAATTTAGTCAATTTTCAAATGCTTGTAAATGAAAATGGCAGAAATCTCGTTAATTAGCAGTATACGTGCTTATAAAAAATGAGTCGAACAATTATTAACTCAAAATGAAAACGTATTTAATACTTGTCATTCGCATTCATGCTTTTATAAAAAAAAAAATGTAATATCCTGCTGCACAACAAATGGTGACGTTGATTCATCATAAAAGTGTTAGCACCCCTGTGGGAAATTTGCAAGGTCTGAGTTCTGATAATCCAATGAGCAAAACAACGGGACAAGCGTTACTATTCAAACAATACAGTGTATTCAAAGACAATTGGGGCCTGTTCATAGCCTAGCAGTTTCGCACTGTATGGGGCAATCAGGTAAAGATATATATGCCTAGGAAAACTCTTTATTAGGGAGTTTAGAGTTCCTTAGATGTGCCTCATTCTGTTCGTTTGCCAATTACCTTAAAATCTTCTTATATTTCTACGGTATTAGGCAGCCCAACGTCGCTGATGTAACCACCCGATTTTTTGTTTGGGCCTTAAAAATTTCGTTATATAGAAATTTATTCCGTTATATAGAAACACTTTCATATGTAATGACCATGGGGATTTACCAAAACTTCGCTATATAGAGAATTTCGCTATACGAAAATTCGTTTATGGAGTTTCTACTGTATCTGTTAAACTTAGTTATTTTGAAACAGATATAATTTAGATAATGAAGAAATGGAAAGAGAATGTATGTGTGTGTGTGTGTGCGCATGCATGCAAGCGAACATTATAACCCCGATTATCCGAGCCTCACCACGTTTGAACTGGGTAATAGGAAAATTATTATTAGTTTACTATTACTTTTAGTAATTGAATATATGATGTAGTTACTTACCTAAGTGTGTATTTAATTCTGAACATGGATATTATATAATGAAAAAATGTTGTGGAAATATGCATTGAACACATGCAAAAGGATATCTTTAAAATGCACAACAAATATTTCATTACAAATCTTTCATTAGAGAACACTCTTTTAATGGTAAAATTTGATATACACAGATGCGCTTGTCCGTCACGTCGGCAGTGCATGTGAATATTTTTACTCAATCAAAAAGAAAATTTTAAAAGATTACTTAAACCACAAAAAGTAAAACACTCCTGAAACAACAAATAAAATACCTCATCCAGGCTTTTGGATGCGTCAGCAGCAGTTCTTCATCAGGAGTAAAAATTTACTCGTGATGCAGGGCTACCGCTGACACTTCAAGAGTTTGGTTGATGTATTTCCTCTACTATCTATTTTTTTATTATTATTATTTATATTATAATTTTATTATTTGTAGTATATTCTATAATAAAATAGGTTCCTTTTATTTTTTGTTTATTATAATTAAAACGTACAATTCGCCAGCGATTTAGTTAGTGTATGTATGTAAAATTTTCAAAAGTATTGAAGAAATATTTGTACAATATTTATTGGTGCAGTTAATTAAGCAAAAAATATTATTTTAATAAATACATGTTGCAGATAGCCATTTCGAAAGCATGATGGTAATCACAATTAATACGCCCATACTTTAATAATGATTGCCAGCGTGATTCGAAATAGCTATCATCAAAGTGCATATTTTAAATTAACGTTTATTTTTTTAATTGCACCAATAAATCTTGTGTAAATATTTCTTCTATTGGATTTAGCAGTGTATTACCTTTATATTCATTACTCTAAAAGAATACCTGTATTAGGGGGTTTGCGCAATACGGTGGGTCGAATTTTCAAAAATTGCTCGAATCGAAACGTAATAATGCGGAAACGTTGCTGCTTGTCGAGATAAACACAGTGGCAAAAGAAGTTTTGGAATCGGATAATATCTTTAGGTCGCGCATGACCCCCAAAATTTGAGAAATTAGCCATAAACTGACCTTTTTTAGAAACTTTTGAATAGTGCCTTAAATTGGTCGGATTATCATGAAACTTTAGTTATGGCATTAATTTGAAACTAGTTACCGAGAAATAATACTTTGAAGGACAAAAATACCTAAAAAGGGAGCAGGCAGGAGACCGCTTTAGGACGAAAATTGGCCAAATTTTCTGAAAAAAAAACCCATCTCAGAAGCTTTCATGACTTCAGAAAAGTGAGTTAAGCAGACTGATTGTTGTACAACTGCGTTTGCATTCCACGTTCAGTGAAAAGGAAAACGATCCAGAACTCACCAAGGAAGGTGGCCGCGCTTCGAGTTCTACCCACGCTCTTCCCAATAAACCAACCATAGGTAGACATGGAAAATCACTACTCTTGTGGTTGGGTCTGATTCCCCATGAAATGGACTTCGTTTTCAAACAGTGGCATTTGACAGCGAGAAAGCAAAATTGATCGATGAAATCATTTCTTCTGCCACCGCCATATACTTTGCTCTCTGCTTCTGCAAATAGTTTCATAGTACGTTTAACCGCCTGATTGTGACATAGAAATTCCTCTATGTCGAAAGTTGGTATCTGCTTGGAATGAATGAGGCCTAACAAGGGGACCTCACAAACTGTCAGAGCTCGTTTTTTTTAATTTCAGTTTATAGGCCAATATGACCGAGCAGATGAAAAATCCAAAATCAAATTTGGCAGGTCGAGCCCACAGCCCACTGAAAATTGAGCTCATCCTACGATGATACTTCGCTGCATTACAGGTGAAAACTGTGTTTTATCGTTCTGGGCAAGCATTAAGCGCCAAAAGTTTTAGTATGAGCTACTTTTATTCATGTCAGAAGTTTAGCTTTCTACGTCTTGTAGAAGTGAAGTCCTGGCGCATCGGAAAAGCTGAGGTTCCTTTGCAAATAATTTTAGAGGCACTTTCCAAAATCAATTAAAATTATTTACCGCTGCAATATTGACATATGGAACTGATTTGAATTATGAATATAGAATATTTACATTTAAAACTGATTTGAATTAGGAATATGGAATATTTACATATGAAACTGATTTGAATTAGGAATATGGAATATTTACATATGAAACTGATTTGAATTATGAACATGGAGTATTTATGTATGAAAATGAATTTATGTAGATATGAAAAAAAAAATTTTGAGTTACCTAACTGCTGGGGTTACCAGAGTTATAACTGCGCTCTTGGTTGTTATGAACTTAAAACGCTTTTAATGGAAATGAAAATCAATAAAAAAAATGAGAAAGCATAATAACTTTGAGCAATGACTGCAACAAATGAATGAACTGACATCACAGTCCATTTCGTGACACACTTGGTCCGTGAAATTAAAACAAATTTCTTGCACATTGAAGAATTTTTCAGGCTTTGGTATCGGGTACATTGATTTCCACCAAGCATAGATTATCATATTTCGGAATTTTGGGGAAGACAGCTGATTGTGAATGAGCGAATGCAGTTTTGTGATGTTATTGCTTTCTGATAAGCTTCCATGGTCATAATAATGCAAAAGACAAAATCGTGTTAAGCGTTTAGCGAAATATTTCCATTGAAGAAAAAAATATACGTCGTATGACTGTATGAGTGCTATCCCTCCAGGTGGTGTAATCATCAATTTCGATTGCTCTGAAAGACTGGCTTGACTAAATGCATTATCAAATATATTTTCGTCCATTTGACTCGTCCACGAATCCATAATTAATAGAACTTTTGATGTTACGTTCGGTTTGAGTACTTCGCTGAGGAACATCTTATGTATTTCGGTAGAGGTTTTACCACTTTTGGAACATTCCAGAATAACATTAGGAGATTAAATAACTTTTCCTGTACCCGTGGATCGAATACACCCTTTGGTTCCTGATGGGTGAGCAGAAATTGTGGTAATAATTGTCCAGCAGCAGAAATGATAGGTCGGATTATTACGGAATGGGATATGGCGTGAGAAGATTGAATGGTATTCGGAGTGTGCTTTTCCCCATTAATCTACAGAGTGCGCGTAGATGCCCGTTCTTTAGTGAATCCGCTGTGGTCAGTGTTTAAAACCACTACCAGTGTTTGCATACTTTCCAAAAAAAAATAAAATGAAAGGTCAAAGGTGATGAAAGCACAGGCAAGTGATGATTGCTACTGATTTGAAAATTGAAGGATCGCGTCTTATTTATTCAAGACTGGTTTACGTACCAGGCGGCTTTTTCGAGTTCTTCGCCAAAAATGATCTCAAAATTTGTCAGTTATAAAAAAGTAAGGTAAAAACTTCAAATATTTTTTACTTTTACACCAGCATATACAATGTATAATTATTTCAGATACAACTAAAATGGCTATTATAAATATATGCTATATTTTATTCATATGTATTATTTTTTTCCTACGATAACGTTTGACGCCTAATGCTTGCCAGAATGCCAAAACACTGTTTTCACCTGTCATGCAGCGAAGCATCCTCGTATGGTAAGCTCTATTTTCAGTGGGCCGTAGCTCGACCCCCAGGTCGATTGGGCCAAATTTGATTTTGGATCTTTTATTTACTCGGTCATATTGGCCTATAAACCGAAATTCAGAAAAATCGAGCTCAGACAGTTCTCGAGGTTCCCTTGTAATGTTCCTCGGATATTTCAGATGCTAGAAGTGGAGGACAGGTAATTTTCGTTGATGACTAGATGATCCACCTTGTCTAGTCTTTTGCATTAAAATTAAAATCAGGAATGATGAACGCATGTAAGGATTTGCATTTCTCCGATTTCCCCCCCGTAGCCTTTTAAATGCGCCTCAAAGCAAACTCTCTGGCATACTGGCTTTCGTCTTTCACCGTAACTAGAAGAAGATTCTCAGGATGGGTAAAAAGGCAGTGTTTTAGATTACTGAATCAATGATTGTTTTGAAATGATCTAGTAAGTATCGGGAAGCCTGAATACACTGAAACACATGTTTTGGGCCTTGAAGTATTGCTGGTTGGGTTTTGATTGTGAACCATAGAGGTGAGTATACTTTCAGGATGAACACTGTGATATGAATAAGATTTGAAGATGGGTCTGAGAAAGCAACGTATAGTCTAAGGACTCTATTAGCCGTGGTTTAACCACCTGGTATGCCTGAGTACACCAGGGTTACGAATGGCAAGATCTGTGGGACAAAAACCTGAGTGGATGACCAGTGAAATTTCAAGTAAATATGCTTAGGATATCCTTATTGACATTTGGAAGTATGTGCTGAATTTCCAGAAATTTTGCCATTGGTAATTTTTCGCATCTTTGAAGGTGCTTTTCGATAGGTCCAGAGTATGACTGTGGGCAAGTTGTTTTGCCATCTAATTTTTCAATGAAGTGCCTCAATGGCAACTCATTGAAGTGGAGCATACAGATGGACCACTGTAAAGGAATTTTGACAGAAATTTCTATAAACCTAATGGCTCCATTTTTCCACCTAGTTTTTATGTTTGTTCCATTGCATCCAATGCCTTCTTTGCCCATCTTAAGAATCTTTTTCTGGCTATGGTGAAAGAAGAACGACATCATGTCAGAGAGTTTGCTTTGAGACCCATTTTAAAAGCCAGGGAAATACCAGAGAAATGCAGATCCGTATGTACGTTCATCACTCCTGATTTAAATTTTAATGCAAAAGACTACACTGGGTTGATAACTTGGTGATCAACGAAAATTACCTGTTTTCCACTTCTAGCATCTGCAACATCCGAGGAAATCTTAAACCTCATTCATTCCAAGCAGATAACAACTTTCAACATAAACGAATTTCCATGTCACACTCAGGAGGTTAAACTTACTGTGAAACTAATCACAGAAGCAGCAAGCAAAGTATGTGGCGGTGACAGCAGAGATGGTTTCATCAGAGCAACTTTGCTTTCTCGCTGCCAAATGTCAATATTTGAAAACGAAGTCCAGTTCATGGGGAACCAAACCAAATCACAAGAGTAGCGATTTTACATGTCCAGCTGTGGTTGGTTGGGAAGGTGCGTGAGTAGAACTCGTGGCTACCTTCCCGTTGTGAGTTCTGGGTAGTTTTCCTTTTCCATGGATTTGGAATGCGAACGTTCGAAGAGCTGCACAGCAATAGTTAATCAAACAGTCTACTTAACCTATTTTTCTGAAGTCATGAACGCTTCTACGGTGTTTTGTTTTTTTCACACTTTTGGCCAGTTTTAATCCTAATTCGATCCCCTCTCCGCTCCCTTTTGCTGGTGTTTTCGTCCGTAAAAGTATTATTTCCCGTTAACTAATTTCAAATTACTGCCACAACTAAAGTTTCATGATAATCCGACCAATTTAAAACAATTTTAATTTTTTTTTTAAAAAAAAAGGTCAATTTATGGCTAATTTCACAAATTTTGAGGGTCATGTGTGACCTGAAGATATTATCCGATTCCAAAACTTATATTTGCACGAGTTTTATTCCTACGAGTGTTTATTTAGACAAGTAGCAACTTTTCCACACTATTACATTTCGATTCGAGCAATTTTGAAAATTCGACCAACCCTACTGCGCAACTGACGGCAGAAAGCAATGTACTCTATTCATTCATTTTATGTACTGGTTAAAATTTCCTGTCGGTGATTCTGAAAGCAGAAATTCGGTTGAAGATTTACATTTCAGCAATCGGAAAAAATCTATTTCCTGTACATTTTGCATATTCTGCGGCCCATTCCGCCTTTTCTTTCCGTAAGTACCGTCTTTATTTATTTTCATGTTGCTGCTTCTGTAGCGGACAGAAAATGTTTGTGCAACCAAAGATTTGAAGAAGCAGGGCAATATATTATTTCAGCTTCAAGCTGCCTTGAATCTGGTGCTTCGGCATGAAAGATTGAAAGACTTCATCTCGCTCTCTTTTGAGATAAGGCCAAAGCATACAAATAGAAAATTATTTTTTTAAGTGCAAAAAATTTAAAATGAGGAAATATTTTCTGTATTTTTTTGTTATTCAAATGAAAAATTTTAAATCAAACTTTGGTAAGTTTGCTTTTAGAACACTCCAAATAGGAGTCTTAAAAATATATTAAATGTAACCTTTTGGTTATTTCACTTATTTAAACATCAAATCTACATTGCAATTCAAGTTTTTTTTCGCTTAAGGGCGTCGTTCTGTGTAAAATAAAATATGTAGATAAGTTTAAAAGTATAATATTAGTAAATTTGTTTAAATAGTTACATGCCTTAAACAGATAATTACAAATAATGAAATTATGTTAATACATTCATTTATTCAAGACAATTGTATATATAAAACTATAACTGTACTACACTTACAACACTGATGTTTTCCCACTAACATATATTTATTTTAAATATTAGTGAAATTTTAGAGATAATTATTAATAGGTGATTTCCCATGTAAAATGGAATCAATATTGAACAGGCTATGATAGAAAGTACCTTTCATAATAAGAAAAGTAAATTTCATTGAATTGTAAGGTTCTTAATGGAGTTACTAATGAAACCAACAACATGAGGTTTTTCATAGAGACGTAAGGAACATTTTAACCGAAAATACTTATTCGATGCATACAAAATTTTTTTTGTATAGTTAGTAAACATATTTACATATTTTATATGTGGCATTTTACGACATATGCAATATTTGTAAAATTAAAAATATTTATATCAAATGAAAATTTTTTTTTCTACAAAATGATTTTTATTTTACGTTTAGGTCAATAATTACAAAACTGAATAAAACAATATAAAACGCTTCACAACAAGTATGTAAAATTATTATATGTACGTACTTAAGATATTCTAAGTCAATTGAGACTCATATTTTTGAAAACGTTTTCCTTCTGTGATAGAAAATATTTTGAAAAAACATTTTGTAAAAAGTTTGTAGTGCATTTAATTTCACTTATTACATTTATAAATTTATTTAAAAATAGTTCAAATTAACCTAGAACCAAATATTTATAATTTTATACGATTTGAATTGACATATAATTTTATATGATTTGAATTTGCATATAATTTTATATGATTTGAAAGGTAAGAATCGATACTTTTTTTAGAATAAAGAAAAAGAACCCTTTTTAAGAGGGGAGATAGGGGTTTAATGATATTTAAAAAAAACAAAAACTGCATTTTTGAAATTTCAAGATCAGACAATTTTAAGGGTGGTAAATATTCCTACCCACATTTCTATTAACACCAGACTATACCTAAGAATATTTTTTATGACGAAACTATATCAGAATTCACAATTCTAAATTTAAAAATTCGGAAATTCTAATCAAAAGTCGCTATGTATATAGAAATAACTGTGTTTTTAAAATTCGCTCAGTTGTATAAGAATTTTTGCTTACTTGACGTGGAACGCGATTTTTACGATCTTAAAACATGAATCACTGCAAAAACTACATACCTGTAACGATCGAAAATTCTTAACGGATCAACTGCATAGCGAAATTGAGATTTTAAACTTTGATCTTCACAAAACCATCGCCTCACACGCTATTGCACAGCTCATTTGCAAACCGTTTACTCATAAAAAGCTACAGAATATTTCTTTCTCTGTCCCCGTCTTGAAATCTTTACTTTTTAGAAATCCCTGAACGTTTTTATTTGCACAAAATTAACGGACTTTCTCTTTAAATGGAGATGTTTCAGAACTTTTTTTTTAAACTTTCACTTCTTTCTGAACAACTTTTATGTATTCGGTACTAGCACGACTATTTTAAATGCATCAGAATATTAGCCAATATTTTTATAATTTAGATATTTAGTATAAATAAAACATACCATTTTACTGAATAACAGCAAATGGTCAAAAGTAATATGATTTTATTGTTACTCTTATTGAGTCAGCACAATTTGTTATTGATATTAACATTTATCATTACTAATATCGTTGATAATCTACCATTAATCATTAATAACATCATTAATAATCTTACATTAATCATGATATCATCCATTAATCATTAATAATATCATCGATAATCTTCCTTTAATCATTAAAAATATCATCGATAATCTTCCATTGATCATTAATAACGTGATTGATAATCTTCCATTAATCGTTAATAACCAATGCATTAAATTGTCCATGAACTATCAATTTTAAGTAACATTCATGACAAAAATATTAACATTATGCGATCCTGCAATGGCGCAGTGTTAACGCCCAAACCTAGCTTTAACGGTACTCCATGTTTGAATCTCAAAGTTTCCTAAAACTACTTGACGGCTAATTTCTCACTATGGTCTTCAATCAACCGATATTTACAGATTTTTGCATGGGCCCATGCAGAAAATCTGTAAATATCGGAGCCTATAAAAGGCCTGCTACTTCTGCTTATCTCACGTCAGATATATGCTTACTGCAACACTGACTGTATTAATCTCGGTGATACGCAGGCCACGTGAAAGAGACAGACTGTATACTGGGCGACATCTTTTATGTCTGCCCTGAAACCTCCCGCCACAGAAGGAAATGTTTTAATTGGATAGCCATGGTTCTATACTAGACTCGAAATCCGCGGGAATCCTCACTTTCCATGGATTTGTCAACATTTGCCTTATACAGTGATTCTTGATGAGTTTACATCTAGGGAAGGCAAGTACCCGGCATTATCCCATCTAATATACAGAAAATTAACACATATGGCGAAGATAGTGTGCTTAGCTAAGGAGGTATATATTTATAAACTGACGTACATTTGCATGGACGTTCAGAGTTTTGTTTTAATGTACTCTTAATAATTTTTTTACCATTGTATTGTATAAATTTGTTTACATTTCAAAACCGCATGTACGGCATGACCTTGTAGGATGAAGAATGACCTTTGCTCTCCTTTCACCATGATATAATCATGATATAACGACATGATGCATGTACCATGGTATAATCATGATATAATGATATGATGCATGTACCATGATATAATCATGATATAATGGCATGATGCATGTACCATGATATAATGACATGATGCATGTACCATGATATAATGACATGATGCATGTACCATGATATAATGACATGATGCATGTACCATGATATAATCATGATATAATGACATGATGCATTGACCATGACATAATCATGATATAATGACATGATGCGTGTACTGTGATATAATCATGATGCAATGACATGATATAATCATGATATAATGACATGATGAAATATAATCAACCACCCGACGTTTCCGCTACGACTGTAAGTTAACGAAGCCTAGTCTTGAAATGTTCCCTAGAGTGATAGGATATATTTTCAGAACAGTCAGCACTTAAAACCCCTGTATCTTAAATACAGGGAATTATTATTATTTAATAGCAGCGCCATTTTTCCCATAGGTAAATTTTAACTAATTTTTATTCCTGAAATCCCTCGATCACCATCTAAAATATATGCACACCAAATTAGGAAAGATTTCGTCTGCTAGCTCCCTAGCTAAAACGTCTTGAATAGACCTACTTTAATTTAGGTTACCCTAAATATAAATCAAATATTTAAAAAAATAATTCGAGCAATAGTTTCGAAACTGTAGATCGCAAACGGAATTTAAAATTTAAAAAATATTGCAGTTATTTGCAGCTCCGTATATATATGCACGGTAGATTGAGTATAGTGTACAAATATTATAAATAGTTTTGTATACAGTAGCAAACAATTTTAAATCGAAAACTACCCATTTCCCAAACAAATATTATGAAAATAAAAACAGTTTCCTATAACGCAGAAAACAAAATCCCAGAACCGGTATGCATAGAGGAAATAAAAGAAGAGACTCATCGGTCAGAGAGGAATGAAAGTGGTCAAATATATATAAGATCTTCAATCCACGAAATATAAATATGGTTTAAAAATAAGATAGCAGAATGAGAGAAAAATGATTGCACATAAAGAGGGCACGCAAAAGGAGATGCTATAGATATTTTACTATGAAATATGGATGTTTTGATTACAAGAAATATTTTCTCCTTCAAATTACGAACAGTTTGTTTCAAAGTTTTGAAATGTACCATCGATCAAAAAAGAAATTTCTTCATAGAAGCACAAAACAAAAAATAGATAATCGACCACAGAGTAAATGCATATGTTTCTGGCCATTACTGCTGAAATATTCGCCATTCAATTCAATTTCCAGAAGGAATAAGCCTTTTAACTGTCATGATATACAGGGTGTCTCAGTACCAGGGTTACAAATATCTAGCAGAAATAGACGAACAGTATTTTTCATAAAACCTAGGGTCGCAAATCACTCACAGAGCTAGTTCTAAAACCGTCCAGCATGCACAAATATTTACAACCAGTGCCTAAAAAGCGCCAGATAAAACTCAGGTCAGCTGCTCAAGTGCATAGATGATTAGGACATCGCATTTTGCGCTTCTCATGCACTGGTTGTCACTATTTGTGCATGCTGGACGGTTTTAGAACTAACGCTGTGAGTGGTTTGCGATCCTAGGTTCTATGACAAATATTGTTCGTCTAGGTGTACCCTTCCCAGGGTTTAAGCTGGCTCAAAACATGCTGCAGCTAAAATAGGAAAAATGTTGTAGCAAAATGGGAAAAATGTTGTAGCAAAATGGGGCAAAAAAGTTGTAGCAAAATGCTAAAAAATATTAGTTGCTTTCGTTGTTCCAAGAACCCTATCCATGAAATTATTTATATCAACGATGCTTAACAGGTGCTGTTAAGAATTTTGAAGAGGAAACAAAAAGGAACAAGAAAAGATCGCTGAAGTGCAAAACGGATATTCTGGAATCGAGAAATCCTGTTTTCAGAGAATAAACTGTGGTTAAAAATGCCTGTCGCATTTTCGCGATGGGCAATAATTTTTTCTTCGCATTTTCGAGCAACTCGTCGCATTTTGCGAAAAATGCGACTGCAGTTAAAATCCTGACTTTCCTCCTACATGTTTGCAACCCTGGTGCTGAGACACCCTGTATATATACACATACCCTAACATTTAAAATTATTCTATGATAATGTCAAAGTTTAGTTAATGGCTACAGTAATGAGAGTATATAAAATAAGCATTATATACAAGCCTAAATAAATCGACATAACTCTACATAAAATACATTATGGGGAAAGACCCCCATATTCATAAACAGCCAGCTAACCTTGTTAATGACTATAAGTCTAGGCCCTCTTTTAGCATTACGTGGAGCCTTATTAAATTCCACTTACTAATTACCGGCCCCTCTTAATTTTTTTTTTTCAATTTTCATTCCATTTAATATTTTACTCGTAGTAGACGAAGCTTCCGCCAAACTGAGAAGAGCACAGTAAAATGGCAACACTGTGTGTTCAATTGAAATTCTTTCCAACCAGTTCCGGACGAGGGACAGCAATACCTGCCCGAAACTCTCCTACCAACGTTAAAAACCACACTCTGAAACGTTGATATCAATACTTAAAGTATTAGGCTACCAACGAATAACAGTGCCTCACACTGGTAAATATGAAAAATATAACATATCTTGAAATTACCCAAATTATTTGTCTGCGCAAAAGTAGTTTGTAAAATATGGCATGATTTTTTATACAGTTGACCCCACTTAATCCGGTCACGGAGAATTGAATATCCTACTTGTAATAATACAATTTATTAGGAGACCAATATTATTCCAATGGAATCCATGGTAAATTTCCCCGTTTTTGTGAATAATTTAATGAGCCTTCCTCGGATAATCGAATAAAGGATGTAAAATTGTAATGCGAAAATCAGTGCTCGAATAACTGAAAAAGAAGTATGAGGAGTAAAATGTATCCTTACAAACATTCCGCCCCCCCACCCTTTATTGAAGGATTTTTAAAATTACTGCACTAGGATATGTAATGCGAAAGCTTTGACAAATTTCTTTTGGCATGAGTACTGCATCAAGTGTATGCTAGTCTAATTGTTTTTCAATAAAAAATATCTAGGTACGTAATTCCTTTTTATATGCAGTATTATTTCTTTCGATACAATGTATGTAAACAACGTTAATAGCGTACTGGGAAGATTTATGTACGTAAATTGCATTGTGTATTTATTTCTCTATGCTAATCTAATGTCCATTTATTCTAATAATATTTATTAGAACCGTCGATATTAGTTTAGGTGGAGCGGTGTACATGCTTTAATGGCCCAGCATCAAAAATATTACAAAAAAATAGCCCTTACGTGCAAATGAAATCATTGTATGCAGAACGTTCATAAGGGGAGTTACATGTGTACTAATGGAGGTTGTAGAAACTACAAATCCATATATATTCATATGAATATACAAAGTGCACATTGCAATGAGGGGGTCATGGGTCCCATCTCGCACCTCCCGCCTACGCCAGTGAGTTAATAAATAATTATATCTTAAAACTACTTTGGAAACATTAAAGGTAAAAAGAGTAATGATCAGAAGTAATCATCATTCCTGATGAAGGACTGCTGCTGATGCGCCTGAAAGTTTGAGCATTTCATTTGCTATCTTAGTTTAACCTTTTGCATGCAGGTGAAGTAACGTATTTCAGAGAGATAGAGGTAAGTGTGGCCTTTAGAAGACGACTGAATGAACTCACAATGAATACTAACCGAAGGGTAGCCTGATCCTGGTTATATCTCAATTGATATTATAGTCCATTTAAGTAACCACTTAAAGGAGAGTTTCACCTGTTTGAAACGGGTCTATGCGTAATTCTTTAACCCCCAAAGTGCTTTATAATGCGTCATTGATTTAATAGGTCCTCCCTGGCGTCCCAAATCCCTACGCTGTTCAGAATTTCGCATATTACCTGCTTGGCTGTTAGCTTAAGGGAAAATTCAAGCATTTC
>QLNU02014176.1:15148295-15179437 GCA_006491805.2 Dysdera silvatica
AAGGTATATAATATAATAATCCTTCCCCTTGAGAAGAATCCGATATTAGACAAATATTACCGATATTAGTCTTTCTATCAGAATATAATTTACTGTATATATATATATATGCGGAGTGTTCAAAAAGTAAGTCTCCCTTATCAAGGAAAAATAAAAAAAATAATAATTACAAAATTACTAAACATATTTATTTACCTTTGTACACTATTTTCCAATTTTTTTCACATAACCTCTGCCTTTTTCAAAGCATTTCTGGTAACTAGGCAACAGTTTTTTAATTCCTTCCCATACCAATCTGCCGCCAAATTCCGAAACCAGTTTTGAACCTCCTCTTGCACTTCGTCATACCATTAGCGAAGCTGCCGAGATGACTTTTAAAACAGACGGAAAACAGATGGAAGTCACCAGTAAGGTAAGTGCTCGAGAGTAAGATAGGTGCTCGAAAATCTCCCATTTAAATTTCTCAAGAAGCTCCCTCGTTGCTTGAGCAGCATGAGGTCGGGCGTTGTCGTGAGTTTTCTCTTGCTTCAATAAATATTTTTCGCGAACGACGAACCGTTCACATAGACATGACATCTTCACTATAAACGCTGCGTAACTTACTGTGAATGTCCACGGGTGATTCCTTTTTGTATTCAAAAAATGAATCGCACTGCGTATTTCATATTTGGCGACAAAACGAAGGCTATCAACTATACGGTCGACGTGGCATGAAAGCAGGGGGTGCTAAGAATCACTGGAATGGCCCAGGCTGCCGTTTGTTATTGACCTTGGCTACGTTTAATGGACGATCCCTTGCTTCTGAAGCAAAACTTCAGGAATTGGAAGAAGAACTTGACAAGATCAAATGGGACATTGTAGGACTCAGTGAAGTTAGAAGAAAAGGTGAAGAGTTGGTGGAACTTAAAAGTGGACATTTGTTTTATTATAGAGGAACGGAAACTGGAAGAACAAGTGGTGTTGGCTTCTTAATCAACAAAAGAATTAAAGACTACCTTCTTGAAGTCGAAAGCACGTCAGATCGAGCAGCGAGGCTCGTTGTTCAACTAACCCAGCGATACCAACTTCAAATAGTACAGGTATATGCACCAACATCAAGCCATACCGACGAAGAGGTTGAAGAATTTTATGAAGAAATCAAAGAGTTACACACCAAAGGGAAACAACATATCAAGCTCATCATGGGGGATTTCAATGCAAGAATTGGACAACAGGAACAAGGAGAGACATCGGTTGGTAAATACGGATATGGGGAAAGGAATGAACGTGGCGATCAACTCATCGAATTTGCAGAAGCTGAAAATCTTAGCATCATGAATTCATTTTTTAAGAAGAAACCGCAAAGAAAATGGACATGGAAACACCCAAATGGGGGAACTAGTGAAATTGACTATATCCTGGCAAACAAGAAATCAATTATTGAAGATTGCAGTGTACTGAACAGATTTAATACTGGAAGTGATCATCGAATGGTGAGATGTAAAGTGCACTTAAATACTAAATTAGAACGACAGAAGCTCATTAGGAAACAAGTAAGTAAGAGGGTGGATTTAAAGAAATTAAAAGAAAATACCGAGGCATTCAAGTTGGAATTAAAAAATCGCTTTTCTGCACTGGAAGGACTTATTGAAGAAGTTGACATCTCAGAAGCAAATGAAAACATTGTTAAGACAATAGTTGAAACTGCTGGGGAAATTGGTGGTGTAACCTGTAAAAAGCACAATAGCAAATTATCTGAGAAGACGAAACAGCTCATGAAAAGGCGAAGAGATATGAAGGTGGACAATCAAAATACCAGTTCCAGGATTGAGTACATAGAACTTTGTAAAACTCTGCGCAAAAGCATGAAAGAAGACATAAGAAAATTCAACTGTGAGCTAGTAAGGAAAGCCATTGAAAATAACAAGAGCCTTAGGGTTGTTAAAGGAAGTTTATCTGTTGGGAAGAAACACATCATTGCATTAAAAGGAGAGGATGGCACCGTAACAAGAAATAGGGAAGAAATACTTAGAAGAGTTGAAGAATTCTACAGAAAGCTGTATGAAAGTAACAGTGGATTAAACGAAGACATTGAAATAGTCGAAGGAACAGCTCCTAAAATCTTAAAAGAAGAAGTTTCATTTGCAATAAAAAGTATGAAGAAAGGAAGAGCCCCTGGTGATGATGGTATTACATTAGATATCCTAAAAGAAGCTGGAGAATATGTAGAAGACATACTTGCAAAATTCTTTACCAAATGTCTTAACAGCGGTAACATACCAAACCAATGGGATTCTGCAACAGTAATTCTTTTGCATAAAAAAGGTGATAAAGAGGATTTGAAAAATTACCGACCAATTAGCTTGTTACCTGCTATTTATAAAATCTTCACAAAAGTGCTAACACATCGCCTGCAGAAAAAATTAGATGCAGCTCAACCAAGAGAACAAGCTGGATTTCGAAGTGGATTCAGTACAGTGGACCATATTCAAGTATTAAGAGAATTAATTGAAAGAACACATGAATATGAACTTCCATTGTGTGTGGCATTTATTGACTATGAGAAGGCCTTTGACTCTATTAAAACATCAGCAGTCATCAACTCTTTAAGATCAACAGACATTGAGGATGTGTACATTGACATGGTGAAACGTGTGTATAAAAATGCAAGTGCAAAATTTCGGTTACATAAAGATACCAAAACTATCAAACTTGGCAAAGGGGTGAGGCAGGGAGATACCATTTCTCCAAAACTTTTTACTTCAGCTTTACAGATGATTTTTCAGCAGATAAATTGGAATAACAAGGGAATAAAAATAAATGGTGAATATTTAAATCATTTGCGGTTTGCTGATGACATTGTTATTTTTTCAACGAACCCATTAGAACTCCAAGACATGGTACAGGAGCTCTCAACTAGAAGTAAAGAAGTTGGACTCAAGATGAACCTACAAAAAACTAAGATCATGTTCAATAATTTCGTAGAGGAAACAAAAATACAAGTTGACAACATTGAGCTAGAAATTGCTGATTCATATATTTACCTTGGCCAGCTGATTTCAATGGATGGCAACATTATGAAAGAACTCAACAGACGTATTAAACTTGGCTGGAGTGCATTTGGAAGAAACAGTTTTATCCTGAAGGGGAAATTGCCTTTGTGTCTAAAAAGAAAGGTCTTCAACCAGTGTGTATTGCCAGTCCTCTCTTATGGATCAGAGACATGGAGTCTAACAGTTGGAGCAATACGAAAGTTACAGACAACGCAAAGGAGCATGGAGAGGTGCATGCTTGGAATAACTAGGAGAGATCGAAAAAGAAACACTTGGGTGAGAGAGCAAACTAGAGTAGAGGACATCATTGTTAAAGTAAAAGGGCTGAAATGGCGATGGGCTGGGCATATTGCAAGAAGAACTGATCAACGATGGACAACAGAAATTCTGAACTGGATTCCAAGAGACCACCGAAGACCTAGAAAACGTCCTCAAACTAGATGGGTGGATGAAATAAGAAAACAGGTTGGGGTGACGTGGAAGCGAATTGCTCAGGATAGACTTGTGTGGAAAGCATTTGGAGAGACCTTCATCCAGCAGTGGATAGATAATGGTTGAATATGATGATGATATATATAATTAATGCAATATAATTTTATATTTAATGCGTTTTCTTTTCTCTGCATAATTAAAGCACTTTTAACAAATATGGTGGCGACGGACAGAGAGGGGGTCGCAAATCTTTTGTTTACTATAAAAGGGGGCCACGAATTACCTGGATACTATAAAAGTAGCTCGCGGCTTAAAAGAGGTTGGGAACCACTGAACTAAACTATTAAGATCAGATGTGTGTATGTTTTAGTTTTCAGGCACAGAATGATCCATTGAATCCTTGCGCCATAAAAATACAACTAATCAACCATTTTCATATTTATCCCGCCGAATAGTGTTTTTTCACAGTAAAGAATAAAAAAGCGTTGTGATGAACATAAATCAACGAAGATTCGAAGATACGAAAATGAATTCACATATATAATATGCTATCTACTCAATGTGCATCTATTGAATATATAATGTTCATATATAGAATATATACAATGTGCATATATACAATATGCATATATAGAAAATACTTACTTATCAATGTAACTCTTTACGTACCGTTACTTAGTATTTAAAATAGATATCTTTTCTTATGGGCATTTTAGAGCACATTTTTATGGGTGATATAAAATACATCACAAAAGGAAATAAGCATTATTCCTGAAATTGAATGTGAAGTTTTCTTGATCAGAAGTTTAATTCTAAACACTTTTTGGTTGTAAGTTAATGAATATATCGGTTTTACTCCATTATATGTAAATAGGGTGACTTGATGAATAAATAAATAACAATTATAATACGATATTGTTTACGTCTCTGGGAAGTGTGCGTTTGATGATATTTTCGTCATTATCTGCTAATTTCCAGGCAAGCGTATATTTCTGTGACATATAATCACTTGTTCAAAAACGCCCCTACCAAAATTATGCCAATTACTATATAAAATTACTTCGTAGAATAGCTTTGTTTTATTTATATATATTACTCTGATGATGCTTACTAGAATTAAGATTACCGATAAAAATAGCCGTAACATATGACGATAGCTTCTAAGAGAAAATTTGGTGAAGATTTCGCAAAACTTGCGACGATGTTTTTTACCTTTTGTATTCCTGCAAACAATATAAATTCTTAGCAGGAATATATGCAAAGGATGCTCGCGAAAAACGAATACAAATAAATAGTTACTCTTGCAAACGAATTAGTAGCATTAACTAACAAACAACTTCTAGTTAACGTGTTTTATTTCTCTGTCATATAATTACTTCCAGCGCTTCCTCTCGAATTCTTTCTATTCGCGCATCGCCAGCAAGTTCCAACGACCCAACTCATTCGGAACTATAAATATTGGCTAGAAATTCTAATTGGCCAAAGGTACCACAAGGGACATATTGCGCTCCGCCATGGTAAACGGAAACTCAAATTTGTTGCACATACTTCTGGGCTCTTGTTCGCTCCATGCCACGGTTCTTCATTGTGCTCCATACAATACGAAGTTAACGCTCCGAGAAATTTCAAATTACAAGCTGCAATAAACTACCGCCGTGTAAAAATCTTACGAGTGTGTGAGGAGAAGAAGAAGCAGTGTCTTTACTTAATTTTGAGTTTCCATTAAGAGGAGTATCACATTTGCATATTCGGGAGAATATCGCTTTATTAAATGAACGCCTTCTTTGAATAACAATTTTGTTCGCGAAGAATAGGCGAGTTGCTGCCGGGCACGGCAGAAGGCTGCATAAACATGCAAAGATTCTCCGTATTAATTGGGAGAAAAGTTGCATTTAATTACATTGTTTGAAGCGAAGGTAGCAGCAAATTATGCCAATTATCGCATCAGATCTTTTTTCGTTTCGCCCCTTTCTTTTATCTTTTGGGCTAGAGGCCTTTAACGCTTTGGTGATGACGGGAAGGGAAGATTTCGCTTTAATAACAGACAGTCGCCGAGAGTTCTCCGTTTTGAGTCGTTTGCGCAAAAGGCAGGATGGCATGCGCATGTCGTTTTCGCAAACGGTATGACAGAATCTACTTCGCTTTTTCTTTCCGTTGTATCTATTTTTTATTTAGCTTTCAAATTGACACGTTTTAAACGCAATTCCAATTCCTGTACATTATAATTATTGACTTAAGTTATTTAATCGTCATAACATAACCTTATGTCTGTTAAGGTAGTTAAATATCTAAATGTAAAGGACTGGGTTAAAAAAAAAAAGCATACGCATCATTCATTTTATTTACAATTATTTGATAGCGACATTTTTAGAAACTGCAAAAAGTTTTCAGAAATGTATCCTGAAAGATCATGGAAGTATTATTATTATTACCTTGCTTTACTTTTCTCTTCTCTGGAGTTGCTTCCTGATATTTTATACTTAATGTTCAATCACAGGATAATTCATGCTAAGTTTCGTGGTTCCCACTTTCGTTCTCTAAATTTAGTATAATTCAGCTAAACTATATTCGTTTAACATTTAACTAAATATTATATAATTTTAACAATATTAATAACTCATTTCCTTTGGAATATTAAGATTAATCTTGATAATTTTGAAGTTAAATGGAGTTTCAATTCTCACGTTAAATACTTGATATTGACATCATACATGATAATTTTTTTAAGTTAAATACTTAAAAATTAATGATAATTTCTCAAAATGCTACACGTTAAATACATGATACTGATGATAGTATCTCAAAATGCTACAGAAAAATATTATTTAAGCAGACATTAAACATTATGAAATATAATCATTTTCATCTCTTTCATTCGTTTGCTTTTATTTTCAATGAAGAAGTTTATGAGAATTAGCAATATATAAATACGATTTTCAAATAACAAAAGGTATGCCTTACAATTTCTGTGAATTATCAATAAAGGATAAAACATTAAACGGTTTCCAATTTTCTTTTTCCGTATATATCACAAATCTTCTTTTAAAGCAACATCTGACCTTCACGTTCGCAAAAAGGATCATCACTTTTATCTTCTCTGATCATCAACTTCATATATATGCGGGTTCTGCAATTATAACTTTCCAGAAACTACGGTAATTATTGTTGCAAACTTTAAAAAATTTTATACAGCATTCTACTATATGTCTTAATTTTAAAACATCGAATGTATAAGCCTATTTTGCTTATGATTCGAAACCATAGTTTAAATAATATTTTCTGTGGTTCTTTGGGAGTGTGGCAAGAATGCCGACAACCTACAAAATATGATTTTCACTGTTAAAATATATTTTAACGGAATTAAAAGGATATAAATATACTAATCATTACACTGCTTCACTGCTCTTCAGCTTCATAATTGGACTAAAAATAGAAGCAAAGTACTTGTTTATTATTACATCGAGGGTCTCTAATCCGGAGGAGACCTTATTTTCATTGTTCGAAACTCAAATTAAGACCGGAGTAAAAACAGCTGCAGGAGATCGGATGAGACAAAAGAAAAAGGCGAAGGCCAAATTAAAAGAAAGGGATTTTTAGTTCCGGATATCTTGTTCGTGAGAGACAAAGGAGACACAGAGACAAAAGTGAAAATATCTCCTGGGGAGACGGAAACAAATCTATCTACGAAAGGGGATGTCCGTGTATTAGAGACAAAGATAAACTATATATCCCAATGGGAACATTTCTTCCGGCCGGGAGTTCAGAGATTCCTGAAACTGAACTTTGCAAGCATCGTTATTCAAGTTCGCCACTTCATGTCAGGGCCGTCTCGGTACTCCTTAAAAATGGCTGTTCTAATAATTCACACTCCTTCCACTCAAATATATTACCACGCGGAGACCTTTGGCTCCAGCAAATATCCATCCACTTCCTCCTGCAGAATTTTGACAATTTATCGTCCATGTTGGGATAGGAGAACAGGAACGATAGTGAGCTCACGAAGTGACAAGGAATGGAATTTATTATTGGATGACGTAACCGATTTTTCGATTACTTTTATCGAAATTGAATGCGATAGTGACCGATATTCATGAGCTTGAGTGACAACGTTAGATAACCATGTAATTGAAGCACAGCTATGAACGGCAACAGATAATTCCGGAGATAAATTTAATGGCATTTTTGAATAATGACCAGTGACTAATATGTCGGTGGGTTTTATTAACTACCTTGTCTAAAATATTAAGCGAAATTTGTTTCTATGATGCGGAGGAAGAAAATAGTTCCTAGATAGAATAATTTGCGATAATTAAAGTTTACAATAGAATTTTCGTAGAGAACTTTCCATCAACACACTCATCAGCAATTTTTCATCCCTGTGGAATTTTTCAACTAAGGTTTGTCGCTGCAATATAACTCATCCCAGTTAGTTTTCGAAATGTGCTTTATATCTATAGGAATTGCTCAAAAGAAACTGAAAAATATGCTCGAAGAACTACGTAGCCAACATATAGAGTTCTTTTTATCCAATTACTAACGTTGAAACAATAAAACGAATCGTGTAAATATCTGATGAATGATGGAATATTTCTGTAAAATGTAGAAAATGAATATCAAGTACTTGTTAAGAAACACTGAACGATATTATTAGTAGCTGCTGTTCTATATTGCAGTTACTAAATACTATTGGCGAATTTTTTTACATAATTTAGATACGTATTTTTAAATTTATGATGATAGCGAGAAACTACGTTTAGAGACGTTGCATTTTGCCTAACAGTATTTTGTAAAAATGCCGTGCGGATTGGCTAATTGTATTCACGCTGTTGATACGTAATCAGGCTGTATTTTATCATGAGCAACCCCCGACGGTATTTGTTCCAAAATAAGAAGGTGCTTAACTTTTTAAGATAAGCGTTTATGATTAACTGCATAATACAGTATAATCCTTGATTATTTGGAGTTCACTCCATTCTGAAAGATCTCTATTTCACTAATCATTATTTGTTATTTATTTCGGTAGATACGCGTTTAATGTCGTCGGAAAAATCATGTTCTTTCTAGTTTACTCTGGTCTTAAAAGAGACGCCAAAGCAAATAGTAAATATTAGGCACATACAGAGACAATTGATGACAATATGATTTATGCATATCGCATACATACAGAGATATCAAAATATATATATATTATTTATTTAAACTCCATTTCCAAAGAAGTAATTATTTAATTAGCACATACACTTTTTGATGTTTTTCACTTTCGATAAGATAGTTTATTAATGTATAATTAAGCGTGCTTCTGGATAAATATTATATGTTCCTTGCACCTTTACACCGAATGGAATTTCCAGATTATATTAAATCTTGCTTATCCGAAATCGGGTTTGGCCCTATTAAATTAATACATTTCGGATCATCGGGTTCCACTATATGTTGAAACATTTTATAGACAAAGAGTTTTTGCAAAGATATCAGATAGGGATTTACAGAGAATTCTTGTTCATTTAGTCTTGCAGTTATGTTAGGGAAGATATTTCGTAACCGGCCTTCTGATGTCATTGGCCAGTTCGTCTATCACGTGGGCAAAGCTAATTTTTGATTGGTCGGAAAAAAGGTAGCTATTGTCATAATGTTAGCTCTCAGAAGGGTACTAATTCTAGTATTTGGAGAGAGAATATTTCGTAGTGTATCGTGAAATAAATATACCTAGTACGAAGGCGCGATACAAAATGTGTCTTTTAATTCCAAAGTCACTAATGCAACAACATAAATATTCCGGAACAAAGTTGTCACCAAAAACTGCATATGTAGCTTGAATAAATTTATTCCCATTCATCACAGTGACATCGAATACTAATAGCAGCTACCTTAGTATTTTAGCATGTTAAGCTACACAATATGATGTCATAGGTGTTAACGATGTTTATTATTATTGAACCATTTGAAAACGGTTCTTTTCCGAAAACAAATATTCCATCCCATTTTGAAATTAGTTTACACATTTATATTATTTGGTTATTTAAATATTTTTAAAATTGGAGAACAGCAGGTTAACACGCACCATAGCCTTTATTATCTAAATAACAGAGGTATGAAAATATTACAAGCGGAATCTGACAAAGTAACTTCCATTGCCTTCTTAAACTTGATTGCCAAGTAATTCAATACAGTGAAACCCCATTTTAACAAACGCTCCTTAGATACCCCGTTTTTATTGTCAGATCAAAATCCCCACAGCAGTAACTGATTTACAGTAATATATTTCAAACCCCCGCTAAGCGGTCACCCTCAGATATGGACGCGAACACTGTTTTCATGATTCCTTCCATTAGACTAAAACCCCTATGTGGATAAAATTGCGTTGAACTTTGGCCTTCATTTGAGGCGTTTCTCAGAACAAAAAACTAACAATAAACAGAATAAGAGCTCAGGGGAAATTCCATTCGCATTAACCAAGGGTGGCCATTATCTAAAACTAATAAAATCATCTAACTAATAGACAATTATCAACACGAAACTGTAGCGGTTATAATTTATTATTATCGTTTACTCGGCTATGACACATGCCCTTTTAGCGTAACTGTGGAAAATTGGCGGATTTAATCTCGTAATTAAAAATTTCGGTAGAAGAGGATTGGTGAATAGCATCCACCAAACAGCTATTTATAATTTTTTTCCAAGGTAAATACATTTTAATATATAATGGTTGATCGTAAATTTACTTTTTATATTCAACGAATGCTTAAGTTCGTTACCTTAAACTTGTCTAACGTTATCAAACCTGCATGTTTCGAAACTAAAAGTATTTCAACGATCGAAATGATATATTTCATCTACTTCAGAATGATCCCCTCCTTTTACGGTTACCTCTCTTTTACGGACAGTTTTATCGATTCGGAAATTGTTCACTAATGAGGGTTTTGCTGTGTATAGTATGTAAAAAATTGCTGACAAGCCAGAAAGAGCACCATTACATAGTTTGGCCTTACGGGTCCCGCAATAAATTATTAGCTTGTTACTCTAAAACAAAGGAGTTATCGTGTTGCGTTATGTTTTGTTTCGATAGAAATTTTAAAGTTTAGTGCTAAATAAATCAAATAAATACTAAATATTTACTGCCATTTTTTGAGCCAGTGCGCACTCTGATTATATAAAAGTACCAGGGCAGCGCCCTGGTGCGCCCAAATACCGCTTCACTCCGTTTGTGAAGTAAGAAGTTGTGTGTAAGTGAGTTTGAAGGTAGGATATTTACTACTAACCCACTACGATGTTCCCATCATCACAGTTTCATCGTGCATGAACTCTAGAGTTGACTAATCTATATAAATAGGAAGAGGACCAGCTCTTGGACTAGCAATGGTCAAGGTGCATTGCGTTACCATCCAAGTGCTAAACCGTTTTGCTTTCAAGATGGTACTAGAGGCATTCTATGTGTAAACATTTTTTATCCTGGTTGTTGGATGGTATGGCGAACGGGAGAGATACCAGGATAGGTAATTTTCCTAGTCGCTTTCCAAACGTAAACTAGTTTTTGCAGGAGGTCCCTGTGGAAACGCTCCTTTTCCTAGAACTTTCAGCGCACCCATACTGTTATTGTTACCAAATCCCTGGGCAGGAAAATCAGGAACATATGAGAAAACCGCCTCTCAAAATGAATGCAAAGTAATTAGCGTTTTTTAATTTAGAATTTTCTTTAAAATAAAATAATACTTTAATTACTCTTAGTTGGAAGTTGTAGACAAATATCCGTCCTTGAAACTTTCATAAAATTTTATACATTAATTTTAAAACAACCACAATTAAAATCGCAATAAGAATTTATTTATACGAAAATCAGTGAAATACAGCGCTTCAAAAATTTGTAGTTCTTATGTCCAGGCTTTATTTTTGAAGTTTCGTTAATAATAAAATGTTTTTTAATATTTTTTTATAAATTGTTATGCATTACAATTATTTATTAATATATAAAAATTCTGTTATTTGACATGAAAGAACGGTGATATAGATTTAAAATTTGCACGTAACGTTATATATCATTATTAGCCATTTTTAATCCATTGAAGCGTAGAGATTTCTTTATCACACACACACACGCCTAGTATGGTGAAAAAAAATAGACTAATAATAGGCCTTAGACCGCCCACGCTGTTCGTACCCCCCCACATATATATATAATCAGTGGCGTCGCGTGTCCATTTCGGTTGGGTGCGCTGCACATAGTAAAAAATTAACGGTAATATAAGTATTTGATTGCACGGTTATCGATGTTCAAAAGCAATAGCGATTCTAGGCCATGGCCCCCCAAATATAACCTGATTCTATTTTTAATTATAACGAACAAATGTAATGGGTTTCACTGAACATAGGTAGGAATTCGTGCCCCCAAATTTTTTTTGTCCAGCACCGCCACTGTTCGAAAGGTTTAAATATGCACACCACATCAGGACTCACCTTACTTGGTTCCATATAATTAATTGTAGAACATCTTCGAAGGCCTTAATTTATCAAATGGTGCAATTTCAAATGAACCGAGGGCTAAGTTTTTTAAAAAACCCAAGGAATTTACGTTTCGTGGTGTGATTAGATTATGAAAGAGCCGTTGAATTACCTCATTTTGTTGTTTATTTATATACAAGTTTCGTTCTCTCTTTTATATATATATATATTTATTTTATTTATTTAGAAAATGCGTTAAAACATCATCATAAAACAAAGATTTTCCGTTTCAGCAATAATGTCTTTTCAGTTACTAGTGAATTTAAGCTGCATAACTCTTGTATTTGCGTTCCTGGATAACATGTGTGACTTCCCTTCAGGGCCAAAACGGGATTCTTGACTGTAGCAGTGCTTGGTATCGACGTAACAAGTACTTTCTAACCTATAAATTTCGTTAAATGCTACTTGAAGTTGATTTTCTTTCAAAATTTTTAGTAAGTCATAAGCTGGTTTCCCGGCAATTTCATCAAAAGTAAATAATATTAGAAGTTCATTTTTTAAGCTAATATAATAAAAAATTTGACCATAGAAATCCTTTAAGTTTTATAAAATGTTACCGGAAAACATCTTCTTATATTGACCATACTTTTGGCTACAAAGAAATTGAAAAAATTCAAGTTTCGAAAATGAAGTGTATCTTCCTTCCTCTCCAGACACATGCCGTAGACTATTTCCTGGCACAGCTGAAGACTTCTGCTCTTCAGACATTTTCTTTTAGACCTCAGTTCATCAACTGAGCGCTTTTCGTTTGATGTAGAAATCTAAATTTTTTCAAATCCACGCTCCCTGTCATTTCTCAGCTATTCTATAGTGTCATGAACTTTCTTACAACCATACAATATATCATAGAATGAGGTTTGCAATATATTATACAAACCATTTTACTTTTTAAACTACATTTTAAACAGCATTTTAGCTTTTTGCTGTTGCCCATAGACATGTGCCTTGTGTGCCTCTAAAAGTAGTTTTTATATAACGCATGTTTTCATAATGCGATTTACAACTACAGGAATACTATTCATAAAATGCAAACTTTTGGTGAACGTTTGGAGACCGTAATCGACTTTTGCGCGATTTTATCTCGAACATTGAAACGGTGTTTTTTAGATTCTTCCCCAAAAAATGCAACAGATTGGAATCTCTTCTATTTTATTTATATTGTGTTTTTATTTTGTTTTCCAGGGATTAAATATTTTGATGTTTTAAATATGTAGCTTATCATTACATGTAGTGTTACGAAATTTGCATGTCATCTTAATTTTTCTGTATTGTTGTTATTATTTAATAACAAGAATACACTTAATTTATTTTATTTTTATTTGTTAATTTATTTATCATTTAATTTAATAATCATATTGTTTTTATTAATGAAGAAAGTCAGATGAAGAGAGATCTCCAATTACAAGAACATATGGAAAAACTGGGGGGTAGATATGAAGAAATAATAATAATAATCTAGAGAATTCGGAAGACTGGTTGAAGAGAATAGGTCCTTAAAAAAGAAACTAAATAATTGGAAAAATGAAATTGAACAAATGGTGGCTGAAAATAAAAAGAAGGACGAGGAAACAAGTTATAGGATTGAATACCTCGAAGGGGCAGTGGAAAAAAGAACAGACGAAGTAATGGAATTAGAGCAATATAACAGAAGAAATAATATTGGAATAACAGGATTATCCTCTTCAAAGGATGAAAACTGCGAGTAAATGGTAACCAAAATATGTGAAAAATTGCAAATTCAGATAAAGTCAAACTACATAGAAGCTGCACATAAACTGGGACAGGGAATAATAAAATAGTTGTAAAGTTTAGAAGTGTAAAAATTAAGAATTAAGTATTACAAAAAAAGAAGGGTAAAAACATTAAGGAAAGAGAGATGGAGATAACGTGATTTACATCAACGAACAGATATGTCCTTTTAGGAAAATATTGTTTAATGAATTATTAAGAGTGAAAAGAGAAAATGGACGGCGATTTCTGTGGACCGTAAATGCAAGAATTAAGATGTGAAAAGAGGAGAGAAGTGAAGTGATTGTAATTAATAATTAAAACGACTTACAAGAGATTTAATGACTTGGAACTGGGAGAAACGAGAACATAGATAATGCTGGTGTTGAGTATAAGTATGTAAATAATCAACAAAGAAAAAATAGTAAAAGTGTAAATAATGATATTAATAGTCATTATGAAAATAATTGTGTATTTAAGGAACATATCGACTTCATAAAAAGTGGTAATATTCAAATAATGAATGATATTTTGTATGTAAAAAATGATACTAATTTAGAAAGTATTGATGTTGACATATTTCGAAAGGTAAAAAGCAATAAGACAGCTAATAAACATATTGAATTGGAATATTTAAATGATGTTATCATAGATAATAAAAAATACTGGAAAATAAGTGTGATAATGTAAGTAATAATTTGAATATGTATTTATCTGAGGTAATAGGTGTAAGCGCTAATGAGGAAAATGTCTGTAATGACGAAGTAGATTATATATACTTGTTAAAATAATAGTTGGACAAAGAAAAATATTACTACAGATAGAATAATATATTTAAATACAAGAAGTATAAATAATAAAATAGAAGAAATAGAAATATTATTAAACGAGGACGAATTGCAGATGAATTTTCTGATGGTAGCGGAAACTTGGATGAAAGAACATGACTTGAATCATTTCGAGGGATTCTATGGTTACCATAGGTTCAGGAACAACAAAAAAGGAGGTGGTGTATCAGTTTATATTAGAGATAAAATGGAAGAATATTTGCTATGGGAAGAAGTAATCAATATGAGTGATAACTACGAAATAATAGGAATAAAATAACAAAATGAAATATCAATAGTTTTGGCATATAGACACCCGAAAGTTATTTGAATGGAACTATTAAATTGGCTAAATAATTCTCTAGAAGAAAGTACTATTAAAAAATATTTATAATAGGTGATTTCGGTATCAAGATAGAAAAAGAAAGTAGTAATAGTAATCTATTAATAAATAACATGAAATCAATGGGTTTGAAAAATTTAGTAAAAGAAAACACTCGTATTGCATCACAGTCTTCAACTTTAATCGACTTATGCTTCACAAATACTAATGAGGTGGTTATTGAAGTTAATGACTATCAATTAAGTGATCACAAAATGATAATAGTTGACTTTGAGAGGGAAGAGAGAAAGGAAGTATGAAAAAAGTTAAGAATTAGAAATTAATGCACAAGAAACATGAGCGAATTTAAAAACAAATTAAAATTGATTAATTGGGGAGAAGAATTTAGCAAAGATAAAAATAAATATTACATTGATACAGAAAATAACAAAACATTTCCATGAGTATAAATTAAAGAAACATGTTACAAGAAGCGATAGACTAAAAAAAAAATGTTAAACGAAATAAAAAGAAGCAGCAGGTTATATTCCAGATTTGTTGGAAGGAAGAAACTTGTTTATTTGAGTAAATATAGAGAAATGAGAAACAAAATAAATAAGTTAATACTAACAAGGAAACAAGAATACTACAAAAACTGTTTTAGGGATATAGATGCTAAGAATAAATGAAAAATATTAAATAAATTAATAGGAAAATCAAAGACAAAAAAAATGTAGGACTAATGAATAATAACAGACTAATGAATAATAACAGACTAATGAATAATAACAGAATAATAAATGACTAATAACGGACGATCGTCAAATGGCGAATTTATCGAATGAATATTATGTGCATATTGTTGATACTGAAATAGATACTAAATTAAATAAAAATAAAACTAACGAACTTGATTACAGACATTATTTAAAAAGAGAAAATAACCAGACCATGTATGTCAGAGAAATAAATGAATCAGAATTACTGAGAATTTTACGAACTTTAAACATAAATAAGGAAGCAGGTGTAGATGAAATAAAACCAAAACTAGTCAAATAAAATGCAAACATTTTTCTAAAACCATTATTGATAATTTATAATGACATTATTGAACAGGAAAAGATACCAGATGGAATGAAAATTACAAAAATTGTTCCGATTTATAAAAAAGGTGACAAGAATATTAAAACAAATTACAGACCCATCTCAATTTTATCAGTATTTGCTAAAATATTTGAGCGTTCATTAAATAACAGATTAATTGATTTCACAAATAGATTTAGAATTTTGGATAGAAGCCAACACGGTTTCTTGAAAGGCAGATCCACATAAACTGCCTTGATAAATGTAATAACAAAAATCTCTTGAAAATGGCTTTATTAGTATGGGGATTTTTTTCGATTTAAGCAAGGCGTTTGATGTAATTAATAGGCATACATTATTAGACACATTATCACATTATGGTATGAGAGGCAAAATTAACAATATTCTAAATGCCTATCTTCAAAGAAGGCAGCAAATAGTACATATTAATTATATAATATATGTTTCACTTAAAAATAAATATGGTGTTCCCCAGGGGTTCATTCTTGGTCCCCTCCTGTTTTTATTGTATATAAATGATATAGCGCAAATATCTAACAATGGCCATTTAACATTATATGCAGTTGATACAAGTGTGTTTATTCAGAGTAAAGACAAATATGCGTTAACTAGAACTGGTTATGAAGTAATTAAAAAATTTGAGCTTTGGTTGAAAATAAATAAAATGACAATAAATGAATCTAAAACAAAAATAGTAATTTTTAGTATAAAAAATAAGAAAACTGATGGAATAGAATATTTCAGAAAAATTATGTAAATGAGAAAGAAATTGAAATTGTAAAGGAAATTGATTTTTTGGGGGTGGTATTGGCAAAGGACTTGAATTGGAATAGGCAGACAGAAAGAGTAGAAAAGGAGGTGAGTTTGGGAATAGGGATTTTGAGAAAATTGTCGCGAACAGTCCCCGGAGATATATTACTGGGTTTATATTATCCATTTATATACAGTCACTTGACCTATTGTAATAGCATTTGGGAAAATCTAAATAAGAAAAATACCAGACTAATTAAATCGCTACAGATTAAATTTATAAAAATAATTGAAAAAAAAAAAAGTTTAAATCAAATTATATTGTTTAGCAAATATGGTATTCTACCAATAGATAAGATATATGATTATAGTATATTAAAAATAATGTTCAAAAGAATAAAAGGAAATAAATATATAGAGAATATTGAATTAATAGATTATGGAAACAATCGAGCTTCCAGAGAAAAGGTCAATATAGACTATTGAATATATTACCAATATATTCAACCCCCAAAAATTGACTACCAAAAATCACAACGGAATTTTATAAAAAGGGAATTGAATGTTCGGGCATAATGTGTTGGAATAAAATACCAAACACTCTTAACGACATAAATAATATTAATCTATTTAGAAAAAAAAATATTAGATTATTTGCTAAGAGGTGATTTTGCGCCATTACATTGTTAGGGTCCTCAGCCTGTTAAATCGTATGATTTTTACTGGTGACTCGTCACGATGGATTGTGGTTATTTGTGGTTTATTGAATTGCAGTGTGTGTGTTATTGTTTATATATGTATTTTCTAAGTGAAATGGGAAGTTACTACAACCATTGTGACAAATAAATAAAAATTGTTTGTTAATAATCATGCTATTTAATAATCATGCTATTTAATAATCATATGAATTTAATAATCAATTTAATTACTTTAATTCAATTTCTTATTTCTGTTCAACTTATTAATTATTTTTTTATGTAAACCTGGTCTACGTGCCAGAAAGTTTCTAGCACGTGGACCACGTTAGTGTAACTAGGGTTCTGAAGAAGGAAGCCTAAACGCGCTTCCGAAATAGCTATAAACCATCGTATTTATTTTAACTGTGTTAATGTGTTTTATTTTACTTAGTAGAAACTACTTAAAATAACAACTGAAATTGTAGTAAAAAGTGAAGAGGAGTAAAAGATAATAATATATATATATATTACATTTTTTAACTCCATGTTTACCGTTTCGGACATAAAGATGTAAATGATTATAAAAAAAGATTAAATCTTTCAAGCAAAACTATACAATGCAAGCATATATAATCTTGTGTGCAGAATAAATTTCTAATCTAGTAGGTAAACACATAAGGTGCGGTGACGGTAATGAGGCTCAGAGAATTTATTATTAATAATAAATTATGTTTATTGTGAACACAGCGTAATTGATTTTTAGTGTTAGCACGAATATTAAAGTGAAAAGCAAATTTCTTAACGAACTACACAGAAATGTAAACAAGGGAAGAACGACTGTTCAAACAATTTTTTTTAATTCTTTTGAAACTCAAATTTTTTAAATATTTTCGGAAAGCAAGTTTTTTCTATATCTTTTTGAAAAATCTTGTGCATACAATATAGTCTTAAGAAGATTTTGCAAAGAAAATTAAGAAGTGTTTTTGACCAGCATAATTTTCTAGTGAATTACTTTCCGTTGTTAAAAATGAATTCTAAAATCACAGGAAACTTAGTGGAGTTTGTGAAAGTTGTCGTAAATATTATATTAATTTGAGGTAATTTTATTGGGTATAAAAGACAGCAGGTATTAGGTTATAATAATTCGTATAGCCAGAACATCCGGTAACTGGTGTCCTTATTTATATAATGTTAATCGAAAAGAAAATAGACTGACAGATTGAAGAACAAAAACTTGTTTTACGTGCACGTTCAGCTTCTATTTTGGAGTATATATCATATAAGGTACTGGAGTATACGTCATAGCATCAAATACGTTGAATGAATGTGTCCGGGAACAGGTGCTATAATTCAATTAGCGCTCCCTTTTACCCACCATTTTTACTGTAATCTCTTACGCACACAGATGCTTTTCCTGTTTTCAGATTTTGGAAACATTTTTCCAGGCAAAGAAAATTTATTTCAGTCTTACAAGTCTGGGCTAGGAGGAAAAACCCAACGACACCAGATTAACCGTAAGAATTGGTTCAAGTTCCTTTTCCCGGCTCAAATCATTCGCGACCTTTATCTCCCGAAAGCATTTTCCAGCATCTGGAGACATTTCACGGGATAAAGAACGTCACTCTTAAGATTTCCCCGGAATTGGGAACCAGATGACGGAGGGTGCGGGGGTTCGCGAGAGATGGAGAATTATGCTTTGACGCCAGATGGCGCATGAAACGCATTGCTTTTTACCGTTCAATGCTTCTAAATGTTCTCGAGTAGCACAGTAGGCAATGACAGGATAGAGTGCCGAGATTTCGGGTCTATTGGACCGTTTAAAATGAAAGTTGGTGGCGGTTGGATAATACGACGGATATTAAAAGATGCCTCCGTATTTTCAAAAATACAATTTTATAATTTATGAAATCAGAATATGTTTTTCTACTTTTGTGAAAAGGGATACCTGTACTAAATCTAATTTGATTTAATAAAAGACGGAGTACATTCGTTGTGTTAGTTTAAAACTATTCATAAATTGTAAATGTCCATTAATTTTGAACCTTACGCTTCATTTTAAGGCTCGTTTATATATGGCTTGGTAGATTTAAATAAACCTAAGAACTAAATAATTTAACAGAAGTTCATATTTCCTCTTTTAGTTACTGCCCTGAATTGTTTCACCACAGCAAAGTTATTTACAAAAGTTGTCTAACCATTATGGATTAGAAAATTTCAAAATCAACACCCTCAGGTCTTGCACAGCATTACGTCCCATTTGTGATGACTGGCTTGTAAATTAAATCATCCTTTTTTCAAAAATGACAACACATCATTCTAAATAATGATCGAACCTTATCAAATTCTGCTATCATTGCAGTAAACATTCAATCGGGTAACGGTATATACTGCATAATGTAACTTTACCGTATAATATAATCTCATATCAATTTTGCTGATGGTACAATAGCTCCGCTAACGTTTAATTTCTGGAGAGCATTTTCCCAGTGTTAAGTGGGTTTTGAGTGCGCAGCATCGCATTTACAAATTAATGATGCTAATATATTAAACCGCGAAATCAGTTAAATGACGGTGCTTAGACCGATAATAACTAGGACTGTCTTTTGTTCCAAAATTACACCAATAACGCATTACAAACTGAGAGATGAAACTGCCCCGAAAATAGTTTATTATCATTATTATTATTATTTAGTTTTTCTATACATCCCCTGTATGAATGGGAATGATGATAATAAAAACAATAATACACCTTTATTTATTCTTATCTGGTACAGTCGTGTAAACAATACATTAGAAACATACTTTCTTTGATTTATGGTACACGTGTTCATACGTAATGAATAAATCTTTCTTATATATATTATTTTTCAAAATTAAATATGTATAAAATATCTTAATTGAATACAAAATATATATATAAAAATAAATATCTAAATTAAGGATGTGCGAGCGAGAATGAATGGGGGTAAAATGAAAATAAAATATCTCTAAACATAATTTACACATAGAATTTGGAAATGGATATTTGTGTTCGGACTTCGCGGCAAATTGATGCTTTTTCCGAGTCAAGCAATAGTACTTCAAACATCTATGTTTTTGAAAAGTCAAACATTTTATTACCGGACCCTTTATCCTTCTTTATATAAAAATAAATTTATGTCATTGACGAGGCACTGTTGCAGGAACTGCCATATGACAGAAATGAAGCGGAAACAGACACTCCGATGAGTTTCGTGATGTTCATTTCAACCGGCAAGGAATCCCAGTTTTCGGAAACAAACTAAGACAAATAAAAACATTTTTCCCGAAATTTCAACGTCCTAACTTTTTACGACTTTCATATGTGGTTTCAGAAAGGCAAGCAAACAGGAACATGAGTTGGTAAATGGCCATGTAGGGTCCATTTATGGCTCTGGAAAATGGCGTTCTCCAGCCTGCCCCTTCGAACTACTGCGGTCAAGTCAACCGGAGATAAGTAAAGGACCATTTGGAGTTTGCAGCAGCAAAGCCGCTTACTTCAATAAATAACAAATTACGATTATTTTCTTTTACAAGAAGGGAATAATCGTAAAGTTTCGGAGTTATGTGTTTGTTTCCTTTTTGATTCTTCTTTTTTTTTTACTCTTCAATGCTTCCGAGTTTGTTGAGAGCATGCCAGAAATAGAATAATGGCGAAATGAGATGAAACAGACTTGGGGCAATGATGCCCACATGGGCACAAATCAAATTAGAACGTGCTCAAATTTGATACAGAGGTCGACTAGTAAAACAACCATGTGGAGAAATATTAGAGAGAGAAAATATTTCGGGAAATTTGATCTTTTTACCTAGGAAACATCAGGTTTATGTCTGTATTTTGAAAATAGGAAACCATTGCAACTGCTGCGAGTGTGTGCATATACATTCTGAAGTTTGATCGGGTTACTGAAGATCAAGGTAGGAAATCAAAAATAGAAATTCCATGGATTCCATTGGTAGATTTCATGGATAAATGATGGGTTGTGAACAAGCATCCAAATGCTCATCTGGGAATTTTAGAAAAATGAAAGTACATAGTGGTTATTTTAGTATTATGAAAATGTGGCGTACTTCATGATTTTCAGTCCCGTGTTGAAGATTGTTGGACGCGTTATAGACTCAATTGCTCAAGGGAATAATGATATGATTTTGATTTTCCAAGATTAATATAGCATCATATATTATTGTATTTATTCGACTGAGATTTGAGATTTTCTTGGAAATATTAATGAGACTTTCAACTTTGATGTTGCAAAGTTTTATCATATTATTTAAACCTTTGATATAAAGGTGGAAATATGCGGCTCAGAATATTCTTTAAATTAAATTTTTACTATCTAGAAAATCAAAATAAAAAAAGTACTTTTTTTAAAAAAATAAATGTATGAAATTTTTTTTTATTAGTGGTATTAGGTAGTCTCAAAACATGTGAATTCAAACTCGTATTTATGTCTATTTGAAAAATATAATACTTTCGTTTTAAAAGTTCGACACAAGTACTTGTCATTTACAGTCTATGAACCAACTTGGCTTATCTTTCCAGATTTTCTCAAAATGGTCAATATCGATTTTGTCCTTTTAGATGGGGTTGTCAGCTCCCCACTGAAGGTTAAAAATAAAGCAGATTTAAAGACTAAATTGAATTTTATGATAAATGATTGTATACTTACGTTTATTTGTAATTAATAGTCTTTTGAATTATGTGTTTCAATGAAGGGTATATTAAGTGAATAAAAATATTCGAAGTCGTCAGTGTTGATGGATGTTTTTTAAATATACCTCTGTGTTTTAAAAATAAGGGCATGTATTGAATTAAGTGCAGATGAGAGCAAACAGAGCTGGACGTGTTTTTATATTCGTAATAACATCCTTATTAAGAATTAATCATATAAAACAAAATTATATTCTATAAAAATTCGATAATAATATTCGATACATATGATTATACCAAATGATTAAGTTGACAAATAAATACATCAATTAAATCTATAATTTTATTAGGTCAAGTTTGTAGATTATATATTTTTAAATATTACACTTCCACCTGATACTATTATAAATGAAAGTAGTATTGATTCCTATATGGATTATGTATTTTTAAACAACCTACCATCTGATAACATTGAGAATAAAGGTAGTATTGTGATATCAGGTATGGTTTGCATATTTTTAAATATTTCAGTGCCACCTGATATCATTATGAATGAAAGTAGTATTGATTCCCATATGGATTATATATTTTTAAGTATTGCACTGCCGCTTGATATTATTATGAATAAATGTAGTATTACTATTACGTATGAATTGTATATTTCTAAATATTGCAGTAATACTTGATAACATTATGAATTAAAACAGTATTGTGATATCACGTATGTATTATACATTTTTAAATATTGCAGTGCCACCCGATATCATCATGAATGAAAGCAGTACTGATATTACAGCAAGAGAAGGAACAAATGTATCTCTCTTATGTAAAGCTAAAGGCTACCCAAGTCCAAACATTTCTTGGAGACGAGAAGATAACCAACCCATACCTTTGGGAACGTGGCACGGTAAAAAATTACTAGGTATGAGCTTCTTTCCAATTTTCTAGTTCTCTATCTTGCCTCACAAAAATATTAGGATCTTCAAACTATCTCGAAGCACAAAATACTTTTACTTTGTAATTTTTTACAATAATATTTGTTTTTATTCTAAATTAGCCACTTCATTTGACGGCAATCAGCTTAACATAAGCAGAGTCAGTCGGCTACACATGGGTGCTTATTTATGTATAGCTTCCAATGGAGTGCCTCCTTCAGTTAGTCGAAGGATACTGCTTCATGTAAATTGTAAGTTACTGCATGACATCGCTTATATTTAGAAACTATTTAAAGATAATGTATATGTAGAATTTTATAATGTCTAAAAAGAAAGCTTTTAACATATACACACTGAAACCTATCTTTAACGATATTTAAAGAACCATTAACTTATATCATCATAGAAGAGTTATCGTTATGGATGCGATCTTTTAGATATCTAAAAGATCACTTTGAATATACGATTACATTTGCGGGAACAGGGGACAATATCGTTATAGATATGTTTTACTTTATATGTATATATATATATATATAATAATTATATAAATAATATTATTGAAAAAATGTTTGATGTGGTAATTTGATGTCTAAAAACAATAGCCTTGTAGAAAAATAATCATTTCTTAAACTTTGAACTCTTACAAATGAACTTTTAAAGTTTAAAGATCATACGGATCGTCATGTACCCTGTGTTTTAAAAGACACTAATTTTGTTACGAAACTTTTAGATGGTAGCTTTTTAATCAGTTGTCGTAATCCATTGTTAAACCTGAAAATTTTTACATTATTAAACTATATCAAAAAATTTGATGAGCGGGAAGCAAGAGCAAATGCAGGTAGATGGCACAGGGGACGGGCGTGTACCATTAAAATAAATAACACGCTTTCAATTATTACTTGCGCAAACTCAGTAACGATTTTCACAAAAAAAAAAAAAATCTAAATTAGTTTTCGAGCTTTGCACTCTCTATGAAAAATGTGTTCTAGATCCGCCCCAACCCCAGATGAAAATTTCCAAATACATCATTCTTCAAATAGCACATTAGGCCGTTGGTTCGGACTAAGATTTTCTAGTGAAACTGAAATTTCAATTCTCATAAATACAGTTATTGAAGTTAGGTCTATTCACGCGTTCCATATTCACGTTGAAACAGACTTGGTTATTTAAATAGATAGATCTAAAAAACATAACATGTTAAAACTTAGTTCTTCCGATCGTTGTGTTTTCTACCTCGTTCTTCGGATGGTTGTGTTTAAGCGGCATAATTTATTAGCGAAAAATATTTCGATGTCTAAGAAACAAGAGATTACAAAAAGGGGAAGGAAGGTATTAATGATGTTATTAAATGTTAATAGAACTTTCCACTCTTAATTGCAGGCCCTGCTGTGGCCCAGTATGGTAAGGCGTTTGCCTAGTGCGTCGTTAACTCAGGTTCGACTCCCAACGGTGCAAACAATGCTCACTCAGAGATCTCATAAAGATAGCAATGCTCACTGCAATCCATAGTTTTGCTCACTAGTCCTTAAGAGGTTCGGATTCCTCGGAAAACAGTAAGTCCCGGAGCATCGTGACCATTATAGTCCTTGAGTCATAAAACCATAAGTAAACAAACACACTCTTGATTGCTATTGGCAGTAGATCTTTATAATCATTCACTAGATCTATGACAATGTTGCTAGACTGTATGTAAATATAAAAATCTTAGAAATGTGACTTCAAAGGGGGATCTATGTTGGAAAATAAAAGTAACTTCATTGTGCTTAAAATGTAGATTTTTCTCCCGTGATGAGAGATTTTATTACTTTGGCTCCTTAATGTATTGTATGTGCTCTCATAGCCGGAGTTTCAGAGGAATGTATGTGCCGATTACATTATAATGTTGATGAAACCAAACTGTTAAAGAATGGAAATACTTTTGGACTTTCAACGTATCTCAGTGGTCACGTGTTTATGCTCACCATTTTCGGTTCGGATCCTGATTTGCTTTGTTGTCTGCAAATTTATCGGGACTGGATGGCCATGTATACCTGTCAGTCAAATTCTAAAGGATCCATGACACAGTTAAAAGATGTAAATTATACAAACATTCGAACATAGAAAAAATAAATTTTGCTAAAACAGAGGGAAGACGACGGGAAATTTTACATGTTCTAAAATTTCCTTTATTTCCTCGGTCACAGAAGTATTTTCTTTCAATGGGTGGAACTTTTGCCACATAGCTAATAATGCGATGAAATAACATCGTTTTATGTTGATGTGGACCTTGTCTTAACCTATCTCTGGACGATAACGACGTCTTTCGAAACGAGTTGATTTGTTTCTGCACCACATTCAAGACTACATCTTACACCTTTGAATTACTGCAATTCTACAACGTCTTGTGATCTATTTCAGCCTATTCTACATAGCATTATGTCGAGATTTTCGATTATATTTCTAACGTTTGTGGAATTACAACTGCAACAATGAAAACGCGATAACGTTAAATAACGCTAAAAGGTTGGTCATTAGGTCAGTAAGGAATGTAGTGATTAATTATTTGATTGATGCTTATCAAACATCCTAGTAATGACGATGATAATAATGGTGAAGGTGATAATGATGATGGATTATAATTAAGCTATTAATGAAGTCACTCCTTTAAAATACTATTCCAATTAGCTTGGGATGACAATTTTTATCTCTGAACCATAAAATGCAACCAATCAGTAAACAAACCAATCGGATACTCAAAGTCAACTGGAACAAAAATAAGACAGACTTCCAAAGAAAATACCGGAAGAACGAAATTGTTATTCCTTAAACAAAAACAGATTTAAACATATTTTGCTTTGTATCACGATTTCATTTTTATACTAGCCTTTTTATAAATATCGTTGCTTTTTTTTGACGTGAAGGTTTCATTGAATATTTTAGTGTGAAATTTAATGCCAAGCAAAACAGGTAATTTAATTCCCTTCTACCATAAAGGCAACAAATGAAAAATTTTCGGAAGAGTAATGTTTTTTAAAGTTACATTATCTGTCATCATTATAAAACAGTAAAATTTTCATCATTTACTTCGAATATTACAGCAATATTCTTCATTGCTGGAAATTTTCCAAGTTTTTCTGTCTAAAAGAACTTAAAATTAGGAAGAATTTGAACTCGTGCCATTTTGGAACGTTTTTCAATAAAAAGAAAGTACGCCCATCGTTTACTCATTTTTTTTTAAACTTGTGGCAGACAAGGGGTAATAATAGTGAAGTTTAGATGCAAAAATCTGTTTTTTTTCTTAATTGGAAATTAAATTTAACACATGAAATCAAATTAAGGCATAAATCATATTTGCTCGTAGAAAACATGTCTATTTACCCATTTTACCAGTTGTTATTGGATCATCCGTTTTAAATAGAGAATGCTCGGTGAAATATAATACGTAGGAATATTTTTTTCGAAAAATATGAAATGGAATGAACATCTCGATTATGTTAGTTCTAAAGTTGCAAGGTCCAGTGGTATACTGCGCAGATCACTGACTCTTTTTCCTAAACATGTCAATTTTTTCATATATTTTTTTTACTCACTCAATAATCCGATTTGGATTCTCAGCTTATGGGCAGACTACACAATCAAATTTAAGGTTATTCAGCGTTCAACATAGATTTTTCCGAATTACAAATGAATATAGACGTAATGATTGCTGGACAAACTTTGCTATTCTTCCAGTCTCTAAGTTATTTGTTTTCCGATTAGGATTATTAATGTTTCTTTGTTTGAGAAATGGACAACTATCAGACATATGTTGTTCTAATGCTTCAAAGGCAACTTTATGTTCTAAGAGATTAACACCAGTTTTTGTTACCAAGATTTTACACTTCCTGCTATGGTCGAAAGCTTAGTTGTCTTGGTCCGAAACTCTGGAATGATCTTCCTTTAGATATTAAGTCGTTTCATTTTCGTTATTTAAAAATCTTTGCGGACATATTTGGAGTCTTCTTTATAAATTTTTGCTTTATTATTTAGTGGTTCATTAACCCTAGAATGCATACGCTAAAACTACGATCGCAAACGTATACGTTGGGTCCAGGAAACCCCATATGTTATTTCGACATAAAATGTGAAAGGGATTAGTTAACGTCTTTTAATAACAACAAATTAAGTACAAAATGAAACTTATTTGATTATTCAGCAATGTTCGTTATTATTCAAACTTCGTCACAGTCAATACACACCATGGCAGGTGGTCTAGACACATTGGATTCTTGCAAATTTTACACTCTAAGACAATATTTTGTCCTTGCTTTTGGGACAAATGGCACATCTTTTCTTTGAAGTAGTTCCTCTAGGAGGAATGGTTACTTGACGTTACATAGATAGAGCCCCAGAAATTTTGGTTATCAGCATTTGCAATTCCCTGGATAGGCACTGTTGCTCCTGCCGTTTCAGAATGTGTGGTTTTACAAGAGTGTGGCTCAGTTCCTTCAAAATCTTGCGTCTGCTGCTGTTGCGGTCATTCTTCCAACCAGCGTTGGCGTTTCCAAAGAGGATCATTGCGTTGATACCTGCTTGATCTGGCATTCCGTAGAAGTACGGAAGGGGCCAGCGCTTTGTCTTTCTAGCTGTTGAATAAGTGTGACACAGCTGGTCGAAAGTGTCGACGCCGCCTTTTGTTTTGTTATAGAACATGATGATTTATGGTTTACCAGTAGCAGCGTCAATGGTGACGTCTCTATGCATCGTAGAAAACAAAACAGCTGTCTTGTTTTGTTTTGGGATATAAGAGACGATGTTTTTTTTTCTTTGCCAAAAGCATGACAAGACGACCCTGAGTCGCGTCATTTTGCTTTCACAAAGGAGGAGGGAATTTCCTTTTTGTTCTTACACAGAGTGCCAACTATCGTGAGATCGTAGCTTGACAGCGTATCTTCTGACAATAAAAATAAAGTAAACCAGTTATTAGATTTCTGTTGGCGTTGTGAATCGTTTCTGTGATGCTTTTGACGTAAAACGTAGGTACCGATTCCTTCGCAGGCTGATTCACCTTTCCAACGTATGGTATTCGGCTGATCATATGGTAGAACTAGGCGTCGCAAAGCATTACGATTTTTATTCCATATTTATCAGGCTTGTTTCGTATGTATACCCGAAATGGATATTGGCCGCGGAATCTGAGTAACTGTTCTTCGATAGTAAAAAGAGCCGATGGTAAATAATGTGCTTGGCAATGCTGAATGAAGCTATCCCGTATTTCTCGGATGGGTGCAAGTTTATCTTGTTATTTTCTGGCGCCCCTTGTGGTCTTGTCATCAAATCTGATGTACGCAGTAAGAAACTTGAAGCGTTCTTCAGACATGGAAGGCGAAAGAACTGTGGACCAAATATTTCGGACCACAATTCATCCAGATTTACGTGAGCATTTATCAATACACCAGCCATGTATAAAATTCCGATGTAGGTTCTTATTTCAATTTCATTTGTTTGCCCTATGAATCTGTTCTCTGCTTTACACTTAGTCGATTGCCGAGTGATTTCTTCATTGGTGTGCACGGTAATTTTCTGAATTATATTGTCTGAAAAGAGCAGTTCCATGCATCCAAAATGTATGTACAATTTTTTGTTTCCGCAGCGAGTTTGTTCCTAGCTGTAAAGCTGATAATATTCCTTGCAGGGGTCCTACCAATCCATGTCGGCTTTTCAGTGATCAACAGGTGTTATTTGCGACATTTTGACATGTGATATCTTGACTGAGATATGGCCGGCTGATTATCGATATTACTGTCGGAGGCATCAGTATCACTTGATGTGTCTTGGTGTGTTTCTTCCAACACGAAATCCTCGTCTAAGAAACCGGAATCGTCACTTTGGTTGTCGGTTTCTAGAATATCTTCTGAATCCCTCATCAATAGATCGCAAAGTTCAGAATCCGATAAAGGCCTGTGGCGCCGCATTCTGAAAAAACAATATCGATAATTCCACTTAGTTAGCCCTGCGGTGGCGCAGTGTGGTAACGCGTTCTCCTATTGCGCGGCTAATCCGGGTTCGACTCCCAGCAGTGCAAAAAGAACGCTTACTCAGAGATCTCATAAAGATCGCACTGCTCACTGTAGTCCGGGGTTTGGTTCCCTAGGCCTTAAGAGGTTCGGATTCCTCGGAAAACAGTAGGTCCCGGCGCAGCATGACCACTGTAGTCTTTGAGCCGTAAAACCAAAAAACAAACAAACAAACCACTTAACAGTAAACGTGGGGTTTCTGGTACCCCAAACGCCGTATATCACGTGACTGGACAGCAAGAGAAATGTGCGTGTGTTCACAGAGAGAGCTAGTACTAAAATGAAAAGTCACAGACCATGCACTGCCTAGCAGTAAACTACCAAGCGTGGAGCGGTGACGCTATCCTTGGGGTACCGTATACCCCATATATACCTTTCGTTTTGTTTTTCAAAATGTATTTTTGGAGCATCGGGGTAGTCAGATAAAGTTTGGTCTTTTCATGATGCATCAACAACAAAGTTAATTAGATTTATATAGAGGCATATATTTGAAATTTTCTGATTGCTAACTGACTTAGTTTATAACATTGGGATATTGCTCATAACATGTATATTGTAACAAATTATGTACTTACTGATTGGTTATTTCCTATGTCTTGGTTGTTATAAATAAATAAAATATTATTATTATTTAAGTATATCTACATAGGCTCAATAATTCAAAGAAAACATTTATTAAAAAATAACGAATTAATTAGTGAATGAATGAATAAATAAATGAGGGAGGGAGGGAGGTTTTTGATTTTATTATTTGAATATAGTAATGATGGTGATGAGAATTAAAAAATAGAAGATCACACCATGTTAAAACGCATACCACTGTGCAGCTAAAACTCTTTCTTCCTGAATTAATTCTAATGATAAAAGGCAGAACTTTGCTGACTAAATAATAATGATGGACAAGGGAGGTGTAAAAGGTGCGAATCCTCGATTTTGGCACAGGTGATATTCGAAAGGTCTTGCCATAAAGAGCAAAAAGTAAAGGTGGTTACTTTGCGCAATACAACCGCTCATAAGGTATGAAAGAATTTCGACGACTACGAATGCGAAAAAGGAGAAGAATGGTTATAGTTATGATAATGCTCTTGACCGGTGAAGAGAGAGAAGCACAGAGTTAGAATGCATTGAGTAATGTTGTAATTACAGGAACATCAATATTTGGGAGAAAATAAAGGGATTACTTTCATTCCTTCTGATACTACGAAGTGCCTTCGATCACTCGATGAAGTATTTTCATGATTACAAGCACGTAATCAATAGCATTCAAGGAAACTTGTCAAAAAAATTGAAGGTATCGTAAAAATGCACCACCTGGTTCGTGACCAAATATTTTGAATTTGATGTCAGTACGTCTTCTAAAAGGAGTGATTGAAATTAACATTCCCACTTTCAGATCTCTAAATCTGATCTGTTCACAATAATAGAGGAGATCAAAGAAATAATTGCACAAATTTGTCCATATCTCGAAAACGATTGTATTACGATGGGTTGTGCTGCATTGACTTTTTTCTCTTTACTCATGACGTCTTTCGGATGATACCACATTTTTCAAAATTGACGACTTACCTCTTCGGTTAGTAAATTAAGATAATGATAACACACACACACACACACATATATATACACACACAGGGTGTTCGGTAACTACCGCATAAACTCACTAGCACGCGATTCTAGGGTCAATTCTAAGACTAAAGTCAAGAAGAACGATTTTTGATTGACGGCTTCATTCATAAATAATAAGCACTTCAAAATTTCTGGTACGTATTGTGTGTTTTGATTGCGTCAGTCAATCAAGGAAGATTATTTCGTTAAATCTTCTATACCATTATACTTTACTTGGGTTCATTTTAAGATTATACAGTAATACAAATAAAAAGGACGAACACAAACATATTAAGAAAGATAAAAGGATTTTTCTGTAAAATTTTAATTCGGTCAAAAGGCCGCACCCAGGAGTGCCGAAAGCCAACGCATGACCCCTTCCCTGGGCAGTGACTTATATACTTTTTATTTTTTGGGGAGGAGTGGGGTTGCACTCCCAAATAAACAAAAAATATGAAATAAGAACGCATTTTTTTTTACTTACTTACTTATTACTTAATTATTTTACAAAATCACTGCTGAAAAAA
>QLNU02014176.1:15187151-15202591 GCA_006491805.2 Dysdera silvatica
CGCGACTGCTTATAAAATAAGAGAAAAATACTATTAATTTTAATATTTTCCCCACAAGGAAGAAGAAAAAAGGTTGAACCTAGTGGCAAACAGCACATTTGATCCGTATACTTCCCGTCAGTGGTATGATTGATTTGGCACGAGAAATCACCAAATCTGGTGTATGCTGTTGGTTATGACGTAAACGAGCTACTTTTGGGTGGAGTTTCAATTCTTTGAATTTCAAGTAACACGTGACCTAAGCAAGTTTTTAAAAACCAGTGAAATCTTCGCTTCTTATCTCTCTTCGTGGCAAGGGGCGTACATTCGCGAACGCATATATCATTCCATTAAATCGATGCTAAATGGGTTGACTTTGCCTTATTATTGGTTTAACTATGATTTGAAATAACTTATTAATCTAATAACTTATTGATTTTAAGCAAAAATTGTACTGGACATTTTTTATTCCTTTTTTCACAAGGAATCGTGTAGTGAACTTTTTTCCGTCATTTTGTATACCCCCTGTGTATGTATGTATGTATGTATACATATATTTTAGCAAAACTTTAGGTCTTTTAGTAAAACTAAGAACAATCTCAATTGTTCTGAGAACATTATATATATATTCTTACAACAATTGAGATTGTTCTTAGTTTTACTAAAAGACCCTTCAAATTTATTAAAATATATTTTTAATTACATTTGGACTTTATATTATATTTGACTACTTTTTATTAATATTGGTTCATTCAGTATTGATCACAAATCTCAATTATTGTAGTCAGAAAAAGCAAACCAATAACAGGGATTTTGTGCGGTCTTGATGAAGAATAAAATCCTTGATATTTTTAATCTTTCATTTACTCCTCTTCCCTCCTTTTTTTACTACTATAATTTTAGTTTTTACTTAAAATTGTTTCTACTACTCTAATTTATATGGCTTTACTACTTTATTTTTATCTAAGTTAATATACACGTGTGTGGTGAATTTATGTATATTACATTGGAAAGTAATACATGTCAAAATCATATTATAATTTTGGTATATATATATAATGTAAGGAATATGTAAAGAGGAATGTGTACTGAGACAAAATTTGTTTAATAACACATTTTAAAAGTTATTTCTACTAAGCAAATAACCCCATCCAAATGTTTTGAAATCTATAATATTCTAAAAAATAAATATATGGGAATAGATAATTCTATAGAGATAAAGAGACCTAAAAAATAGAAAATTCGGTGTAAATAGAACTCTGTAAACATCAAAATTTTTCAGTAAATAAGAAAACATATTTTATGTGTAAATAAGTTTTATTAAACGAAGTCTTTTTATTATGTGTGGAAATGTATGTTTGTAATGATCAGATTTATCATTTTTAAGTTTTTCATTAATTTTGAAATAGCTGCAATGCACACTAAGAATTTTATAAACAGAATTTTTTTTTGTTTAACTAACGTTGAAATACGAGATTTTGAATTCCACTCTAGCAGCAAAGATTTTTATTAGTTAAGCTCTTTATTTATTCCTTTAGAATTATTTTTTAACAATAAGATGGTACGCGACATAGGAGCAAACATTTTAATCCTCCCAATTTAAATTAAAGAAGTGTTCATTTACGTAAAATTTCAAAACATAAAAGAGAAGAAAATTAAGAAAAATGCAATGTTCAGTAACTATAATTTAATATGTATGCGTGAATTTTAATAATGTCCTATGGGGCACAAATTTCCCAGAGGTTTTTACAACAACAAGTTGTAGTGGTTTGTGCATTATTTTTTTCCATCAAATTTCTGCAAAATAAGGGATTAAAATGTACTTAAAAATGTATTCAGATTTTAAATATTCGGGAAAAAAGTCTGGTTAATATTTCATAAAAGTATTCTATTTGTACATTTAAAATTAAATTAGTAGTGCTATATTCTTTCTTGTTATGTTCTCATTTTTCTAAATAAAATTGCATGACGAAAATTCCTAACTTTTCTAATTCGAAAATAATGAAAATTGTTCAATTATGAAAATTCCTTTGTACAACTCACAGCACAGCGAGTATAAACATTTTTTGGTAAAAACCCAAGCATTTTATTTTATGTTCTATGTTTGTTCATTTTTACCTGATTTCGCAATTTTTCCCTAATTATTTTGAAAATATATTAAATTTCATATGATTATCACCTAGGTGGTGTTTGTAGCTTTTGTTATCATAAACAGGGTGAACGTTTATAATTATCTAACTGAAGAAGGAAATGATAAAGTTCTGATAACATGAGAAGAACCCGCGAAAAACAGTGATTAATTCTTCGGCCCGGGAAATAAAAATTTCCGTAATACGGGATTATTTCCCTCCCATTCTCCCTTTTCCCCCACGGTCAACATTGGCACAAGGATTGCAGCAGAAGCGTTCTAAACATAACCGAAAGGAATTACGAGAGCATCGCTATACAAACGATGCAATTACCAGGGACTCGAACGTGGACCGTTACTCTTTCTTCGTCTGTGACATCGAGCGGAATTTGATTCCAACAGAAAAAAAGGGAAAAAGCCATAAAAAGGGAGAAAAGAGAGGGAAAAATCTAGTTTCTAGTACAGTAACGAGCAAAATCATCTTATATTTTGTTCCTTTTCCCCATTTTATTCCGGAAATACGGACCCATTATTTATCGGAATCCGGAATATGTCGTAATTAGTTACGGATAAGGAGACTTCTCACAGATATTCCTAATTATCTTCCGACTAGTTCCCCCAGTAATGTGGATTCCTAACCAATTAGTTGGAGCTCCGATTGGCAAAGACGTTACGTTAGATTGTCATACGGAAGCGTATCCAGCATCCATCAACTATTGGGCCAAAGAAGGTGGAGAAATGATTATTGACGACCACAAGTTCGAGACATCTATCAAGGAAAAGAATTACAAGATCCATATGCAACTGGCCATCAGGAACCTACGAGACGACGATTTCGGAACCTACAAATGCTTTGCAGAAAATTCCCTGGGATCAACCGAAGGTTCGATGCGTTTATACGGTAAGCTTCTCATTTATTAACAATGACTGATAGGCTAATTAACAGAATGTTTATGAAAAATTTTAACGTTCTTCGCATATGAGGAAAACGTTCGTTTCAGTTGCATTCAATAGGACCTTAGTATTTTTATTTTCTTTGACTATGGTATCTATTTATTTCATAATTATATGATACTTATGCAAAGCTCAATAAGGCCATAGCGAAGAGGTAAAGTGTGGATAAGGATACTCGAGCACAGGCCGGACGTAAAAATTAAATATTTAATTATATAATTAAAAAAAAATGAGAAAATGCTCAGGATGCCGAATTTTTGAGGGCGCCTTGTTTTAAAAGGCAGTGGACATTTTTTTTCTAAATTTTAATTATGATGTAAGATATTATTACCCTTCACAGGGATAACACAATTGCCAAATAATGGTCAACGCAGAAAGCTTCCGGGGCGAGTTTTTTGTGGGTTTTTCGTGGGGGAATTTATTATACAATAATTTTGTGCCACCCACGTTTATGTAGCTCAAACTGGAGCTTTTTATTTATAGTTGGAGAAAAAGAGACGCCGTCCTCATCCTGGATTCGAATCAGTGTCCCCGCGTTGAGCCCGGGGTGTCTTGACCTACTAGACGAACGAGGACAAGAACAAACGCTTTTTTAACGGAGAAAACAGCGTTTGTTCTTGTTCTCATTCATCTAGTAGGTTAAGACACCGCGAGCTCAACGCGGAGACCCTGGTTCGAATCTGGCATGAGGACGGTGTCTCTTTTTCTTAAAAAACAGAAAGCTCTAGTTTGAGCTATATGTACGTGGGTGGCAAAAATTATTGTATAATAAATTCCCCCACGAAAAACTCACAAAAATCTCGCCCCGGAGGCTTTTCTGTGTTGACCATTATTTGGCAATTGTGTTATCCCTGTGAAGGGTAATAATATCTTGGTTGTAGGCAGTACAGCTATAGATTGTAGGCAGTACTGTAGTAGTCTGTAGGCAGTACTGTAGTAGTCTGTAGGCAGTACAGTAGCTATTTGATAGATTGGTAAGGCATAAAACTAAAAAACATTTATTTGAGGTAAGCCTTGGGTATAGCCTATTTGATCCTTTCTACCTTTCTGATTCAAACAGGACCTTAGTGTAAACTATACACCTGAATGACAGAAGATAATGCTTTTTATAATGCTTATATGAAATCGGAAGCAAAAGTTCACAGATTTTTAAACAGTCCCAGTATATAGTTAAGCAAAAATTAACATTCTGAAAAACCACAGCCAATTCCTCTTAACCTCAGAATATATAAAACTCTAGGTGAATTATTTCTTATTTTCCCACAGGAATAAAATGAATGGATATGCACGAGTAAACATCTATTTGAACGTGGTATTATCTAATATGCAGGATGATCATAATTTAACGTGAGGTGTTTTATTCCCGACATCAAAAACTTTACTGGACCTAATTGAATCAAATGTGGCGTATATACTCTTGAGACCATGGGATTTTGATTTTTCAAAACAAATAATAAATAAATAACAAATAACTCAGAATTTTAACCAACACAAGGAAATTGGAGCTGAAATCATGCAACTGTCCATATTTCCACTTAAAAACAGCTATCTGATCAATTACTGAATATACCTTGTAATAAATGTTGAAAATGTACTGCACGTTTGTTATATAAAATTGATCCGATGTACAAACTTAACGTGACAGTTTTTACTGGTAAAACATTGTTATCGAAAGAGTGATAATACTAATTCCAAACTTCGAACATTGCTAAAGTTTTGTTTTTCTTCTTTAAATCAAAATCACGTGGTCCCAGAAATATGTACACCAAATTTGGTTCAGTTTGGACAAATAGATTTTTTAGGATCTGGCCCTAAATCCCTCACACTAAATTATGACCACCTTGTATTTATATCCTTTGGAAGAAAATGTTTTTAACATGAAAATAGAAATTATAATGGTCAAAGTTAACACCATGAAGTTGAAAGTAAACATTATTAAGTCATTACTCCTGATGAAGGACTGCTGCTGATGCGTCCGAAAGCTTGAGTGATCTTTTTCATTGCTATTTTACCAGTGTTTAACCTTTTGTATGCAAACATTATGAAATTGAAATAAATATTATGAAGTTATAAGTAAACATCATGAAGTTGAATGTAAGCATTATAAATTTGAAAATAAACACTATAAATTTGAAAGTAACCATTATAAATTTGAAAGTAAACATTATGAAGTTGAAGGTAAACATAACGAATTTGAAAGTGAATATTATGTAGCTGAAAGTCATAAGTAATGAGGTGGAAAATAATAAGTTATAAGGTGGAAAGTATACATAAAGTTAAAGTGGAAACTTTAATATCAAAATTATGAGAATGAAAGTAGAAACTATAGGATTGAAAATAGAAACTATGAGTTTGATATCAAAAGTTAAAATTGTTAACTTGCAAATATAACTAAAGGGCTTAGAAAAAAAATAGCATAAAGTTTGTGGTATAAGTTACGAGTTCGAATATAAAGACAATAAGATAGAAAGTGAAAGCTGCAAGATTGAAATCAGAAAATGGAAAATTGAAAGTTGAAATTATAAGGTTAAATTTATTTTTAGTGTTTTCACCCAGTTCAGTGAACAGCACATGAAAGTTTTCATAAATTTTATATAATTAACTGGAAAGAAATTCAGAATATGTAAGTTTTTTCGCCGTATATGATCATGCAATGGATTGTTCCATTTGCAAATGAAAATATAATGATCAAAGTTTGACAAGTCCCGCCCGCAACTTACAGTTGATTCCCTGTTCAATTTCTAATTTCAAAAGTTTCCGCTCACGGGGAATGGAACTCTACCTTAATTTTCTCCGCCTGCATTTTGAAGAAATTATGTCTTCGACGAACAAGACAAATTCTTCCAATTTGAAATGGTGGTAGGAAATTTTAGAGTTTTTGACTATTACCGCAGCACTGGCAAACTCATCAGAAAAGGAACCAGCCTGCTGCAATTTACTAATAACAGACGGTTTAATTTCTCCTTCCCGACAGCTGTTCCACTTCTTCCCACATGCGCTGTTCTTTTATTACTAATAATCGTGTCTGCAGCAACTGACGAGTTTTGCTTCTTTTGCAGAGATTCCTCCTCCGACAAGTGAACCCACGAGAGACACGGCTGCAATTAGAAGACAGAGTATGGACGGTAAGGTCTTCTTTCTCAATTTTTTAATAAAATATTCGAATCGATTGAAGTATTTGACCCTTTCCTTTCTTAATTGCGGCAATCAGTTGGAATTGCCCGAAGTGAAATGATTGGAAAAGAGAAATTACAATTAAATAACACATTAGCAAATAAAGATTCGGAATTTTTCATTTTTGTAAATCATTTACTTGGCCTAAGAAGACGCTTGCGCGTGAAAGTTTTATTCGTGATATTATCCACAATTTGGAACTTAAATGAAGGAATGTTTGAATTTTAAATAAAGAAGAGATACGGATTATGCCCAAAGTTATACTTTAATCCTTTCTTCGTGTCATCTCGTAAAATTCGGATTAATTGCTGGGAAAGATAACTAACTTTGGTTCTCTATATTGTACTGTATTGTACACAATTTTAATACAAAAGAATTTTCTGCATTGTACGCGATTTTATTGTTCATTTATACTCTAATATTTTCACAAATATGAGGCATTTGACGAATATATCAATCAATATGTCAGAAAGAAAGGAATTTGACTTTAAGACTGCATATCATGCATGGTGTGTACACTGACAACGAAGAATCCAGACAAAGTATGAAAATAATTAAATTATATTGCGTGGAGTCAACTGTTTCTGACCAGAATTTCTTTTAAACTTGAAAACAGCTTTACCGATTCGGCAGAGAACTCCGGTACTTCGGCTAGAACTTTTAGCTGCAAGTTAGCCGAAAAACTACAAAAATATTTTAAATATTTTTGACAGGTTACTCCCTTTTACATACTATGCACTGAATCCAGATTTGATTCTATTTACTTTTAGAATATTGTCTTAAACAAGCAATACAAAAACTACCTTCACTCTCTGAAATTGAGAGAGAATTCTTCTTGATTTTATTCTTGGTTGCTGTTTTAGATGTTTTCGTGCAATCCGCCTGGATTTTTCGTCATGCTCTCCTTTTCTCTTGTTGTTCCCTTCTAAGTCTAATGGTTTCTTCCTTCTGCAGGTATTCTTTTATTGGTGGATTGGATAGGATTAGTGACTTCCCCTCTTTTCTCCGTTGTCGTAGTGTAACAACGTGCCTGCTCCCCTTGTAACATCTAGCCCCGAATATCCCAGTCTCATTTCACCTCGTCACATTTTTAAACTAAAACAATAAAATTGAAGTAAATAATGTGTAAGATAACCGTGTAAAATAAGAATTACATACCTTCAGTCCTTCTGGTGGAAAAACAAGTTCCAAACGCAACCGCAAAAATTACTTTTACCTCAATAAACACGAAGTTCAACATAACATGATTTCCCTTGCCATCACAAACGCTAAAATGCGGACGAGAGCCTCATGCGCAACGTGTTACGTATTTTCTGAATATGCAAATGATGTGCCTAGCGGAATAACATGAAAACTCGCTGTGATAACTAGACCAGGTGCCCCCTACCTCTCATTTTGGAGATGACCTTAACCTGAGAGACACATGAATCACGACATAGCTACATAAAACCAATCTTAATGTTAATAAAATGCGGTCGAACTGAGATCAAGGGTCGTGCTTGTAATCATTGTACCATCATGGCAGTGTATGTGGCATATATCTGTAGTTAGTGAACACAGGTAAATCCCGTTATTACGCGTTTCGATGGAAGGCAGTTCAGCTTATAACGACATACAAAGATAGTTGCCGCTCATTTTTTCATGTAAAAAGTATTTTGGTACTCGAATATTACATATTGGTACTACACATTACATTGGTATTACATATAGCTTTACGTATACAGAGGATATTTTCCAAAGTGATACAGTTAGCCTATGTATTAAATTGGCTTATGTACACAGTAGAAGTATACCAAGACACTCCGGGCTAAACGGAGGGACCCTGGTTCGAATCCAGGATGGGGAAAGCGTCTCTTTTTCTCCAAAATTACATAAGCTCTAGTTTGAGCTGTAATTAATACGTGGGTGGCAAAAATTATAGTATAATAAATTTCCCCCACGAAAACTCACAAAATTCTCGCCCCGGAGGCTTTCTTGTGTTGACCATATTTGGCAATTGTGTTATCCCTGCGGAGGGTAATAATACCTTAACATCTTTACATACGGAGAAAGAGAGCGTTGTTTCCTGTCCTCATTCGTCTAGCGGTCCAAGACACTCCGGGCTAAACGGAGGGACCCTGGTTCGAATCCAGGATGGGGAAAGCGTCTCTTTTTCTCCAAAATTACATAAGCTCTAGTTTGAGCTGTAATTAATACGTGGGTGGCAAAAATTATTGTATAGAAGTATACAGTTAGCCTGCGCATGCAGCAAAGGTATGCAGTTAACCTATATATACAATAAAAGTATACACTTGGCCTATGTATGCAGATTGTGTGTCCACAAATTGTTTAAACTTTGATTACGCACCTCACATATATATCGCGGGTGTAATGCTTTGATCCCGAAGTGCCTTGTTATAATGAAATTTGAGGGTATATCCTATTATTTGTGTTTTATGAACATTTTGCAAACTCTCCTTACTTCCCTTTCCTTTATTTTATTTTATAACTTCAACGTTGACATTTGTCAAACATGTTTAATTCTGAATTTTCATATTATTATGATCCTTATTGTTATCGTAGATAAATTGATAGCATCATTTCGCCAATTGTTACTAAAAACAGAGAATTTACAAGGTTTTTGGGGACTACTTACCTCAATTATTTCTGAAAGATTAGGATTATGTGCGAATTCCATATCTTTCCATCCAGAAAGGAGTGCTTAATAATATTACCATAGCGTCATGACTAGGCCGCGGCCTAGGGCGTGTTTGTTTATATTATTATCACTATTTTATATTATTTGTTTATATTATTATTATATTATTTATATTATTTGTTTATATTATTATTTTATATTATTTGTATACTATTTGTTTATATTATATTAGCAAGGACATATTTGTTTATATTATATTAGCAAGGACATATTTGTTTATATTATATTAGCAAGGACATATTTGTTTAGGTACTTAATACTGTACTATGATTGAGATAAACGTGACAACAAAGAAATAAATGAAACTGAAGGAATTATTTTTGATTGAATACCTTCACTAATATTTACCCATCTTTTACTCATGTCTCCCTTTTCCGTTTTTTTTTTTCAATATCCTGAATTTCTTGCATTTTTCGATTAACAAATCTTCCTCTAACAAATTTACTTAATTCTGAGGAACATTTTACCATTACAGCTACACTTTTCGGTGGTATCGCTGACGCACTAGAGGCTTGGATGATGCTATTTTGTTTTTGATATCTTTGTACGTCATTACAAGCGTTGAAAATTATTTTTCTTCAAAAGCAGATTACCAAACTATTTTTTTAATCTTACATTTGTATGTTATGCGATTAGCTGTGACTATCATACTTCAATTGAGCCGTAACTATAGTGAGAGGGCTGAATGTGCTCTATATTGTTTCACTTTTCGATAGTTGCAAGATGTATTGAGGTGCCAATATTTTTAGGAGGGTGGGAGCATACGTCATTCGCCTAGGGGGGCAAATTTGTTTGCGTCGGCCCTGCATGACCATGTGATGACGGAAAGAGCTTTTTGTTATCAGAAAATTTGATTAGAAGAAAGAGAATATGGAAAGACTGTTTTTAAAAAACTTGAAATGGTTGTTTTAGTTGCTACGTGCTACTTTTATTAGAACGACACTAACGATCTTCGTCGTTTTAAAAAAGGTAATGCATAATTACAGAAACAGCTATTGACGTTCTTTAGAAACTGCTTTCAACTCTTGTAATTTGTGTTAATTAAGATATAATTTCTACGTAGTAGATCATAAAATCTCAAGTATGGGAAAATTGATTTTACTGTGTCTGTAAATTAAATTTACTTTTAGCGACAAAAGTTCGAATTCAGATTTGATATTTTGTTAAATTTCGTCCATTAACTTTTGTCTCCATTCAAATAAGTGTCACAGTATTGTTCTATTATATTATAAACTCTGATACAAGAAGCACGGGACAAATTGGTCGACTATAAAAGATGCTGTAATATAAATGTGCTATATGTAAAAAAAGTAGCCGACCCTGTAAAACTTAGCAAAGAATCAAATTTAGCATGAGGAAAAATATAATAAATTTACTTTTAATTGCATGCGCTTTACTTTTTCACTCCTTTTAATTTTCTGAATACGCTATTGTATGCCTGAGTAAGGAAGCTGGCAAGAAGAAGCCTATCAACAAAGAGTTCTTAGTTGAAAAATATTTAGAGGAACATTGGAATTAAATCCATTAACGACCCGTCCTCCGTATAATTAAAGCGTTCTGTGTTATCACAAATTTTCAACAGAAAGGACATTACTTCCGGAGAAGGAATTTAACAAAAGACAACTTTCCCAGGATAACAGAAAGTGGAGAAACAGATCGTCTTATCGAGTAGAAAGAGACAGTAAGAGAGGTTGGAGGCTTATAAAAGGACGCGAGCTACTAGCATCGTAATTAAAGGAACCAACTTGAGGATAGTAATATTCTTTGACGAGTTACATCAAGCGTGGTATGATAAATGAGATGTAATTAAACTTTTAACCCCGCTCCAGCGCGGATCAAAAATTGATGCAGGGAACGACATCACCCATCCTCCAACAAGGCGACATTTAGAGCAGCCGTGCGCCTTAACTCCCTTTGGGGGAGCAACTGGAGAGTAAATTTCTAATTTTGCTATAAAGTTTCAACTGCTTTGCTCATTTGTCTTTCCAGCAACAACATAGCTGGAAGCTAAAAAGTTGCGAGGATAGAAATTCTTATAAAGCTTGGTTTCTCTCATAATTTCTAATTGTTGCTTATTATTACTATTACCTTATATCTATATGTAAGCTGAAAGATAATGTATGACTGCGTAAAATAAGAAAACTTCTAAGATATCACCATAATTCGATTTTCTTCAGCACATAAAATTATAATACACCGAAAATAAATTAACATATATTTTCATCCTGCAAAAGACTAGCTTGCACACAAGGAATATCCGAGATTACTCTACATGGAGACTGAGTATTTAATCAGATATAATCATTGATAGCACGCGTAAGATATACAGCAATCTATAGACAAGATGTTCACAGTATTAAGATTAAAATTAGTAGACACCTTAATTAATGGCCTAATAACTAAAGTGAAACCCCTCTGTGAATAATCATACATACTTAATGATCTCAACGAAGGCAAGGAGTTTATAATCAAGGACAAATTTTACAATACAAGGAGACACAAAAAAAACCGTGAATTTTAAAGTTATAAAAATAGTCTTGTTGCTAGAAATATATGTTATAACATAAGGTAGGTAAAAAATTAATTAATCATAAAATATTCCTCCACATTTAACCGTGCAACTCATGGACACCCCCAGCATTATATGCAAGGGGGTGTATCCAAGAAAAATTCCAATTGAATAATGTTGTTGGACTGTAGTTTCTTGTGGATTCAGTCCTCTTTTCCCCCTTTTTTCATAAGCCAACCCCTTTTTGGACGCCCATAGTGTATCCTATAGTTATATTGTACATCTTACTGAAAATTTGAATGATGTAAATATGTAACATAATAAGAATGACCTTTTACCGTCCTGTGATTATGACCATATAAATTTCTTACATATAAAACTGACCATAGAAAATTAAAGTATTGTGACACGCACACAGTCTGAGAGTGCAATACCCAGAAATTTGTTTTCCAAAATAGTATGGAAAAATACTGAAAGTAAACTTCAGAGTCGGATATGAAATTTTCTGCTGTAAGACACAATATCAGTATGCTTAACTATACGCGTTTCTTTACCCACAAATTTAATATCATCATCTACTTTTCTCAAGTGCCTTCTTATAAACCAGTTGTGGTCATTTTTGCACAATTTTAAATGCAGGTCGCTCATTTTTAAATTAGTTCTTATCATCCAGCAAAATTTCATTTTTAAGCACCCTTTTCCTTCTATTTTTTTTATTCTTATAATGTTAGTGCAAATAAGTTACTCTCCTAAGCCTAGTTTTAAGCTTTTTTTCCCTTTCATTCTGTATCTTTCTTCATCACATGGAACGAAACTTGCATTTTGACCCACATCATAAAAAGAAAAGAAAAAGGCAAGCCCATACCGCGAATCGTACCCGCGACCTGTTTCGTGCCAAAGTGACGTCACACGCTGCTCAAGAGGCAAGAGGTACTGTGTTCGATTTCCCCTCTTGCAGAAGTCATTGATACCATCTTTCCAACTTTGATCAGTTTGACAAGCTGCAAATTGCGTGAAATGGAACACATTTTCCTATACTTAAGACATCTTTTTACGCACTTTCAATATAGAAATGACATTCATAAATTAAATTTTGAAAGAGAGACAAAATTGCACTTAAGCTCTCCTTTTCCTTCGTACGTATTTAAATTTAATCTTAATGCAAATAAGGGTCCTTTTTCCTGTTCGCGATTTTAATCTTTCTTTCCCTTTCCTTCGGTCCTTCACCATATGGAACGAAACTTGCATTTTGGCCCACAGGATAAATAGAAAAGTAAAAAATAGTATGCACATCCGTGGGATTGCACTTGGTACCCTGTTTTAGCGATAAGGTTCCATAACACGCCAAAATATTTTTGAATACGTTTGAGAGAAATGTTAAAACGTAAACATAAATATAGCATTTTACGTATAAACGCGTCAAATATTAATTTGTTATTTAATAATGGAGCAATTATTTAATAAAGGAGCCATTTTATGAAAATTTAAACACAAAATCCTAAACGCGTACCCCTATTTTCGGAATATTTAGGACTTAAATGAAAGCTTAAACATTTTTTGTTTCTCCCACTAATTCCATTATTATGGAACTGCTATGCCGGCTCAGAGGATGAGGACGAAAAGAAATAGGATTTTGAACAATATCCATAGAAATGTAAGCGTCAAATATTCCGGACTAACATCGCTTTGTCATCTTCATATCCGTCCGATTTCCTCTTCAGTCGTCTATTTCGCTCCGGGCCTAATGACACTTTTAGGATAAGGCTCTCAAAGCCTGAGAGATCCGGTGCTCCGCCGCACAATTACAGACGACTTCCCGTAAACACAAATCAAAGGTAAACTCGGGAATCGTTAAAAAGAAAAGAGGATGGAAAAACGGGAAAAAGCGAGAGATGATACTTCGGCACAAAAGCATAAATGACGTTATATTGATTGTTTAATTCCCTTATCGCCCATTTCGGGCATTCAAATATAATACTACTAATGGTTCTGCCAAACCACGAGTTTATAAAATGCGATGTTTCAAAAGATATGGAATTTTATATTTTTATTACAATCTGTAGTAATGGTTCTCAATATTTTTTGTCTGAAGAACTCTTTTCTTAAAAACATGCTATTAACCGCGGAACTCATTCATAAATATTATTTACAGAATTCTTAAAGGACTATTATTTATAACTTATTAGGCTTAGACATAAAAATAAGCAGTAAATTCGTGTAAAACCTAGATAATAATTTTTTGTTGTTGTGAAGGATTAACTATAGATTTTATACCAAGGATTTGTTGCGGCGGAGAAGGGGGATTTAATATATACAGATCTTGGAAACTTCGGAGAGAATTCGTAAATTCCTTGCAGAACCATTGGATGATTAAAAACAATTCTTATCAAAGTTTTTTAGGCTTCGTAATAGCAACGCCGATGTCATGGCGTGGTTAGATGGTGAAACGTTCGTAAGGAAAAGAAATGTGTTTTGCATCTGGTGGGGCACGACCTTCTACAATCCGGGAAGGTGCTATCACTAACTGAGCTACAGACGACCAAACAATCAATTCCCTACGAACGTATTTAAAGCATATTTTTCGAAACCGGTTATTTCACAGAATGGAGTGGTACATGGATTGCATTTTAAACCAAATTGAGAAGAGATACATATTAAATTAATCGAAAAGCCCGTTGCAGCAGATATATTTATACAAATCGAACACTACGCAGATTAAATTAGAAACAATTTTTATCAACGTTTTTTAGGCGTAGTAAATAGTACCGCCGAAGAAATTAGAATTGTTTCTAATTTAATCGATTTCTATAAATATATCTGCTGCAACGGGCTTTTCGATAAATTTAATAATGATCTCTTCTCAATTTCGCTTAAAAAGCAGTTCATGTACTGCCCCATTTCGCGAAATAACCGGTTTCGAAAAGTACGCTTTAAATACGTTCGTAAGGAATTGCTTGATTGGTCGTCTGTAGTTCACTTGGTAAGAGCACTTGCCCGATTGTAGAAGATCGTGGGATCTTTCCCCACCAGAAGCTAAAAAGCATTTTTCTTTATGAACGTTTCACCATCTAACCACGCCATAACATCGGTATTACTATTACTACGCCTAAAAAACGTTGATAAAAATTATTTCTGATTTAATCTTCGTAGTGTTCGATTTCTATAAATATAAACATCGGAGGATTGCAGTGGAAACCCCGGTTTCCCCGATACGCAACTTGAGTGGCACCGATGTGGCGTTTATGAAGGCGAGTAATTCTGTAACGGGTTCCTTTCCGTTCAGTAAGGGATTTACTATTATGGTATATTTTTTTAATTACTAGCCAGCACTCATACGTCGTGTTGGAAATAAAAAAAACTTGTTAATTTAAAATAGTTCAAGTACGTCACAACATACCTAACGACACTGAAAGTAAGTTATTTGGTACCTTCCTGGGGTTATTTTTGTATTCTGCTGGTCCTTGGGTATGCATTACGTCTGCTTGTGTTAATCAGTAGTTGGAGCTAATGGCCGCTTGTTAATGCTGAGATTCTTCACCGACTAACTTGATGCAATTTTACTTTATGTCGTATACAGAAAACGATTGTTTGAAGTCAGCTAGAATACCACATCATTCCGACTTCACTTATCTGCTGTTAGCCCTTTGCACTCCAGGCTATTTAGCCAAAGGAATTCAAAGCCATATACTGAATGTCGCTCCAGCGGAGCCAGTGGAGTGCAAAGTTTTAAATTCTTTCTTCAAACAGGCTAAGAATGCCCAAGAATCCTGACTTACTTCAGATTGACTTGCATAAGTCCCAACAGACTTACTTAAACGGCTTACTACGACTTTTGAATTGTGAGTACTCAACCAGATGTAATGTAGACTCAGACAATAGAATTGCTTACTAACGACCACGAGATAATAGTAAATACATTGTTCTAAGCTGTAAAAAATTAGAACCCCGTAGGAATATAGAACTTAAGGTTACGGCCAACAAAAGCATTTGTTATACTA
>QLNU02014176.1:15202691-15267765 GCA_006491805.2 Dysdera silvatica
ATGACATACAAACATACATACATACTCGACCAAGTCCAACTACTTCATTATTTATATTTAAAACGAACAAAATGTAACATATAGAAGTTTATAGTGCCTCTATGGACCGTGGAATTTTTTACAAAAAGACAATTTAAAATACATCCGTCCCCACGGGTATGTCAACATAACCGGCACGCTTTCCGTTTCAAGTCATCTTTTGTGTTTGAAGCCAATTTGCGCTACGCTTGGACATTTCAAATTATATCAAACTTATCTGAATTCGGATTCACAGTATTTAAACAGACTATTGAGATTATATGTGACAGTCGAGATCATGTGTCAGAGTTTCTTCGTTGCTACGTAAATAAATAAAAAGAACATATACTAAGCCATTAGCAAGTTAACTTTTTGGACGTTTAGCTTACATGTTAACTTGCATAACATCAGATTCCAATGCTCATTTATTATCTATAAGATATCATATATTTATCGTAGCAATGAAAACATTTCTATTAAATTCATTGCAAACCAAGATTCATATTGCCTTTCTTGTTACTCTGTTTATCGTAAGCGATTTGTACAAAAATTTAGGAGATACCCAAAAGTATCCGAAAGTTAGTAAGAACTAATTTTGAGAAAAATTGACCATTTTAAGAGATAGAATTTAATACCCTGATTTGTTCATTTAATAACACGGTGGGTTATGTATGATAAATAGGCAAAATAATAATAGTAAATAATAATAATAAATAAATAATAAAATAATAATAAATAAAAAAATAAATAATAAAAAATAAAATAATAAAAAAAATTAATAATAAGTAATGGCATTGAGAAATAATAAAAAACTATAAATAATAAAAAAAAATGATAATGGAATTATTCAGGGTTTTGTAGAATACATAAATATATAAACATACACAAATATTGCCTTATGCAATTATGTTAAGCAGAAGAAACCATCTAAACTTGTTTCAGAACTGAAGTATAAAATGTAAAAGCCTGAAGAAAAAGAAGAGAAAAAGATAAAACTTTCTCTTCCGATGATATATGCTTAAAGGTTTTATTTAAAACGTGATTCCAATGCTGACTTAATTAAATACATTTAGGCCATGAATAATTGAGATACCATAATTAAGAACGGCGATTTAACGATGTCTCATTCATTAGCTGTAAGAATAGCACTTTATCACATGGATCACTCGCAAGCTATAAAATTATATTATTCAAAAGTTCTCGCAGACGTAGTTCAGAAATAATTAGGTAAGTTGTGAACTATTTCTTTTCCTTAATTCTTTTTGTTTTACATAGGTCCAAAACGGCAACCCTTGGATTTTGGTGACGTACGACATTTTGGTTAGCATACCTTTTATGTGCGTGTATTTCCAGTTCTATACTGCGAGGTAAAATATTTCGGAGGGAAGAAAACATATAAATTATATTCGTGAAAATGCAAAGATGTTATTAGAGAAGGGAAATTATCTTACCAGCTTCTCTATTTTTGAAGATTAAATGTGAAAATATATATTTTCTTATTTCCTATTAGTATACACGTGTAAAAAGTTTTTTTTATATATTTGACAACGTAAAGCGGGTAAAAAGTTATTTTTACCCGCTTTACGTTGTCATATATATCGTATTACTTCATCGAGCGGTGATATTCTCTCTTTAACTACCTTTGAAACCTTTTTTTTTTCCGGAGATAGTTATGTTAACTTTACAATGAAACTTTTCCCACCCAATACACTTTTGTCACTTTAATATACAAATACGGTTTTTTATTGGGTCAGTATTTTAATTGCAATTATATATACACATGAGCGTGGGCCCACCAGGCTGGTAAGGTTACCCCGTTCGACTGACTTTTTTGGATCGTGTCATACGCAAGAACTCGCTAAAGAAATCTATGATGCTGGGAATAATCTCTGGATTCAGAAGGAGAAGCTGGCAAAGAATACGTTGGCGTGATTACCATCCAAGCCGACAAAGAACTGAATATTCAGCAATTGAAGGAGAGAGTTCTGAACAGAAGCGCATGGAGAAAGTTGGCATATGAAGTCTCCAAAGTTCGGATATGACTGACTGGACAACAACAACAAATACACATAAATAACATGAAAATTCATAGCCTAACAATGAAAAAGAATAAAATATAAAAAAAGAAAATGATAAAATCGATTCAAGATTTCACAAATTGACTGTATGGTTTCTTTCATCACTTTTATACTGTTCTTTTATTTCTTTTTGACAACTTTTCCTCATTTCGTCTATTAATGTAGGTAGAGTTTTTTGCAAGATGAAAAAAATTATTTTACGTAATCAAAAATCGAAAAATGTTATTTTCAAGATGCGATTCGTTCTTTCCCTTTTCCGCAATACTCTCTATTTTTTGTTGTCCATTATTTTTGTTCTCACTAGTTTTATCTTTAGTCTTTGTCTACCTCGATATAAACAAACATTTCTTCAAATTAAGCAACAATATTAAATAAATGTTTTTGGCGTAATGATTACCAGCACCGATGATATAGTGCGTTTAGGTGGTGAAACGTTTGAAAGAAAAAAAATGTTTTTGCGTTCGGTAGGACCCGAACCCACGACCTTCTACTGACCCTTTTCCTCCTCCTCTTTTAAGTTCCACTGAATGCAAAAACGTTTTTTTCCTTTCGAACGTTTCACCATCTAACCACGCCATAACATCGGAGCTGGTATCACTACGCCAAAAGACGTTGATTAATATTGTTGTTCAATTTAATCTGCGTAGTGTTCGATTTATATAAATAAAGAAACAATTCTCCTCTCCTTTAACTAACTGTTGCATTTTATAAGTAACAGTTTCTAATCCTGAAGATATTTTCCGCGGAGGGCATAAAACCTTCCGTTTACAAACACTTTGGAGTAATTACTTGATACGTCTGAGAAACTTTTCTTTATTCAATTTTCATTTCCTTTTTCTTGGTTGAATTTTAATACCTAAATAAATACTTAAAATTTTATTATATCATTTTGAGTCTTGCGATTTAATTTCCGAATGAGGCAGGCACATCAAAGGAAAAAATCCATATAGGAGGGATTTCTCAATTATCTCAGTAAACATAGTTAATTACATGATAATTTAATTGGATTCTAACTGTAAATATGCAGACGAAATTAAGCAAGAAAACATTATATTGGTGAGTGTTTATTGAAGGTTCGAAATGGGAAAGACTTCTCAAGAACGCCTGGAATAACATTTATTCCTTCAACAATCAGAATAAAACCACGAAGTCTCATGTGATGTCCTAACCGAAACCAAGTTACAACCCAAGTTCTCAAAGTGAACTTAACAATAACTAATGCAATTAAATATAACACAGAACACAGAGACTTAAAACATAAACCAACTATATTGAAAATAATATCCTGCTATTACCAGTTCTGCTTCTTCAAATCAATATTTGGACGTTGAAAAGTTTGCCTCTTATTTTTGGAATGGGACTTTGAACGAGCCATCCATTCAGGGAAATAAAATTTAGGATTTAATATTCCCTGTTCACTCTTTTGGTTAGAAAAGTTACCTCTTTGCAGCTCAAACGTTGGAAGTCGTCCACTAAGAATCCTGAAGTAAGAATCTAAGTAAGAATCCCGAAGGAACCTCCAGTCTTCAACGCTGACTCTCAATACTATTGAATATCAAGCTGGCAAATCACTCACATGATCGGCTCGACAATACGTAGTTTCACAGATTCATATTAATAACGAACAATAGATCCTTAACTGCTTTAAATCAACCATCATCAGGATTTCAACTCCATTCAATTCATTGGCTTCGTGCTATTGACGTCCAAAATACGAGGTGGTCACATTGATTTGACTAAATTGTGTAATTATAGTTAATAAGTTTCACGCCCACGTTTCAGCTCACACTAGATCTTTTTAGATATAGGAGAAAAGAGATATCGTCCCTTGCTTTTTGTCTCTCCTATACCTAAAAATCTCTAGTAGCAGCTCGAACGTGGGTGGCGGAATTATTAAATACAATAAATTCCCAACAAAAATCACAGAAACTGGCCCAGATGGCTTTATACATTGACCATTATTTGGAAATTGTGTTAGCTTTGAGGAGGGTGATAATATCTTACAAAATTGAGTAGTTAGTTTTCTTACTGCGCAACCTCACAACAAATGTTAATTTATAGGTCATATGGAAGTATGCAGTCATGGAGAATAGCAGTTTTCAAACTCACCTGTGGTTATTATAATCTGAACCATTTCCAATAGCTGTTACGGGAACTTAATACGTCGACAGCTTCTCGCTACCCAGCTCCTGATTGTTTCCAACGCATTTGAATAATTAATGGACAAAATACGAAACAAACTTAATACAAACACTAATACAATATCCGAAAGAATAGACTTAAAACGAAAAACCAATACGGCATTCTCTATTCCCATGTTTAAGCGCTTTTCGATATGAACGTAGAACTTAAATGCTGTTCAGTTATTATGACTGACAAAAACGCATAAGCAAAATTTCGGTTTCGAGGAAGAAACGTCCACCAAACAAGAATTAATTCCACTATTCGAAGTGACTCAGTCGATTGAACATCCCAGATAGTACAAAAACGTCCCGAGGACGTCATTTGGACGTCCGGCGCGGACATCCCCAACGTCTCCAAGACATTCAGTGCACACTGTCGGACGTCCGTGGGACGTCCTGCAGTGATCCATATGCACGTGTGAAGTATGTTCTTTGAAGGTCCAGAGGATGTCCGCGGAGAACATATTTCGGAGGTTTTTAGGACAAAAACTTGATTTCCTTTTAAGATGTTTTAAGGACTAATTACGGCGGTTTACGGGACGAAATTTGGATTATTTAAGGATATTATTTTGATATTTATAGGATGCGTTACGATAGTTTTTAAGACGAAACTTGGATTTACTATTACGACTTTTTAAGGACATTTTTTGGACAATAGTTCAATTTCCTTTTAGGACGTTTAAAGACCTTTATCTTGATATTTTCAGGACGTGTTATGGCAGTATTTAGGACAAAAGTGAGATTTATTTTTATGATGGTTTAGGGACATTATTTGTACCTTTTCAGGACGTGTATTGGTGGTTTTTAAGATAAAAGTTGGATTTCCTTCTGGAACGTTTTAAGGACATTATTTTGATATTTTCAGGAAGTGTTACGGCTGTTCTTAGGACAAAAGTTGGATTTCCTTCTAGGATGTTTTCAGGACGTGTTACGGCAGTTCATGGGACAAGAATAGCATTAACCTTAATTTTTATCTTAGACATATACCTGTAGATTTCTTCAGATCATGTTTCGCCTGAATATATGTAAAACTATATGTCCATATATATGTGTGGTTAGAGTAATTAGTAAGTGAAAGTTCTTTTCGCTGTGTTTCACCACTTAATTTCATTGATAATATTTATAACAATGAACTTTTAACTCATTTACCTGAAGTTTGTTTGCCAAACATTTTTTAGTAAACCTATAATTTGCTCTCTTTCAGTCTGACAACACTCTTCACAATTTCATCCTTCCCCCTTAAGAGGCGGAATCATATTTACTATAAATTACTTGCATATAATCTCAAAAGAATCATATTTTTCATCAAAATCCACACTTCAGGGTTTGTAACATGTTAATGGAAAATGTAATACGTTAAATTTTATTTTTATTTCTCTCCCTATAATTTTAAGATATATATGTAACACAAAGAAGTTATTTTGAAATTTCTTTTAACTACGAACTTTTTCTGATTAATTTCAACTCTTTGACAAATACCCTAATAATTCCGGGAATACCAAATTCCTCCAATCTGTAGACACTCTGATGTAACCATTACTCGTTTATACAAACTTTCGTACCAACAAATCGTAATATGCCGTCACTATATTTTATTTAAACAATTGTCATCGTAATTCATCAATAAACCTTTGAATTCAAGTTAATTCGTAAAAGTAAAAACCAAATTCAAAAACTGATAAAAATTACCACAATTTAAATTCGTACAAACAAATCTTTTCTATTTTCAAGTATACCATCCAGACTTCAACAAGAAACCAGCCAGCACGCGGTAAGAATAAAATCTTCCAGCGTTGTACTGAGTAGGGCTGATAATTAATGTTTACTGAAACGGAACAGACTAATAACGGAATTTTTTCATAAGAGCATAGACGTTATTGAGAAAATTTTAAATTTAACGAAAACTATAGATCATCAACAAGCGGCAATAGAGAAATATACCTGTTTACCTCAAGAGGCATGAAGTAGTAAATTTCTGTTGCCACTCTAAATAAGAAAAAGTTGGGAAGTAGTAATTGCCAAGCAAATCGCGATGGCCCAGTGGTCAAGCTACTAACTTTGAAAAAAATGTGGTTTAACGAACAGGTTAAAAAACATTTATTTTCTTGCAAAGTCAACATATACGAATTTATAAGTTTCGAGAAACAATGCAAATAAAATAATATAAATAAGTAGTTAGAAAAACTGAAAACGCACTTTACTTTCTAGAAAAGAAGGCACTATGAAATATGTAATTGTTTTAATTTCCAGAGATTAATTTTACAAAGTGTCATCTTTACGTATATTTACCTTAGTACTTACACACAAAAATAAAACAAAGTATAAAAAACTAATGATTTATAAAAACGTAATTATTGATGAAAACTAGTAACTTATAGAAAGAACTAATAACCGATAAAACAAACAAGTCGCATATAGCGAACGGAGTACCAGCTGAAACGAATTAAAAATTGCATTTTAACGAATTAAAAACTGGACTTTCTTGTGTGTTTAATATTTTACTTTATTTCACTTATAGTTTAGTTATTTCTTCCTTTCTTTTTGAAGGTGGGAGGATTACGTACACCAATGGAGGAGTCGTCATTATTTTCCTAAAATATTCGGCGTGTTTTAGATTTCCTCGCCCCGTGGGTTGGGGATTATATATTTCACTCACCATACTTTCCTGCTTGTCTAAAAAAAGCGACTAAGGACGGAGTAGCCACCTGTATAATTATACCTGTATAAGTGGCTCCCTTCATCACAATGGCGGATTCATTTATGTTCTCGAGGTCGAAAGGATATAATGATATATATATATAGCATTTACAGAATTAATATAATATTATAATAGAAAATAATTTTTACAAAAATATGTCCGTATTGTGCTACATTGGGACCACTAGGCGAAAGAAAGGAAGTTCGTAGAGCGTTACTCAAGAGTTATAAAGCTTCTGGCCTCCACAATTCCTATGCAAAATTTCATTGCAATGGGGGGGGGGTTAAACCCCCATTAACACCCACTTGCGTACGCAAATGCTAGAGGTGTCCGAAAAGAACATCATACGGACATACCAAAACGAATATCCTACGAACGTCAGAAATATGTCCTTATTGCGTTTCATCCTAAGGGTGTCCGAGATGCATATCCCGGGGACATCGGAAATTAACATCTTACGGACGTTCCAAAACGGACGTCCTATAGAAGCCCGAAATGAACACCTCACGGACGTTCCGAAACGAACGTAATACGAAATATGTCCGTATTGTGCTATATCCTAGGGACGTCCGAAATGAACATCCTACGGACGTATTTAAAACTGGGTGATTTTAATTATTCCGATAAGCAAAATCTGCATGATTTCAATTATTTGGATAATCATCTTTTGGGTAAGTTGGATTATTTGAATAATCATATTCTAGGTAGACGGAACCCTTCAGATGATCATAATTTAAATAATTGGGATTATCCTGATTATCATAATTTGGATAGTTGGGATTATTCGGTTAAACAAATACTGGATACTTGGGGTAATCCGGATATTTTTTATGCAAGAAAGCATGTTATATGTAGACAAATAAGCTGATAATACAAAACGTAATTTTAATAATGAGAATTAAAAATGACACCGAAAAGTATAGATGTTGTATAGACTGTCTAACGATGATAAGTTGACCCCTAAAAGTTATTTCTCTAGAAACATTTAATTAAAATACCATAGGGTTTTCAATACAGAAACCTTTGTTTATTAAGATTTTGTGGAACCTACCATTAATATTATATTTAGAAAACCATTGTATATATATCAGTTACCCATTGCGCAGTTTCTCTAATTCCCCAGCAAAAAATATATTTGTTTTGATTGATAGTTTCGTTAAAACTCATCTTTTTAGCATTAAACTGTATGTTCTTAAAATAAATTATTTACTAATTCTTATATATAAAAACTGCTATTAGCAAAGGTAAACAAAGCAACACATTATATGAGAAGTTACAACCATTTTTGTAGATTATATAAATAAAAATACAGTCGACAAAATGCAATTATAAAAAGAAATGTTTTTAAATGTGCATATATTTGAAATTGAGCTTTGTGATATGCGTTATTTTTTCCTTGCTTTCTTTTAAAGGGGGTCATACCTTAAAAGGTAGTGAATTTTGGGGAAATGTAAAATTTCTGATTTACATGCTGAAAAATAAAGAAAATCTTGATCTTTCAGAAAATGATTGTGTTATTCCGATACGATGAATATTGAAAAATGATTTTGAGTGTAGTCATGTCACAGATTTAGACGTGTAAACAGTTAACTTTAATTTCGTTTTTCTCCAAACCAATTTTGAGAAATTTTGCATTACGCAAAACTTTCTTGCGATGTCATTTTCTGCGAATAATTTTATTTTTTCTGCGTGTATCCACTCAGTAATAATGAATAAAAGTTACTTGCATTTTTAATGAAGCATGGTATCTTGTATGTTTCCTCAGGCGTTCATGATATTCAATTTATGAAGAGTAGGTAAATTTTTATATTTTTAAACCAAAACTATTAAAAACAGAGTGCAATTTTTTAGTAATTTTTATAAGCATAGTTTCAATGGTTATTTATAAAAAATACAAAATTTTTTGTTTTAAAAACAGACCATGTGAAACTTTACAAATATATAAATAATCAAAGCCCTTAAAAAAAGTAAACAGCATATACTAAGAAACCTATTGAGTTACGAAAGCCGAAGCTTTTCTAAAAGTTTACCTTTTTAGCTGTTAATACTATGTGTAATTGTCAGAACAAGAATATAAGAAATATAATAATAATGTAATATAAATATAATATAAATACAATAAAATACAAGAATATAAGAAATTTTAGTTTTCATGTGGAACTCCACTTAATATGTATGTTTTGCAGCAATTATAATTGGAACTCGCGTTTACTTTTCGGCTTCATTTTTGTCTGTGCGTTTTAATCGACCATTGAAAGCAGCATTAAATATCCATTAGTTGTTTTTCGTTCGACAATTTTATTTTCTTTGACCGTGTTTCCTGTTCGATATAAAACGAACGTTTAAAGTGAAAGTTATCTTCGAAAACATTAAATGAAATAATGCTCTTTGTCGCCAAATACACATATTTGAAGTAATAATGACATCCTTTGGTTCATTCGAATTACATATTCAGACTGAATACATCTTATTTAAAAGCATTTAATCACGGTTATTAGGGAATCAATATGTTTCGGGAATTTGTCATTTATTTTAACGTTTTTTGAAAATTCAAATATTCAGGTGTCTTACATGTTACGTCGTAATGTCAATCAAGGTGACCTATACTTATTAATCAATAAAACTATTTTTTAAATAGCAGAGGAGCTTCAAAAATGCCTCGTCAAAAAACTACTACCGTTGTTTTTTGGAATAGGTTTAACTTCCTCCCTTTTTTTTTTTTTTGAGGGAATACCGTACGAGATAATTATTTTAAAAAGCTTTGCTTTTTTTATCCCGTTTTAAATTCCTTCATCCGCTGAAAGCGCAAAGGAAAAATAATTAAACAATTCAATTCGTCGATCCGAATGTAAGGCGGTCCAGATTTTTTCCAAGTTTCGACAATAAATACGCTTGAATAATCTCTTTCGATGGCAAACGTCTCATTAAATTTTTGAAACAAAAATAATATGAAAATGCATTAGCATTGGAGCGTAAAAATTCCAAATTCATGAAAAATTTTAAAGAAATATATTTTGCCATTTTTTTAAGTTGCAGTTCTGTGGTATAGAGATTTCACATTTTTAAAAAATACTCTATCCATGTGGAATAGTTATTTTTAATAATAGCCATATCGATACTGCGCCCGAGTGGTTAAGTGGTTTTAACCACGCCCTTTAGCTGTACCCACCTCCGTATACTTTCATTTGGTACGCAATTCTATATACTTAGCGGCGTTGAGTAAATCGTAGCGAATAAATTATGTAAGGTCATTAGAAACCAACAACTGAATGTAATTTCCAAACCATATCCTTCTGAGCTTTCAGGCAGTCTTGGGAAGTAATTTTTCAAACAAATGTATTTTCTTTGCATAATTGGACTGTCGATGGAATAATACGAATATATTTTCCGTTTTTACTACAGAAACAGAGAGCCAAGGTCGTATTACGCCGGCGCCTTCAGTTTTCCAGGCAATATTCTGCATAAGAAAAAAAAAAAGCACAAGTCTGCAAAGCATTAAGGGTCGAACTCTATTTAATGGCACAACATATGAATGCGTTAACAATACGCTACGTTATGATAGTGGAAAAGATTTCGAGCATTCGTAGTCAAGTGATTACATAAATAACCACTTGATTGTATTATATAATCACTTTATTAATAAATATAATAGATTGTAATGGTTAAATTTTCTCGTAATCATATCTGTAATCGTACTCGAGTGCTTTGAAGTAGCTGTAATCTGCAATATAATCATAATCACATTTTTAAATTTCATATGATAGTGATAGTAATCATTTTTTGAAATTCTTAGGTAGTCGTAATCATAATCGCTATGATTATAATTGTAATTGCCATGATTATAACCGATCTGAGTATTTTCTATGACTGCATGCAAGTAATCGTGATTATAAACTGCAATTGTAATCATGTTTTTTCATGCGTGTTCATAATCGTAGTCGTACTTGAGAAACGAAAATTGCCTGTAATCGTAGTCAAAATAATGATCCAAATTTTGATACTTAGGTAATTGTAATCATAATGTTACTCTGGTAATTGTAATCATAATGCTAATCTAGTAATCGTAATACTACTCTGGTGGTCGTAATCATAATCATAATGCTAATCTAGTAATCGTAATACTCTACATATTCATAATGCTATGGTGATCATCATAATCATAATGCTACTCTGGTGGTAATCGTAATCATAATCATAATGCCACTCTGGTAATCGTAATCATATACACCATTGTAATCGTTCCTTCATCGCTCATTGTAATCGTAAGTCTACAGTGGACCTATATTTCCCTTATCTGAGCTCCTTAAGAACCTAGAAGAACCTCCTTAAGAAGGCCTAGAGAACAGATACCTTACCACAGTGATTTGTTATTTCGTAAGCTTTTTTTTTTTCGATAAGGAGTCGGACGCGGATTATTAGCAGGCACTAGGTGAACGCTTTAGCATTGTCCCCTTGACGGTATTAGAGGACTGGTACACATTTCTGTACACTTGGTACTAGTGATCATATCGTGGTTCGGGAATTACGTGACGTAGTTAAGGGCCAACGACTTGACATAATTTCCAAACTATATCTGCTTGAGTTGTTCGTAGACTCCGAACGCAATATTTCAAACAAATACCCTTTCTTCGTATAATTGGACTGTCCATGAGATGAAGCGAATATTTGTGGCCGGGTGGGGCATCTGCATCTTTCCAGATAGTTTACATGCAGTCATTGTTTTTCAAAATTCAAGACTTCGAACCATAATGGAACAGCTGAGGATCTAATTCAGTTTGAATTAGAAAATTTGTTCTTATTGTTCAAACCTCATGTTTTAAGATTGCCAATCATATGTGATTGCTCGGCTGATGAATGTCTGAATAATATAAGAGCAGTTCTTGCGCATTTAATGGTTTTGTAGCGCCTTTTTATATTATTTTGTTTACTAAAAGAAATCTTGGAAGTCTTGGTAAACTTATTAACGTTCGTTTTTCAAGATATGTGGTTCAAAATAAAAGCAAACATAATTTGAGTAACTAACCTCAAAATATGAGCACTCACGATAACAATGATTGTTATATCTCTGGGATGTCAGAACGAAACATGGGTGGCGCCATCTATAGGTCTCATTATAGGATTTGAAGTTCTGAAAAGGCGGGAAATTCCCGAGAGAGAGACGACGCTCCGTCGGAGCAAATCGGATAAGCTTTCGATATAACGGAAAAAATAAATATTAATTTGGAAATTTTAATATAATTAAAATTATATAATTAAAATCACTATTTTAATAGCGGTTAAGGGTATCTTTTAAATTATAAACACCTTCATTGCAATATTTAGATGTTAACGTTTTTTTAATATTGTTACACTGCCCTGTTAATAATATATTTTGAAATATTTAATGCGCTTAATAGTATTAATATTAAATATTGAAATAAAGTATGGAATGTGCTTCTACAACGCAGTTGTCTCGATGCTGAAGTTTCTTTCCCCGAAAACTTCTTCGCCAGGACCCAAATTCCGCTTTTGGAATTTTATTTGCATATTGTATGCATTGTGTACCTTGAAATTACAATAAAATTTCACTCGTGTTGTGTAATGAGGATTTTTAATTGCTGAAAGATCATTATGAAGCTGTTCACTAAAGATACATAGGTTGATCAAAAAAAAAGAAAATTGTATGTTGGAGGCAGTGGCATAACGTGACTTCAAAAGTGGGCGATTTCCAAGCGTTCACTAACTCCCCCCACGAATAAAAATTACATTATATATATATCATCATTATCATCATATTCAACCATTATCTATCCACTATTGGATGAAGGTCTCTACAAATGCTTTCTTTGTATCAAAATTTAAAACCAAAACAGACTAATACTTTAAATGCTTCAAATTTATAAGTGTAAGATGGTATCCACAATTCCTCATATGCAGTACGACGTAATATTATGTAGATGTTTTCTATGTATTATTTAATCTGGCGCTTTAAGTGTAATTACTGCAGAATTATTAATTTAATGTAACATTTATGTTAATTATCAGCTATTTTAATCGCTCTTTTTACACCTGTTACAACGCTTATTTTTTCCTACACATGCAAGCAAAAATTGCAGTAATTAATAATTTTTCAGTATTAAAAAAACCTGCGAAATACGTGTGCCATCGCTCATCATTTAAAAATAAGAAAAAGCATTTTTTTCAAACAAATACATCTGTACGGTGTCGGCGCTGTAAACTCTTTTATTTCTTTGCGAAAAAACACACAATGCATTAAACTTTTAAAGATTATCAGTAAAGAATAAAATTTGTTTATTTGATTACAATTGTTATATAAGAAAATCTAAAGTCAATTCAAAAATTATTTGCGAGTACGTGTTTTAATTTGAAGGAAAAATTTTCAATTTTCCCCTGTTTTTTTTTCAGAATTTGCAGCCTTTCCCCGTCACCAAAGCTTAGGTTCCGTCAAAGATGACGATAAAGGGGAAGAGGATGACAAGAGCAAGTTTACTGTCACAGGTACCGAAATAGGTATATAATTCATAGAATGTGCTTATATTGTATTGTGGGTGTAAATTATTTTTCACTAACACAATGTATCGTGACAGCATTCCAGCAAAATTCGAATTTTTGTTAATAAATTCCTAAATTAATATTTTCTTCAATGTTGTTCGACCATTTATTGATGGAATATTAATGTAACTTACTAATGTAAAAAAATGAGCTCATTTAAAATTTTGAACTAAATGTTAATTATATAATTAATTTTAATTTTAGAAAAATTCTTTTACTTTTTCTTTTGGGAACAATGTTAACAAGGAAATATTTCTAGCAGTTAATTGATCCATAAAATACTTCAAAATCTTTAATTACGCAGAAGTGTTAACACAGTCATTAACTTCTTGAAATCTTGTTCTAAAACAAAATGTGTGTATAAAAGTCTTGCTATATAAATACTTTACAACAAAGTTTATGTTTGAAAACGTCCTAGAAAAGCGCTATCCATAAGGTTTAAGAGAACATTCCTGACACGTAACATTTTGTTTAAATTTAATTAAATTTGATTTTTTAAAAAAAAACAGTTTTATACATTATTATTTTATAATAATATATATCTAATATATACAGGGAGTCCACAAAGTCTTTTTACAATTTCAAAAATTTATTACAAAGACAAATTATGAGATATCGTTATTATATTTCTTTTATGTACTCAGTGGTTATCAAATTTTTTTATCACATTACATTTGAATATTTCATGTAGCCTGTTGATGAATAAGATATTGTTAAATTAACCCCTTACAAAATAGATAATCTTCAAGAGACGGCACTGTGTGTGTATCATGGTTTATTCAAACCAAATCAGATCTGGCAACCTTTTATGTTTTAGAGAAACTGAAGACAATGTAAGAATCTGGAGATCAAAAAACCCATATATGGCTAAGCAACTTCAGCAAGATAGGTCAAATGTGAGTGTGTGGTGTGGGATGAGGTGAAATCAAATCACTGATCTGTTTTTCTGCCACGAGATAGTAATTTCTGCAAATGTTTACCTTGATCTTTGGACTGAATACGTGGCACCACAACTACATGACCTTCAACAAACCACCATTTCCAGCAAGATGGTGTACCACCACATTGGGGACTGCATGTTGGTGAATTCCTAAATGAAACATTTCCAGACTAGTGGATTGGAAGTGGTAGCCCAATTCCCTGGACACTGCCTACACCAGATATCACTCCCCTTGACTTCTTTCTGTGGGGTTTTGTTAGAGATATCGTATATTGAACAAAGGTAGGAGACATCACTAATCTACAGCAGAGGATCACTAATGCCATTACAACCACTGATGAGGTTATGCAACAGCGAATATAGTAAGAAATCGAACGCAGTCTTGATATGCTTCGTGCATATAGGGGGTGTATTAAAGGACACAAAAAACTTAAATATACACTTCTAATTTTTGTTATAATTTTCACTTATTTGTTTTACATTTGACTTGATGATCACTTTTGAAATTGTAAAATGAAGCTTGACACCCTGTATATATATATATATATATATATATCATCATCATCATCATATTCAACCATTATCTATCCACTGCTGGATGAAGGTCTCTCCAAATGCTTTCCACACAAGTCTATCCTGGGCCATTCGTTTCCACGTCACCCCAACCTCTTTTCTTATTTCATCCACCCATCTAGTTTGAGGACGTTTTCTAGGTCTTCGGTGGTCTCTTGGAATCCAGTTCAGAATTTCTGTTGTCCAGAAATTCTGCGGTTTGCTGGGAATACTCAACATTGACCCGAACACCTACATTGAAATACAAAAAGCCACAATCCTAAACACGTGTCACATTGTCAGGAAGTTTATAGACATAACACATTAAGAAGTGATGTAAAAAGAGGCTTGGGAACATGGCTGCCCATCCCAAAGCCTGTTTCCGCAAGAATGGGCGAGGAAAACTTTTATATATATATATATATATATATATCATCATCATCATATTCAACCATTATCTATCCACTGCTGGATGAAGGTCTCTCCAAATGCTTTCCACACAAGTCTATCCTGAGCAATTCGCTTCCACGTCACCCCAACCTGTTTTCTTATTTTATCCACCCATCTAGTTTGAGGACGTTTTCTAGATCCCTGATGATCTCTTGGAATCCTGTTGATAATTTCTGTTGTCCATTTTTGTTCCTTTTTTTTTTCAGCCTTTTTACTTTGACCATGATGTCTCCTACACCTGTTTGCCCTTTCACCCAAGTGTTTCTTTTTCGATCTCCCCTAGTTATTCCAAGCGTGCACCTCTCCATGTTCCTTTGGGTTGTCTGTAACTTCCGTATAACTGCAATCATTAGGCTCCATGTTTCTGAGCCGTAAGAGAGGACTGGCATTACACACTGGTTGAAAATCCTTCTTGTTAGACATGAAGTCAAGTTTCCATTCAGAATAAAACTGTTTCTTACGAATACACCCCTACCAAGTTTAATACGTCTGTTGAGTTACTTCATAATATTTTCTTCTATTGAAATTAATTTTCCAAGGTAAATATATGAATCAGCAACTTCTAGCTCAATGTTGTCAACATATTTTATTGTCCCAAAATTATTGAACATGACCTTAGATTTTGTAAGTCCATCAATGAGTCAACTCTCCCTACTTCCAGTTGAGAACTCTTGTACCATGTCTTGGAGTTCTAATGGGTCCGTTGAAAAAATAACGATGTCATCAGCAAGCCGCAGGTGATTTAAATATTCACTGTTGCTTTTATTTCTTTGCTCTTCAAAATTTATCTGCTAAAATGTATATATGTAAAGCTAGAAGTGATGATAAAAGTTTTGGAGAAATGGTATCTCCCTGCCTCACGCCTTTACCAATTTTGCTAGTTTTGTTATCTTTATGCAACCAAATTTTACACTTGCACTTTTATGCACACGTTTCACCATGTTAATGTCTGCTAACGTCTGCTGATTTTAAGTAGTTGATGACTTCTGATATTTTAGTATGGTCAAAGGCCATCTTATAGTCAATAAATGCCACATTCATAATGAAATTTCATATTCATTTGTTCTTTCAGTTAGTTCTCCCAATGCATGAATATGGTCCATTGTACTGAATCCACTAAGAAATTCAGATTGTATATTTGGTTGAGCTGCATCTAATTTTTTCTGCAGGCGATGTGTTAGCACTTTTGTGAAGATTTTATAAATAGCAGGTAACAAGCTAATTGGTCGGTAATTTTTCAAATCCTCTTTATCACCTTTTTTATGCAAAAGAATTACTGTTGCAGAATCCCATTGGTTTGGTATGTTACCGCTGTTAAGACATTTGGTAAAGAATTTTGCAAGTATGTCTTCTACATATTCTCCAGCTTCTTTTAGGATATCTAATGTAATACCATCATCACCAGGGGCTCTTCCTTTCTTCATACTTTTTATTGCAAATGAAACTTCTTCTTTTAAGATTTTAGGAGCTGTTCCTTCGACTATTTCAGTGTCTTCGTTTAATCCACTGTTACTTTCATATAGTTTTTTGTAGAATTCTTCAACTCTTCTAAGTATTTCTTCCCTATTTCTTGTTACGGTGCCATCCTCTCCTTTTAATGCAATGATGTGTTTCTTCCCAACAGACAAACTTCCTTTAACAACCCTAAGGCTCTTGTTATTTTCAATGGCCTTCCTTACTAGCTCACAGTTGAATTTTCTTATGTCTTCTTTCATGCTTTTGCGCAGAGTTTTACGAAGTTCTATGTACTCAATCCTGGAACTGGTATTTCTATTGTCCACCTTCATATCTCTTCGCCTTTTCATGAGCTGTTTCGTCTTCTCAGATAATTTGCTATTGTGCTTTTTACAGGTTACACCACCAATTTCCCCAGCAGTTTCAACTATTGTCTTAACAATGTTTTCATTTGCTTCTGAGATGTCAACTTCTTCAATAAGTCCTTCCAGTGCAGAAAAGCGATTTTTTAATTCCAACTTGAATGCCTCGGTATTTACTTTTAATTTCTTTAAATCCACCCTCTTGCATACTTGTTTCCTAATGAACTTCCTTTTTTCTAATTTAGTATATAAGCGCACTTTACATCTCACCATTCGATGATCACTTCCAGTATTAAATCTGTTCAGTACGCTGCAATGCACGCTAGCAGGCGTTTGTTTGTACTACTTCCTTGTACAATTTAGTGCCTTATTAGTTTTATGATTATAACTGCAACCTTCGGGATTGTTGGTTTTTGCCTGACTCTCTGAAAATTTCGTTGTATATAATATATATATCAGTTTCGTCCAAATGTGATCTATTTTTTAATCTTATAATATAAATTAGACAAATGATTTGAATAATTTGCTTCCGCTTTCTTTTTTCGATACCTTTTCTGCCCTCCTCATTGTTTGCCTCATTTTTCTGTTTCTATTTCTGCAAATTTGCACACGCAACCATACCTCCGCTTATTTTTTCCCATTAAGAACGAAAATATTCTACCTTATAACAGGTAATAAGCACATCAACTTCAACTCTCTCAAGAAGTGAACTTCGTTAATAGAGTTCGGCGAGGTTTCTTACAAACATTTAATAACAGCACCGATAATTTTTCTTTTCTTCGCTTTGAAGTTCTCTCGCCCTATTGCGAATATCCATTGATGAGAAGGAACGAAGAAAAAGATCCTTTCCCCATCTATTAATCGAATAAAATCTTCCCGAAGAACTCGAAATAAGATTTTCCATTAGCTCTCTACAAAGAGTAATTGGAACATTAGGGATGAGCTTCAGGGAAAAGCGGATGGGAGGAAAGATCGATGGGGGTATCACGCGTCTGTTCTGAAACAACTCGAAATCGCATTAAGAAAAAAAAAAATATATATATGGTTTGAAATCATTGCATTGTTATTAATTTGTACGGAGGAGGCACTTGGGTATTGAACCGGTATGTCTATTCGCATAGCCTAAAGATATGTGGGGTTGAGTATTTGAATAGGGGCCCCCTGAGCGCCTAATTAGCTAGCAATTAGGCCGCATTTGGGTTCACGCTCTGGTGATTAGGTGTTACAGAAGCTTCATCCGCCTGTTGGCATGCTGACCAAATTACAATTTAGTCTGCTCCAATACAAATCTCCGAATAATATAATGAAACAAACTGGCGCAGATAGAACACTACCCGAGAGATCGCCTGGAGCTCATGGCGTAAGCCGGAAAATTAAGCGAAAATCCACGAAGCTTTATTATCCATCGCTAGACGATGCAAACTTCGAGGATTCCTATCGTATTCCTTTTCTGTGAACCTGGTTTTCACATGCTCTCCTTCATGACCCCACTTTAGGGAAAAGCTACTAGGAGGTAAATGGCCGAAAAAAAATACTCACCTGTTGACCTTTATTTCTTTCCTAATTAGCATATTTACAGACTGAAGCGCCTTTAAAACATTCATGAAATTCACCTGTGTTATTAACTAACATTTAATTTTAAATCCAAGCTATTTCTAATTATCATCTTTAGCCTTTTTTTTTATCCACCTTGATTTACCTTTTGCTCTCAATTTATCTTTTAATTTTTAATTTTTTTCGTCTTTCAATGCTTTATACATTTTGCATTATGCATTTGTGAATTGCATTTTATTGGATATCGAATTAGTGCCCAAGAGTGCTGTGATGTAACAAGATGAAATACCATATTTTTTTATATATTTTAATTTCTGACATCAAAGAAATAAAGAAAACGACAGCGGTTTAAATTATTTCTTTTGCGAAAACTTAAATATTTGCCGCATTTAAAATATAATCGAATTTTTTAATTTAGAATAATTTTTTGTCCATAAATTAAATTATTATTAATATAAGAAATTAAAAAAAATCATAATTTTATAACCAATATAGTTTATATTTGTTTTCTACATATTATCGGCATTAATTTTGTAGAAATTAAATTTAGCTTCTAGGTTGAATTTAAACGACGTGAACTACTGTAAAATAATATCAGTAATTTTAATTCTTTTACAAATACCAGTTTTAAATTGGGAATTCCCGTTTAACAAAAAAAAATCCTATAAACGTAAATACGGGAAATAAATCATGCGTGGTTATACTTATTATGTTAAAAGTCAGAGCTTGTGTTAGACACCCGGGAAATTCGAGTTCAATTTCACTTCGAGTCAATTGCCAAAGCTTGTTATCACAATTTCTCCACGTGCGTATCCTAAAAGTATATAATTCGCGGTTTGGCAAAATCCTGTCATAAACGTTTAAATAAAGATGTATTTTTTTTTAGAATTTTAGTTTAATTTTAAAAATAAAAATTCTTTGATAAAATGTATTTTGCATGCTTTAGTTTAGCCTAATATATACGTCATATATTTAGCATTTAGGCAAAAAAATTTCGGTTTCGGTACATAATACCGTTCACTATAATGATTTATATATGATGCATTCGTCTGTCTTGCCAATAATGTGGGTTTGATTGCAATGCCACCACAGAATGCGTGCCGATTTATCTGCTCACTCTCGTCCCATTAACGTGGATTTTATTCCAATAGTACCCCAGAAAACATGCCCATTTTTCTGCCCACTATCATGACATTAACATGGGTTTGATTACCATGGTATCCAAGGAAGCGTGCCGATTTTTTTGCCCACTATCCGGCCATTAACTTTGGTTTGATTCCGATGGCACCCCAGACACCATGCGTATTTTTCTGCCCATTATCCTACCATTAACTTGGGTTTGGTTCTGATGTTACCCCAGAAAGCATGCCTACTTTTCTGCTCACTATCTTGCCATTAACGTAAGTTTGATTTCAATAGTATCCCAGAATGTGTGCCTATTTCCACCCCACTATCGTGCTAGTAACGTGTGTGTAATTCCAATGATACCCCAGAATGTTTGCTTATTTTTCACCCCAATATTTTGCTATTAACGTGGGTTTCATTCTAATGGTATCCCAGAATGCGTGCCGATTTTTCTGCCCAACGTAGTCCCTGGTTCGGTTCTCTAAGCAACAGGACTCATAAGAAAATTGTAGATACCGGTGTAGCATAACCGTAACTATAATTTTTCGCACCCTAAAGTACAAACGAACCCTATATAATAATATGAATTATTTTCCTCCTTTGTTAGAATAGTAGATTTTTGCGTAAAAAATTAAAGATTACAATTTTCTATGCAAAAATTTTTGCCACCCACGTTTAAGTAGCTCAAACTAGAGCTTTTTTATATTTGGAGAAAAAGAGACGCCGTCCTCATCCTGGATTCGAACAAGAATCCCTGAAAAAAATAAAAAATACTCACAAAATTCTCGCCCCGGAGGCTTTTCTGTGTTGACCATTATTTGGCAATTGTGTTATCCCTGTGAAGGGTAATAATATCTTACATTACAATTTTCAGGCCATCAAGATTAAAAAATTTGAATACAATAATTACTGCAAAATACTCCTCTTTCTGACGTGTCGGGTACCTGGCCCCTAAGATGCGTGTCTACGTTACCATTATAATATAACACGCATGACAGAATGTTTGTGTTATGACTACTATTGGCCAATTTGGATTCCAGGAAATAGCATTCTATTCAAAATAAAGCAACAAATGCTTGCCTTTAATCAATGCGTTATTATATTTTTTTCAATTGCTGATGTGTAATGCTTTTACAATTTAATAGTTTTAAGTATTTCTCTCTGTAGATTGAGTAGTGTACTCATAGAGTTTAATAAATTACATTCCATGAAGATTTAGTCATTCTGTATTGTTGTGTTAGCTTTAATTTAAGAGTAGAATGCAGCCACACTAACCTCTAATGCAATGCTTCTCAAATTTTTACCCTGCAGAATTCTTTTCTAACCACGTCTTGCCACGGGACCCTTCCATAAACAATATCTTAGCAAAATTCAAAAGGACGTTATCTATCACAGTTTGGATATAAACATAAAATTAATAATATTTTATTCCTTGTCATTTTATACACATCGGGAGACTTTGAAAGCAATTTGGTTGGGAAATGGAAAGAGACCAGCAGCGATTCTGATAACGAGACATTATTTCTTGTAAGAAAAGCAATTGATTGCTCGTCATAATCAATAAATAAGTGTAACAAGATAGATCATATTTTTGTATTGTTTCTGTGTCGGTTAAGGTTACTTAGCTAAAGGGTTATCATATAAAAAATTGCACAATTTACAGAATTTTTGTGCAAATTTTGATGATATCCTACAAATTGCTCTTTCGGTACCAGGGGGTTCCGTGAAACGTACTTTTAGGAACCCTATGTAATACAAGGAATATTCCGTATAAAATGAGGATGAACACTAGCATATGTAGAACTATAATGCATCTCACGTATATGCGTTAAAATTAAATTATATAAATATAAGGACACATGATTTCATACGTTTGGACGATGTTTAATTATAATAGAGAAAATAATATTTCTTACAGGATTAATTATAAAATTTGCGTTCATTAAATATGATTCCCTATTTTGTTGGCTGTCGGATAAGAATTCCATGTCCAGTTAATAATTCATATTATTTTCATTAATGAATGCATACCCCATTCACTTAGGACATATATTAGGACACAAACTAACAATAAGTATTGGTAAAGAGCATCTAATTTTAATTGAGGGAGGAAGTTACAGAAACATCAAAACAAATTCAGCTATTTAAGAAAATATTGCGATAAGACAAACATAACAAATCCTTATAGAAGCTAAAACAAAATGGAGAAACATACCTCGTTAATAAATTAAAGGAAATAACATGCCCGCAGCAATATATTCATGTAATCATTCGGCCATGAAACTGAATTGAAACTGAATTAATTTTAGAGACAATTAAGATTACTTCAGTCAAGAATTCAAGATAACTGTTAACAAAAGTTATTGAGTCTATGTTTGAAATAACAGCTATCGAGATGACGTTTGATATAACGGCTATAGAGATATCTATTGACGTAAGCTGCTAATATAAGCGTTTAATTTTCAGATAAGTGTGTCCATAATGGGGTCTTTCATCACTTCCTGGGTGATTCCAAATAAGCTAGGTTATGTGGGAAGAATCCATGCTTTTCCCTATGATAATATTGAAGACATTTCGAGATTCAGTTCTACGGCGTAATGTTCGCCCATATTTTTGGCAATTCTGTGGACTATAGCCCATAATGTCGCAGTTCCACATTCCATCTTCTGATATGACGAAAAACGGGGACAAGTTCGAAAGAAGTTACATCTGAAAGCTACGCATGTTGGATGTGGTGAAAAGATATAGATGAATCAGTATTATGTTTACGTGTGATAAAAGAAATATTTACGTTTATGGGCGCCTTGCGTTGATAATCAAACATAATTTACTTTCGAAGAAAAATTATTTAGTCTTAAATTGCACTTAATTATGTCTTTAGATTTATTATGGTTTTGAATCATAAAGCTGTTAGCAAGTTTACCAACTCTGTTAACAAATTTGTTAATATTTCTATTAATAAAATTATTAACATCTCTGCTAATAAATAAAGATATACTAATAATTCTTTTAATAACATTTTATCACATTTTTACCTTGTGGTTGTGAAGCCTTACACAGTAGCTAGTCATAGTTCTATAGTACTTACAGACAAAATTTATTTTCAATCCTGGCGATTTTTAATTAGACTTCAGCTTAGAAAAGGGAGTCATCAAATTGGTTATTAAATCATATCTTCCTCTTTAATGCCGAATAATATATATATTTTTTAAAGCTACTTGATTCTCCCTTTGATTTTTGAATTGCTACATCCCTGTATATTCTCAAATGTTTAGAACTTATCATAATTGCTCCAAATCCTAGTGAGTTTGTTGTCTAGGGGGGGTCTCCTTAAGCGATGTGTTTCGTATCGGTAAAATATTGAACGTTCGTCAGATGCAAGATTCATGTCTAACTTCTCATTCCCGTTATTTAATTCTTTGTTCCCAATAGCTCAGCTATCTTGCGAAATAAGTTTTATGCACTTTACAATAAAAATGTAATTGCGCAGCTTCTGGGTATTATATGCGTTACTTCGGTAGTTCTCACATATGTTAGAACACGAATCCTTTTCTTACCACATACCTAACCACGGAACCCCTCGATATTTAGTCAAGGAACCCCTAAAGGGCTATTATTTATAGCTGCTCAGACATAAACGTAAAGTAAGCAATAAACATGCCAGTCTAAAAAGCAAGTAATGCTCTTTGCTCTTCTACTGTTACTGGAAATTGGTTATTGGTAAGTTTTCTATCTGCTATTCGTTTTTGAGTTCGAGTGATAAGTAAGATTGGGTGGATATAAATGTCTAGTAGAGTGATATCAGTTGCTTACTATGTCTCTATATCAAATTTTCTGACAAATATCTGCCTTAATTTGGCAGAATAAGCTGTCGGATACTAGAATGGTTAAGTAAATAAAAATTATGAGACTTGGAAAAGCAAAATAAGCACTTAAAACCTTTTCTCCCCTGATCACTGGCGTACACAGGGGGGGGGGGCTTAATGGGCGTCAGAACTCTCCATTACGATAAAAATTTTTACGTACATATACATCTGAATATGCGGAGTTGTAGCTTTGTGACCCTCTCTTATAACCTTGTAATACCCACTACGAAATTTCAGCGTAAGCCAATGTTTCTAATCGAATCTAATTTGACGATTAAGAACTCAAACCTTACGTCACAGTGGTATCTAGCCATACAAAACCTTAAGTACTTTGGGACGTCTACATTAAACCGGTTTGTTTCTGCCAAAACTACAAGGGTACATGCAGCGGCGAACAAAAGCTTCTATTTGTCAAGGACAGAATTTGCAATGGTCTTGGAATAACACCCTTCATTTTTCATGAAAGTTGAATTTTTTACAGTGAAAAAATATATATTTGGGGGTCATGACCCCTGTGACCCCCTTGTGTCCGCGATTAAGTGCATAAACCATGAGGTAAATCCGGGTTTAAATCCTGCTGGTTCTATGGACTTTTTCTTTCGTTAACCATGCCGTATTCAAAGGTTTGCCTTACTAGGCGAGAAAGACTCAACTCCCACGAAAAATTGCAAGTTTAAGTGCAAGGTGGGTGGCGTCAGCTCTGTATATGCTATGAAACAGACAGATATCGATATTGATAAAAGTTTACCTCCGCATAGTGTAGTAAGGGCAACGCCATAATAACCTTGTCTTGAGTTCGATTTCCAATTGAGAAATGGTAAGTATGATCACCAGGGCGCATTGAATGATCGCTAGCTGATAAGAATTCAATATTGAAGGCAGGGGCGTTGCAATTGAAACTTATGGGGGTGCCCAATCAACTTTAAGAAAGATCAAATGATTCGACGTTGAAGAAAACATAATACTTTATTACCCAGTGGGGGGCTTCATCCCCGTGGGCCATGGGCACCCATATAAGTGTGAAGGGAAGCTCAAGCCACCTAGTCGCTCAAAAATTTGATTTGACTGATTCTACTATGCATTTACTTTAAAATTAAATAATAATTAAATATAAATAATAATTAAAAAACCTACAATTGCATTTTAAAATAAGGTACTTTTTCGTTTATTACCGATTTCCAAGCAGTACTAATTATTTTTGTAGCGTTTTAGCATCTTGTACCATTACTAAAATGTTTGATAGCTTTGAGAAGAAAGTAGTAATTTTGCTTAGCCCCCACCCCAGAAGTACTCATAAGGGTGCCCATGCGGGCCCTTTTCTTCCCTACACCACTGATTCAAAGTGTAAAGCGTGAGCAGATGAAACCACTAAAATAAGACAATAGTTAAATATTGTGTGTTTTGTTTTGACTTCCATATATAAAAAACAATGCAAAACATTCACTAACAAAAATAAAATACCTTTTTTCAAAATTGTAGAAGAGTATTCAAATTCTCGTGTTCTCGAATTGTGAAACAGCGAACGTTATTTCTTTTTAGTATACTCCAAATAGAGTTATGTGGAAACAAAATACGTGTAGGTTAGGTTGGCCCCAAAAACAAACCTCCGTCTACTACGCCAAAACATATCTAAGGATTGAATAAAACAAAAGTCTCTTTTGGAAAAGTGCTCCTCTGTCCAATCGCATTTTTTCAGACCTTGGCTCTGAAGATGGACTTAGCGTCTTCACTTGAACGTCAAAAATCCGCTATCGATTCTAGCATTTCGAGTTCGTGGATACTATGCCAGCTTCAGGAATGGATCTTTGGAGACGAAATATGCGAGAAAGGCCGAGGATGTAACTTCCAAGTCGAATCTCTCTCTACCAGATAGATATATTAGATTCAGGTGCTGCTATTCGCGATATCTTCAGTATGTCTTCCTCCACTACTTTGCACTTTTTATATCCTCTCGATATGGAAAGCATGGGCATTTTACAAAAAAGGGTCTTTAGGGTGTGCTTTATGTTTCACCGTTTATCTATAATTGGATATTTCTCCCGATGAACTATTCTGAAACATTATCAGGGATGCCTCTCTACCCATGATGCTAAAATAGACAAAGGGAAAATATTTAACAGCGAATTTTGATTCCAGAATTGCAGGTATTGCGCTATCTAAATCGTGTGTATCTTCATCTATTCTTTTAAGTTATTATTACCCTACAAAGGTCGGTTAGCACAATTACCAAATGGTCAACACACACACGATCTCCAGGGCATGTTCTTGTAATTTCTCTGGAAAATTTTATAGATAACAATTTATGCCACCAACACTTATATCCAAACTTTGGCTTTTGCGTATAGGAGAAAAAGGGACATCGACCCAACTCGGAGTCGAGCCAGGGACCCAAAGTACATCCGTTGTGTCTCTACCTGCTGGGTCATCAGGGCAGGAATGGCGCTCCTTTTCTGCGTATATAAGGTTTTTGTGTAAGCTATTATCCTCCACAGGGTTACCGCAATTGCCAAATGATCAACAGACAAAGCTACCGGGAAATATTTTTGTCATTTTCGTGGGGAAGTTTATAGATAACGATTTTTCTCCTATACATAAAGTTCTAATTGGAGCGTAAAGTTGGGTGAAAGAAATTGTCATCTACTTTTTTATTCCTAAAAAAAACAAAAGAAATATTGTCAATTGTTATTTTGAGCAACTGAAAGTGCGGATAATATTTGAATTTTGTGAATGATTTAAATTATTACTCATGTGATATTAGTAGTAATGCAGTTAGACTTAAATAATTATTTTCATTTTTAAATTAAATATAAAAATAACTGAATTGTTGAGAAAGCACGCTGAATATATAAAGAAGTTCATACTCACCTTAGCTTTATCCTCAGAGGAATAACACACACAATTTGATTTTGTAATGAGGAGAGACACTTGTTTCAGAAACTGCATTTTTACGTGTCCTGGGAGACCCACTAAATAACGTATAAATTGAATGTGTTAAGAATTAACATTATTCCATTGAAATTAACTGAATGTTAAATAGGATTATATGTATACATACATACATTGGCAGTGGTGCGTGCCCGTTTAACTATAAAAAGTTCACGTCAATTTGACCTTATGATTGCAGTTTTAGTTACTAGTTATTTCGTTTTAATTTTGCTTTATCAATTAATATTATTTTACATATAAAACACGCACAAAGATAAAAGGAATAAAATCTATGTTGGACGCGAGATATTTATGGTTTGTAGTGGGGTCAGATTATCAATGGAAACTATTAGAAATTAAAAAGTAAGTATTAAAAGAAAGTATTAGAAAAAAAAGTTAAGTATCATTTGTGTTTTGATGTGATTTTGAAATACATTCATGGTAATATGCTCTTAAATCTGAAAAAATAGACTTACGAAGCTTATACTTTTAGTTATAATATACAATCCACAAAAGCTTTAGCACAAAACATAATAGCCAACGTATTATCGATATGACGTTTATCATAAATGTCAACAAAAATTAAGACATTGTTTTAAACAATGTATAACTTTTTGTTACTATGAATTATTTAAAAGTTATAAATGTATTTTAAAAGATTTTGTATATTTTTCTCTATATGATATAAACATGTCATTTCACCCTTTATATACATTTTATATGGTCTTATTGGTTATTAAAATAAATAATTCATGCTATGTAAACCAGTTGTCTTCATTTACTGAGTGGGTTAAGTAGTATTATTTTTTTAATTATTTTGTATGTTTATTTTTTGGAACGATATTTTTATAAAATAATCGATTTTTGTAAGGAATATAAACACTGGTTTCTCGTAGATAAATATAGAATTTTTTTTGTTTTTTTATAGAAGATAAACTTAGGATTTCTGAAGAACCAATCGCGGCGTACGAAGAACAAGCGACTTCTTCTGCGAACAGAAAACGGGATAGGACTATCATGGACACGGGTCAGTAGAACTGTTCTTTTTCATTTCTCGAATTGAACGTTGTAATCCCGCGGGATCTGGACAATAAGAAGAAGTTCTTCGTGTCCTGTAGTTGAGAGATTTGTCAATAAGACGACATGTCGGAAAACTATAAACTTGTAAAGATACCTCGTACTCTGATCTCGATACAAACATAGCGCTTTCACTTTTTATTTAATTTGCTGCTGAAGTTCTGGAGCTTGAAAAGATGAAACTTTACTTTGACCAAAGGGATATTCTGCTCAGGATTGTCCAATACCGCGTAAATTGAAAATAAAAAGAACTATTACACGAAGTTAAAAAGAAATATATAGGATATACTCCGAAACTACATATCTGTGTTTCGACACAAGTAATAAAAAGTACGTTTTTTTAATATATGGCAATAAGGCCTTGCGGTAATGTAACAGCAAAGCGTTCGCTTTCCAACATAGCCAAAAAAGGAGAGTTTCGCAACTAAGCGCTCACTATGTTCCGTGGTCGTTTTCCCAGACCTCAAGCCAGTGCGATTCTTCCGAAAGTTATCAATCCTAGAACATCATGACATTTGCTGTTCTTACTCCTCAAACGTACAAAACGTGTGGCTATATTTATTTTTCATAATTATGTGTATCTCATCTTGCATTTATTATCTCATCAGTAAAGTAATAAGTCAGAGGTGAGAAAATGCGGTCTTTCATTGAGTTAACTACGATTTCCGTCGAAAATTTAAATCCTTTTTTTTTCCAGAAGTTTTTTTATGAATCTTGTTAAATTGACTAAGAAAGTGAATCGGTTAATGAAGAATAGAAGTTGTACGTAATCGCTTCAAAAGTAGACCTTCGGTTGCATCGATAGGTCCATCTAGGAGTTATTATAAAAATTTTAAATAATTATTTTGTATTTTCTTTCTCTTAATTATATTTTCTCATATGTATAATTTACATAGCACTTAAGATGTACAATATGTAATCATATTAATTAAATTTGTATATTTAATACTATGTGAGAATGGTGCGGTTCTTTATAATATGTGATAAATCGGAATGCGGCTCTCATTGTCCTCGTGCGTGCCCACTTCTGTAATAAGTATTGCGCAACTTACATTCTTCCACAACCCTTTGAATGTATCAAGAATATGATTCTAAGAAAAAACATACTTTTAGTTTAAAAGTAATAACGACACGTATGATTTTTACTTAGATGGTTAAATTGTTAAAATAAATAAGCCGTATTATACTTTAAAGATCTTGCTTTGGATTTTTTTTAATAAATAACTTTAATTATAAACAATCATTTTTGTGTTACATCCACGTTGTTAGTTTAAACTAGAGCTTTATATAGAGAGGAAAGGGTCTTCGCCAGACAAAGAGTCGAACTGGAGACTTTCCGTTGATACCAAAGTTCCATAACCGCTAGGCTACCAGGGCAGAATCACGACGAACGATTTCGACTATATTGTGAAAATACATAAGCTGTTTTATAAATTGCTAAACTCTTCATATTTTTATCAATTTTAGTTTATTGTATTAACACTAACACGACGGTTATTTGTAGGACCCCTTATTCTTCAAAGCGCGGCTAAAATTGGCCATTTTTGATAAAAAGCATAGATCCATTATCGCAAATTTAGGATAAACAAGAATTACTACAGTATCCGTAAAATTTCCCGAGGTAAATGCAATTAATGGTCACAGTGTGACAAGTGCCTTAATTCCCAATAGGTTATACTAGGCTATAGACTAGGGCGGCAAAATTTTGTGTATGAAGTCTGATATAACAAAATCAATACCATACGATGATATAATCAGATGTTTTGCCGAGAAGAAAGCTAGACGTCATGCTTGCCATGTAAATTCCAGTGCTTGATAGGCCCTTGTATTTTTTGCTAAAATTAAAATTTATTTCAATAAAATTGAATTTGATTTATTATATACCAAAAAGAAATAATACTTCAATATAAGTTAATATTGTTTAATGTTTATGTTTCAATTTATGAGTTTGTTTTTCAACATATTTATTGTCAATACAAAAGTTTTTGGCGTATATTGAATGTAACAATTTTTATGTTCCTACTATTGGTTTTGGGAGTATATAGGAAAGGGCGGTATAAAATATTCTAGGGGCGGCAAAATGGTAGATCCCCCCCTGTGAGTGTGACGCTGAAGGGATGACTCGTGAAAGTGCCGCCATTTTGAAAATAATCACTTCCAATCCTGGCAATCAATTTATTTTACTTTTGTATAATGAGTCATATCTTCTACCTTTTCCGTTTAACAAATTTTTTCCGGGCACATTGTATATATTAATGTACAATATACGTGCACTCTGCTGCAGTATATATTATTATTACTATGGTACGTTATATATATATTTATATATATATGCACAGGGTATTCGGTAACTACCACATAAACTCCTTGGCAGACATTCTATGGTCAATTCTATGACGAAAGTCAAGAGGGACAATTTTTGATTGACGGCTTCGTTTATGAATAATAAGCACTTCAAAATTTCTATTTGAGAGCCAATAGTGTTCCAAGAGAGCGTGCTTCGCGTCGTTTCAGCTAGCGACAAAAGCCACGCCCCTCGGTTTCCCGCCTCCAGAGTAAAAAGGATTTAACTCGCTATGAGAAAGAATTATTTGGTTACGTACTATTTAAATTTAGCACTCAAATTTCAGCCGACCCCGCCTTAGAATGAACAGCCTTTTTTATTGGAAGAGTTCAGCTTGAAAGAAAAGTAACGCGTGTGCAAAATGCAGTGATGTAACAGAAAGCGTCGTCAGACGTTTTTAAATATTGCAACCCAATGTAAGATAAACCGTCGCCAAGTATCTTAATAGAATGCGAAAGAATTGTCAATTAACTTTGTACAAATGTAGCATTTAAAATCTCATATTTCAATTAAAGCGACAGACAGGGTCCTGAGCATTTAATCGGTGTTATAAGAAAAGCATCTTAACATACAGCGGCTCCCAAAATTGAGTATACACCAAACAGATTTTTTTTGGCATCCTAAAAACCTTTATGAAATTATAATCAGAATTTAATTTTGATAAAAATTGTAAATTACACATTAAAATATATATTAAGCCAATATATAATTCAGAATTAACAGTAGTATTTTAGAAATATATATTGTAATGCTAAACGTATAGTATTAGAAATTTCAAAATTAAGTAACGTATACACCAATAGAAAACCTCTTCACGCCACTATTACTATACGTCGTGGTGTATGCTTATTACTAATTTTACTAACATTTAGTTAAGTTATCACAATGTAAGTTTTTTCCCCCACATGTAATTAAATTGCGAAATGAGTTCACGACGTGAAAGAAGTACTGAAATTCGACGAAATGTTCTTCCAAAATCACAACAAGGAAAATCTTTGCGCGAATTGGGGGCGCATGCGTATATTACATCCGAAGCGTACGCGTCATAAACCTTTCTGATAAGTGTATAATTTGTTTTTGGCAAAAAAGGTTTGATTGAGCAGTTTTAGCATTTCAGATTTTCCTTGGATTTTTATTTGAAATTATAATTCCACCATATTGTTTTAATTCCTAAAGCGTTTTTGTAATACATAAGGTGGATTTTGATTGAAGTTAGTGGGGTTTCAAGGATTTGTGGAGGGCTGTACTTTACTACTTTATATCTTATGTTAGTTTAGATTCCAAGAGCTGTCAGTACTATACTACCAAGGGAAGTTTTTTTGGTGTCAATCGCATCTACACTTGAGACTTAGTGCACTTTTTAGTACCTAATGTGGTTATTAAGATTCAGTAATTAAGGCGCCGGGGCCTTAATTTGCCTTGGGTGAAAACAATCTTAACCACATCTTAGCTACCATATACACTGTAAACGTGGGATTTAAAAGTATAAGTGTTAATAAGTGCGCCATCGCCAAATTTGGAAGCACAGGTTAACTTTTACGTAGTATTCTAAGGCGGTGTCGACTGAAATTTGAGGGCTAAATTGCACGACACGTGACCAAGAAATTCTTTACAATAGCGAGTTAAATCCTTTTTATTCTGGAAGCGGGGAAACCAAGGGGTGCAGCTTTCGTCATTGGCTGAAACGACGTAGAAGCACGCTCTCTTGAAGCACTATTGGCTCTCAGATAGAAATTTTGAAGTGCTTATTATTCATAAACGAATCCGTCAATCAAAATCGTCTTGACTTTCGTCTTAGAATTGTCAGGAAGTTTATGCGTCAGTTATCGAACACCCTGTATATATGTATATGTATATCATCAGACTACAAACATAGACACGATCAAGTAGCGAAAATAGTCCACCAGAAATTGGCAGCGAATGCTGGCTTTCTGACAGAAAAATGCCCGTACTACAAATATGAGCCAGAGACCGTGCATGAGAACGAAACACACAAGCTTTACTGGGATAGAGCAATCATAACAGACAAGACAGTCCCACATAACCGTCCTGACATAACCCTCGTCGATAAATCGAATAAGACCACGTACTTAATCGACATAGCAGTACCCAACACCAATAACATACAGACAACCTACACAACGAAAATCACCAAGTACCAAGATCTCAGACATGAAGTACGAGATATATGGGGTATGGAAAAGATCCTCATCATCCCGTTAGTCATCTCAGCAACAGGGATAGTACCAAAAACGCTTGCGACGAATTTGGAGATACTCAACATTGACCCAAACACCTACATTGAAATACAAAAAGCCACAATCCTAAACACGTGTCACATTGTCAGGAAGTTTCTAGACATGGCACATTAAGAAGTGATGTAAAAAGAGGCTTGGGAACATGGCGCTCTGCCCGTCCCAAAGCCTGTTTCCGCCAAGAATGGGCGAGGAAAACTTTTATATATATATATATATATATCTTTCTTTTTCAGTTGCCGGAAAAAGCAATGCCCACAGTACTTCTTCCATTCGGTGGCACCATTCTTCTCCCTGTCTTCTTTTCCTGTTACTAGTGTTGGTCTTCCATTCACCATATTCTTCAAGATTACGGCTAATTACGTAACGGGTATGAAGGCTCGTGTTCGAGAGTAAGATGTGTATTTTGTAAATTCGTTGGAACACCAACCAAAAGGGAAAACAAAGAAAGGAAGTTTAAACTAAGAGAGTTCTAAAGTTCATCTCATTTGCCCCAAACTAAAAATGGCAGAGGTGAACATTTTATATCAATAGAATGGTGGGTGAGTGAGATAAGAGGACCTGGAAAGCTATCTGCGAGGACACAAAACCAGAATTTCTCTTTTATGCTGAAGTATGCTGAAGAAAATTTCTATACTTGCGACCGAAGATCCCAACAAAAGGTAGAAGCGCATATATATATATATATATAAATAAGAAAGTGCAGAAGCAGAGAGAACGTACAAAGCGAAAAATTTTAATTAATCACATTTATATATATTTGGCAAAATGTGAAATAAACTTTCGGTTGAAGAGAGCTTTGTTTGGAATGAATAATATGGATCTCTGTCCCACTCCTAATTGAAATAGAAGATAAAGTAACCCAACTAATTAACTTTTGCAAAGCATAAATCCCTTCCTTTTTAACTGGCTTGTTTTACATCAGTATCGCTTTTCAAGGAAAGAGACTCAAGAGCCTTTTGAAATTGGAGATTTATTGCCTCCGGGAGTATAATTAGATTCTTCTTGCAAAGATGGACTTACAAACTAATATCAAAATTAATCTCAGGAAAAATGAATTGCATATCAAGCAATTTCATGGAATAGAAAGACTTGTTTCTGCTGCAAGATATAAATGGACCAAAATGCGCTTCCTCCGCTCTCTCACAATTAATTTTGATCTCTCTGCTTCTGCCTGGCTACTGCGAGAGCAACCATGTCATAGATTAGATGATCCATGTATACACAATGATTATGTAACACATTAAGATACGGATTTGTAAATATAATTTGCATATATGATGCTGAAAGCACATAGATTTTCTGTGGTACTTTTGTTTTGACTATATGCTGAAATTTGTGTTATTTCGTTTATAACCTTAATCTTTTGGACGCATTTCATATGTCATTATTTCTCTGATGTTCCAACTTGCCTGTTCATATTTTCTTCAAAGATTATAGACAATGAAGAAGAAAAATAGTGATATGTTAATGGACTGGCGAAATAACGGTGCAAAAAGACATACAGACGCAGCAAACCTTCCTAAAACTTTTCATTATAATACAGTTTCGACCAAAACTCCGCAAAATTTTTTAAAAGTGCATAAAAAAGGAAAAATTATCTCACTGAATTCTGATTTGCGCGATAAGTATTATTTACGTGTGGGTTTTTTCCATGACGGAATAAAGAATTGTAATTCAAAACTCACCGATAGGAGGCACTTTGAATATTTGGAAGACAATAAAAATTATTATTTTGCGTTCAATTTATGTACTATACTATATTTGATATGACCTCTAGCACAATATATTACACAATTTACGTAAGTAGCAACACCCGAGATAGTAAAGCGCATCGTATTCGGATGAAAGGAAAACAGTGCAGCTGGTTCCTCACCTTGCAAAAATGTTGAGCAAATCATGGTATATGTTTCGTGTAAATGAAATGAAATGATATACCCACAAGAACATGCAGATTTATGCAGGATGAAACAGCAGCTAACATTGCAATTCCAGTAAAAACATATCTGATTGGCTCCTTTGGTAAAGAGATATATATCAGTAAGCACTGCAAGATCCCGTGGCATCCTTAGCCTCTATATTTGACACTAGTTTGTTTCTGATTGTGGGGTATTTAAACTCTTGAGTTCTTCAATCTGATCCCCCAACATTGTCGGAAATGAACAATGCCATTCAGCATAAGGTAAATTCCACCCATCGTGACATGCTGCGCTCTGCAGCTACGAACGTTATTCCTCATCTTAATTATGTCATATACTGTGATGGTTGATTGATTGTTTGGCTTTTTTATGGCGCAAGAGCATCTGGGCTATACTGCGCCAATCTACTGTGATGGAGAACAGGTGAACATTTTCTAGGGTAATACACAAACACGTAGCTCAGTAATTTCCATTCTTCTTAGAATGTCTAAAGCTTAAACTATCAGTGAGCTTTGAACTAAAATTTTTTATTCTGCTATAAGAAAGTACACTTTAAGACGAAATTTACCATATAAATTGCAATTTAATGTTAAGATATTTCCTTTCCTTTATGACTATTTAAACTTATACGGAACTTTGGTTAGCCTTGTACTTGTCATAGTGTAAGCCTTCTCCGAAATCATTCAAAATTTACTACACAACGAATATGAAATATTATTTAAAATATTTAAATAAAGAATACAGAGGGATTAAAATAAAATATATACTTTTAAAATAAAAATTATTCTAGCTTTGATATTCGTTTTTCTTCTCCTATGCAAAAATGAAAGCAAAGCATTCCATACATTAGAAAATATACTGTTTACTGTTTTCATGCGGGAAAATGCTGTTTGCTGGGTTATACACGAAAAATATTTAAAATTCTCTGTACTTTTTAAGTATGTCTTGGTAAGTACTTTTTAAGTATGTCTTGGTAAGTACTTTTTAAGTATGTCTTGGTAAGTACTTTCATTGATGAACTTACGTGTAAGATTCTAATAAAAGTTATTCAAAACAGATGCTGCAGAGCCGTTCGTTGTAGAAACGCTCTCTTCTAAGTAAAAAATAAGTTCTCAAATAATGTAGCAGTTTTATATATTTAATTTATTTTGAAAACGGAGATTTGTATGTATAAAAATACGAAATTTAAATTTTAAGAGGGCTTTCTACAAAGAAATTCAAAGTAGGAAAATGTTTTCCTATATTTATACTTAGGCAAATAAAACATGTGTGGAATGTTCTGGTATAGGTAAAATACACTGTGCAAGATTTATTTAGATCAAAAATTCGTAAACAGCCACAGTCATAGCTGAATTATTTACAATTGTTTCGGTGAAAAAACTGTCCGCTATAAAAAATTGTCCGCTATTATCAAAAAACTCAATGCAGTTGCTTCCTCTATTGCTATCGATCAGAAAAATAAAATGAGAACTGAAACAAATACAAAGAAAATTTTAGATTTTTTTTATATTTGCCTTAACTCCCGTTTTCTTTTCCAATTCCATGATAACAGAGAAAATCTTATTCTTCTGACTAAACTGAGTATTCAACGAAACTTTTTCCATGATAACTCATATAAGCAAAATGACGGCCTTGCCTTGGGCAAAGTCCTTTGCCTCTTTATTTACTGATATTTACTGGTATTTACATTATATTGAAATATAAAATCTGAGCCGGCTCTCTTTTAAATATTGGTTCAGATATGCAGATGATACCTTTGCAATCATGATTTGACTTTTCTCCAATTCTCACACAGATTGTAAGCATCATCAACTCAATAAACCATAATATACAGTTTACAATTGAAGAAAATCTGATTCCAAAATTCCATTCTTGAGCGTCCTAATTACTTACACAGGTACAAGTTTTGAAACTTACGTTTGTAGCAAGCCGAATTGCGTTTGCCTATCACCTTATGCTCACTCTGCAGATCTATATTCGCATATAATGAACGCCCTCTATAGGCTCACCTCCCATGCATTGACATTTCCCTCATGACGAAAATCGGTGGTTAATAAACTATCATTCTTTTGCAATATTGCTTTCAACCTCAGTTTTTGCCCATCCATCACTGACAAAGTTTTTAGAAAATGATCAAGATATCCCCATCTTACAACCGCTTTGTCTCCTGGTTTACCGTCAACCAAAGAAACAATTTTCCGTTTGTTCCTGGCATCGTATGAAGAATTGCTTCCATTCTTCGGAAGGTCAAATTTCGAATTATGTTTAACTTCATCGCTAAAATTGGTCTCTCTAAATTAAAAGGTATAGATTCTTGACGCTAATAATTCGTAGTGTACACAATAGAATGTGAGTGTGGTGCTATTATATTGGGGAAATATAGCGTGCACTTCGTTTTAGACTCAAAAAACAACAGATTATTCGTAGACAAGGCGCTGCCTTGGCGCAGTGTAGTAACGGGTTCGCCTAGTGCGCCCTTAACTCGAGTTCGACTTTCAATAGTCAAAGAACGCTTACTCAGAGATCTCATAAAGATCGCACTGCTCACTGTAGTCCCTGAGTCTAAAACTACGAACATAGACACACAGATTATTCGTTGACAAGAATTCCACAAATCAGCTATAGGCAAACATTTCTGAGAATTTGACCATAGATTATTTCTGACGCTCATCTTATTACTAAATGCTACTCTCCTCCTTATTTTGATTTTCTGGAAGCTTACTATATTGTTCATATTAGCGGTTAAACTATTAACAAACAGAATAAAAACACTTATTCTATACCGTACCATAAAAGAGCTATCTCAACTCAATAGACGTCATTGTTTGCCTTTTCCGTTTTGGCATTTGTAAATTTAAATACCTTTACCTTTCCTTTTCCGCAATCTTCAATTTCTTTTTATTGTTTTTACGTACTTATTTTCTACTTTTTTATATACTTATTTCTATTTTTATTATATATGATGATTTTTGTTTTATGTTATTATTTTATTTTACTTCCAGTAGTTGTCAACTTTTTTTTCGTGAAACTTCTTTATATTTGCTTTAGTTTTTATTATGTTTTTCTGATCAGTGACAATAGAGACTAACTGTTTTTATTTCCATTTTGATGATGGCGGACCAATTTTTATGCTAAAATAATTTTGAAAAATTCAACCTGGTTACAACTATAATTATTTGTGAATTTATCATCTAAATACATTTGCGGAATATTCGCGATTATTAAATATTAAATTTTTCCCATTTACACCTCTTCAACTCAATATTGGTGGAATAATTACTTTTTGGTACTAGATAAAATCTTACCTGTTCTGTAAAAATACGATTTAAATACTTTTGGAATTATAAAATAAATAGACTTTAAAATTTGCCCTCAAATACAATGAATTTCCTCCTGATCAAGAAAGAGCACATGCGCACATGAGCTTATTTCTGACGGCACGTGGATTTAGAATTTACCAAAATGCTATTTCATTCTATTATTTTTGAGAGGCCTGCTAACGCCTTGGTGACAAATGTTAAAATTTTAAATGTACGATAGTTCAGCGACTATCCTATTTAAAAAAATTTTTTTTTCAGTTGACTAATTATACGTAAAAAACATTTGTATACTTGTGTACATTAATGCTGAGGGTGTACATAAAAAAACTAAATTTTGTATTTTATACATGTAAAAACTCTTGAAAAATAAATGGTATATCCAAATTAAACGATTTAAGAATTTTTGTACAGTGTGTTTCCACAGCTAACAGATAAAAATATAATCGCCGTGGCATCGTTTTGAGGACCATCCGGTATAATCGACACCGAAAAGGTAAATATTGGAATGTGAATTTGTCTTCAGTAGTCACGTAACTGTGGAGAAAGATACATATGATTATGAACTGTCGTTTAATAGGTAAACATCCATTAACCAAAGTTTTCCTCTGTTCATTCCTCCACAACTAAAATGATCATAATAATTTTACTTAATTCGATACACATATTTTATGACATATAAAATGGACAGTTTAAGGATTATATAGCGTGTAAGTGTATATACACATTACATTTCGAATTTTGGGTTAGACTTGAAAGAGAATATAAAGTCATATATGGTCACGAGATTTTTATCGAGATAATGCTATGATGTTAAAAAGAATGAAAAATGGTAACTTATTCCCCAATGAAAAGAATTTTAAAACCTGCTGACGCAGCAAGATCTTATCTTGTTATATCATAAAAAATTAATCTGCTTGACTTTTACTAACAAGAGCGAGTATTTAGTCAACAAGGACAATTAATAACTTTGACACCCATGTTCTAGCTCAAACTAGAATTTCTTTAAATATGAAAGAGACAATCTTGGCTAGTGGTCGAACAGGGGATCTTCTATATGACTCATAATGTTTTAACCTGCTCGTAAACTAAGATACAGAAACGATGCCCTTTGTCGTAAATAAGGTTTGTAAGATATTCTTTCCCTTTTCAATGTTAACACAGCTGCCTGATGGTAAATCAAAACACACAGCCACTAGAGAAGGTTTTGTAATTTAAAAAATTTACAAGAACATACGCCGGTGGATTTGTGTGTTAAATATTTGGCTATTAGCCCTAAAAGGATAATATCTTGCAAACGATGATTAAGATATATATTAGCAACGTCAATTGTTTTCATTAAGCAAAATAATATATACATTTGTTAATTACATTGTATTCGGACTATAACACGTCATGCCAGTACATTTAGAGTCAGAAGTTTTTTTTACAATATTATCATTTGCTCACGTTATTTTAGTTTTCATTATCTAATTGTGCACGAGAAAATTTTATAATAACCAAATTTACTTTACAAATACATATAGTTAAAGCAGATATGATGAATTTTGTTTTCAAGTGTAAATGTAACATTGAGCAAGAGTATTGAATTATTTGGAAATATTTCACATAAAGTCCTTTTCGAAATTTAATGGCACTTCCGACACAAGAGCTTTCGCTGTCGTAAAGTATCCTCATAAACAAATTAATTGAAATATTACGCATTAACATTAATGGTGCTATTAGACATAATAATCGGACCCTGCTAATTACAAATTTGCATTTAATAAATACTTTAAGAATGGTGGGGAAAAAATTAAAACTGAGGCGAGACATTTACATATTGGGCAAACATAGGTTAGTTTACCTAGAAATCAATAATATGGACATCTTAGATATTGCATATATTTTTCAATTCTTGCTTTCCTTTCATCGCCAGAAAATGTACTATTTTTACATCTAGTAAAATATACATTTTGTAATATATAATCATAATCATTTAATATATAATTATAATTTTAATTTTAATATATAATTATAATTTTAATATATAATTATAAATCATTTAATATTCGAGTTCGGGTGTAATTAATAAACTGTAGGTCCGCTAAAGAACAACCGTTATATATACTTCCAATTAATTTGTACCAGGCAAGTTTATAGTAAGCATAGTAGTGCATTAGCACCATTAAATAGGTTTCAGCATAACATGGTTTTATAGGTGTACAACGTAGTATTGCGCATAAATAAGATTGTTTGTTAAGATAGGGTGACTCAACCAAAAATATGCCCATGATCTTACCCTAAAACATGCACTCCATGTACCTCATAACTTTCGACTACTGATTTTGTCGCTATGAGAATCAATATATATATATATATATATATATATATTTTTTTTTTTGCATGTATATACTTCAGACTAAAAAGATCTGTATAGACATATGTTGATTTGAGTCACTCTGTATGGTATCTTAACAAACTTTAATCTTAATTTGTATGCACGTACTTACGTTTGTACACTCATCTATAAGACCATATTTATGCACAAGCTTACATACAATGGGTGCTAATGCGTACTATGATTTTTTATGCACTATAAAATGTTACCAAAGGCAAATTAATTTAAAATTAAAAATATAACAAGTTTATATTCTTTAGCGGGATTTTATTTTAATTCTTGACTTGAGTTTATTAATTTTTTGAATAGATAAACAAATTAGTTATTTATTGTTAGTACCCAATTTTTTAGATAAAATATTAGTGTTTTAAATTTAGGATTTTCGCAAACACGCGAAAAGAAAAGCAAAACATTTTGTTTTCCCTTTTCAAGTTTTGCTTTGACTTCATGCAAAAATTCTAAAATACTATGTCTTTAGCTAAAATTAGGCTTTCTCATGTTATAAGAAATGCATGATTTATAACAAACGCTTTTGAATAGATCCCTCCCCAAACGGCATAAACAAGATTAAACAAACATTATGCTTACACACACAAGGCCCTATTTGGTTAATCAATATTTTCTGCTTACTGTTGCTGCTGACAGTACAATGAAATTAAAAGTACCTTTTTCTGAGTATATATTACTTGAAAGGAAAATGATTTCATCTAATAAATATTTAATACACCTTTAAAAATATATATTCTATTCCCTTGGATTTAAATTCGTTATTCACATAACTATATCCAAGTTATATTCGAAAACATAAAAATGCGGTATACAAATCTAAATCTTGGGGTACTGAAATGATCAACTATACTATATTTTACGTATAATGCTTCTTGAAATAAAAATTAAATAGAAAACGAATTTAAAGTTTTTTTCTCGGATTTATGGGTGAGTATGTAGGACTAACCTTATGGTGGTAATATGCCATATTACCGCAGGGATGCTTTAACTACACAACACCCATATCTTAGCGTAGATTCTTTAACGTCTGATTCCATTGAAACTGTTCGCCATTTCTAGAAAACGAGAACTACGCAGCAACGTTCCGTCGATCGAGTATCAGGAAATTACAGGCGGAAACCATTTGAGAAACGTAACAGGTTTATTCGGTTTAAAGTTCATATCGACATACGTAAGTAACACATAGCGATTATGAACGTAGTGCACGTTACTTGCAGCAGAATACAGTTACGATAATGTTAACTTACGATAACGTTAATTCTCCATACTCTCCAAATACCGACAACCACGCGGAGCGTATTGCTCTCGCACACACAGTAATTCAAATCACATGAAGGAGTTGTATCAAAACGAAAATAAGTAAATATGAGTGCGGATGCAAAAAGAGAGCATGTAACTAACTTTACACTGGTAACGTAGTCACGTGACGTCATAATCCACCCGCGTCTTACAAATATGCGTGAAAAATACACAACCAGAATCCACGCATCTGAAGTCGTGCATATTTTAGTACAGCACGCCTATTCCGAACGCTACAGATTCTTTAGCCTTTTTTTATGAAAGCTGAATGCAAAAGTTTACCTGACCCTAGCTCCTTCAAATTCCTCCTGAATTAAGGATTTGAACTACCACGACCTTTCGTTTGACACCTTCAGCTCCCACCTTGCCAACTTTTGTTACGAAGTCGAATTTGCTACACTGGTAGATGCATTGTAAGTTATAATACTCGAGAAAATATTTTGAAAAACATCAGACTTTGGGTTAAGAAAAACACGAAAGGCGCAGCAAGGTTAAATGAATATTGACATTGAATTTGGAGTATACTGTGATTTGCTCATAATGTTTTCATGATTGACTGATTTATAAAGTGGTTATGTCTAAGTATCATGATGATTCGTTCCTGCGGGAGTATAAGGTGGGTAAAAAATGATAATTTTCCGCCCACCCCTTATAGTGATTCCAATTAATATTAACTTTATTTTTATATTCGTCTTTTTTTTTCTAACCCAAATTAGGTAAGAAAATAATAAGATACTAAACAAAATTTATTAAATATAATTCACAAAGTTTCTTATAATGGGATTTTTATGATTTTTTGATTGAATTAATTTTACATAAAGGACACTTTGTGCTCGACATGTAACTGGTTTAATTTGTAATTGCGCGGTGCAACCTTTATGCGAAACTGGGGAACCTGTACTCTCTGAGACTTTGTTTTCATTCAAGCGAAATTTTCTAATTTTAAACATCTATATGAAATTGAACTTATATTTATCTGAATACTCTCCTGGAAATCAAAAAATGAAATTTTTTTGTACTTTAAAAAAGACAATAACGCAAAGAAAATTTAACCCATTCAATCGGACTAAAACTGGAGAAGATGTGGCAGAAAAAATACCAGTAGCGGTCCATTGGTCCGCACGTTTCAGCATTACTTATGTGTCTACGAATTTTTGCTTAAACTTTAAGTTGCAATATTTTAATTACATGTTTACGTTCGAACTCAAGGGAATTTTATAAAAATATGAGTACTGTATTTATACTCATGTGAATAATTACTCACAAAACGTGAAATTGTACTCACGAGTATGTAATTCATTCGCAAGTATTATATTTTATCATGTGAGTAAAACCACAAGTATAATATTTTCACTCGTGAGTAATATATTTTATCATGCGTGTAAAAGTATGAGTATGGAATTGCCACTCGCGAGTACTTTATGTACCCATGGGAATAAACTCACGAGTATTGTATTTACTCACATGAGTCTAGAATGTGATTGTTCGTAATGTATGGTAGTTAGTTAAGAAAAATTATTTTTCACAAAACATACACATAGCTTATTATATATCACGTTGACGAGAGGATGTTGTCCATATATGTACCCAATTATCTTCGTTTCTTATGATTTTTTTGACTATGTCACACGCATGTGAAGAGTCCCAGCAATGTGAAAAATGTTAGTTCTGTGTAAAAAAGAAATATTCAGATTTTATTTTGCCATCTGTCATATAGGAAGAAGATACCGTTCCTTAAATTCTGTAAATGAGAGTTGCCGTTTGTATGATTAAATTTGTAAAAAAATAAAATCATATGTGTTTCTTTTACTATCATTGAAAAATTTCAGCACTCCATTTAAAACACATATTTTAACTTGTCGCCAAGTCCAAGTTATAGCATTTATTGACGGAGTATTGCATTTTCCTTGCTGATTGCGTATAATGAACTCTTAAATCATTCTTTCATTTACTTTTAGATATATAACATATTTCTTACATTATTAACAACATCCCAATCTTTTATTCAGTGGAATAAGACAGTTTTCTCGATCGAAGTTTCTAAACGACTAAAATTAACTGAAATATCCAAACCAATATACCTGTTTATCCATATAATTACTATAATATTTCTATAATCATTTTCTATATCACTAAAATTAATAGATCACTATTATCAATATCATAGAAAAAAAGTCTTCTTTTCCTACTTTATTTTTTCACAGCTGTAGATGAGTGTCTTCAGGCAAGCCGTGCTTTATACTTTCTCTTCCGTTTTAACCTGATATAATAGTAATTTTCAATTGATATAATAATTTATTGATATACAATTTTTTGATATAATAATAATTTTCAACTGATATAATAGTATTTTTCCACTGATATAATAATAATTTTCAACTGATATAATAGTAATTTTTAACTTATATAACAGTAATTTTCAACTGATGTGATAATTTTCAACATAATATAAATTCGATGTACTTGATCGTACTGCTCTTCATAATATGTAATCACTGTAACTGATAGGTTAATAATAAGTAACTAATGAGAGAGTGGTAACTAGTAACAGCAACTGATAAAAATTACTGATAACAGGAAGGTAACTGATAGATTAAGCAAATATTATCAGGGTGCGACAAATTGTACTCGCACGTTTCAAAGACAAAACATTGGAATATAGTATAAGAAAAAAAAATATTTTACACGCTAACTGCAAAATTCTAGTCACCACTGATGAGCATTCAACTTGATTTATCATATCCCGTTTATTAGAATAAACTTTAAAAGAATGAGTGTTAATAAAACTAATAATGATATAGTTCAAAAAATGGGTTCGTCGCACATTGTTTTCCTAGTCATTTCAATTACATTCAAACATGCATTATAAAATATCAGATAGCACTAGTTCATTAGAATGCTGTTGGCAAATGTATATTTTTCTTAACAAATAACTAAAAATATACATTCTAAATAATATCTAAAAATTCCTAAATCCATTCCTAACTTCAATAAACATTTAATCAGCCAACGAGAGCATTTTATATAAGCTAAGCTAATGTTATATCATGATGAATATGCATAACTATTTGTTGTTTAGATCAGGGATATCGCCAAGCTTATACTATATCTCAGAACCTACAGATATTTGAGGAGACCAAGCCGCCGCCTCCTAAGGCATTGATGGTCAACTACTGCATATATTCCAGTCAGTATATGCTGCGTGACCGCATTATGGGCCACATAATATATTATGCGCATTACATTAATAGATTTGGATATATATTCGATGTTTACGAGCATTCTTTGTACCAAGAAACGCAGATTATATTCAAATGGCAGTTATAATTGCATTAAATTTCCTTTATGAATATGTTTTTAAGAAATGCAGCAACGAGACAAAATATAAGATTACATCAGATAAACAATTCAAAATACTCTTCTGAATGCAGTTTTAGTAAAATATTGATAATATCAAAATTTAATGAAAGCTAATGGGGTCTAGGACTCAAATGTTGGTGAAAAATGACTAAAACATTAGTTTTCAGATTTTTACCTAAAAAAAAAAACTTCGAATCTTTCTGTACATTTTGATACCTAATATTTCTCTGTAACAATTGTTTTTACTTTCCAATGTGAATTGTGAATATGATCAATTTGATTTTTAAAGGACCAAAGTGACAACCACAGAACGATTTGAACCATTGCGAGATCAAGGATAGTGTATATAGAAAAATAGTTTATTTGGCAAAATTAAGAGTTGGGAAAAGACAAAAATTCCAAGAAGCTGTAACTTACAAAGCAATGGCTTTCAGAAGTATAATCAGGAAATGTACGTGTGTAAATAAAACAAATTTACGGCTTTTCCCTTTCTTATCTTTAAAGTTCTTTGTCTCAGGTATGTGTTTTTGAATGTATTCATGTGGTTAAAACCTTTAAAACTTTATAACAATTAAAATTAGAGACATGACATTTTTTAGATAGAATAAGAACTATATTATCTTAAAATGTTAGAAGGGATTTTTGATATTTTTGCAATTTTAAAAAAATAATTTTTTATATTTCATCGTGTTATTAATATTCATATATGAAAAGAACAATAATTTTTAATTAAAAAGTATGCAGAATATTGAAAATTCCCAGCAACAGAATATAGCATTATATTATGTTTTTTATAAAAATATTTTTTTGGAAGTATAAATTGAAAATAATTAAAAATATAACGATAAATATGAAACGATAATTTTAGCTTTAATAATTATTTATTATGAAAAGTTTTATTAATTTTTTTATTTAAATATGCCTCGTAGGACACAATAGTTTGTGAAAAAAGTTTTAAATATTAAAATATTTTATTCAAAATTAAAAGAAAAAAATTTTGACGCCCGGACCCCTTAATGAAAAATGTGTATTTATGAAAAGCAGCAAGTTTACTTCATTATCAATGTTCAATGATAACATTTGCAACAAATGTGTCTAAATGTGAATTGATATCTTCGAGACGAATTTTCTTTCACTTCCTTTATAATCAAATAAGTACACAATACACATACATGTACGAGCATGGATGTAAATATGGATGTAATTCTCCTTTTATTACATAAGTACTGTTAAAGATTTGGTGACACTGCACCAGACGATGACCGACGACATCTAGACTCCCCATTTTGGCCAATTCGTATACTCGGCCGTCATGATGTAAATCGCGATATTTCGTGTTTTGAAATTGGAAAAATCGAATCTTTTAAAATTTAAAGATACATTTGTTTAGCCACAGCGCTTTCCTTGTATCGGTGTCCTTGTTTCAGTGGATGCGTGGTGGCCGTGGGCTTCCCCATACCCCGTTTGGATTCTGGCACTGCAACCTCGGCCCTGCAAACTGCTGAACCTCTAATTCTTGAAAAATTATCAAGGAAAAAGTTGTGATTTTTGGTAAAATATATGAAATTATATTAAAATTACTGACCTATAAGTTTATTTAACTGAAAAAAAAACGACATCCACACACAACACATCAATCACGATAAAAGAGTAACTGTACATTTCGAAAAATTGGGCCAAATGAAAAAGAAAAAAACAACAGATTTGAGGTAGGAAAAAAACTTGCCTGAGAAAAGTGGAAAATTCCAAGAAAAGGGATATTCCAGAGCGAAAGAATGCGAAAAAAGAGATAAGGGAACAAGAATAATCCCAATTAGTGAAAACACTATCCAGAATTCACGTTTAACTGTCCAGTGTTGCCAGATGTACCAATGGCGATGATAGAATCGGTTAGAAATAGCAAATGCGCCAAACAGAAAAGAATTTGGCGAGTTATCAAATCGTAAAGTAGTGCCGAGATTTTCTATTTAAACTTACTGAAACTAGAAATCGACACATTGTGCAATGCACTCGATAAATAATGTAATAATAAACACAATAGGCACAGTGTTATTAAGTAAATTTAAATAAGACTGACCGTTATAAGCGCTTTTCTGATGATGGTAGCTGAAATATATCGAAAATTGTTTTAAGCTTACTTAAAAATGTTATATCTGTACCTATTGTGGTTATAGTTGCATTATTAATAGAGTATTAACTCATTTTTTGTGCTTGATCAGAACGCCATCTTTACATTACAGTACCAATACTCTATTCAAACAAAATCCACCATTGAAAGCTAGGACTTGAAGTTACCATAGAATACTCTATACAAACAAAACATTTAGTGGTAAAAATAGTGCAAAATAACTTATTTAGTCTTCAGGTAGAAAAATCAGCACCTAACTAAAACACGTGGCACCAAAACCAAATATTTAGTATTTGAAAATAATTATCATTATCTAAAAACAGTACATAATGTCCAAACAAATTACTTGGCCTTAGAAATTGCTACTTGAAATTCGAACAGCATACCTAACACAAAACTGGGAAACTTAACATATAAACAGAATATTGGCGCAAAATTCCCAACAAACTAAATTTTTCACTAGATGGAATTTATTAAAAAATTAGAATATTTTACAGTTAACATAATTTGTCGCCGTCCCTAATATAAAACGAAAGTATATATCTTAATTATATGACCTTGTATTAGTAGCCCTCTATTAAAGCAAAAGCTATCCTTCCATGTATTCTGTGACCTATACAGGATATTGAATATTTTCTGCTTTAAGCAGATTTTCTATATTTAACCAGCCCTCTCCAGAAATTAATTAACGTCCGCATTCGATTCCCTTCGGTGCGTCAATTGACTTCTAAATTAGAATGCGGATTATTATACGAGGGCGTATTGCAAGCATGGTTAGATGCAACTGTGATTACTGAAAATGTAATGGCATTGAAACTGATGAACTGTCCGAAAGCAATGGTGAAACAGAAAGGTGGCTACTAGAAAGTGGAAATAGTTTCAATAGCATTAGAACGCAGGCATTTTAAGAAGCGGCACGTCAAATTTAAAAATAAATTGCCGGGTTTGTAAAATATTGCTACAGGGAGAAAAGGAAATGGTGTGTTATAACTGAATATAAATACGAATTAATTATCATAGTAGGACCTTGATGTTCTCACTTCTTCCTGTCTTGAATTTCTGCATCGTTGTGTGTCAGACCAAGACTTCCACGTTTATAAGGGCTTACATTTTTATTCTTAAAATTTGGCTTTTTGTTTCATTTCTTGTTAGTTAGTGACATAGTTTTCACTCCTTGAAGATGGTGATAATCTTCATCCCTTGGTATCTCTCCCCAGTATACTGACCTTTTATCAATGAACTCTTCTGCATTACTCACTGTTTTATCTAGTCGCATGCCTCCACGACGCTTAGTATTACCCCAGGAGATGCAGTATAGCCCAGATGCTCTTGCGCCATAAAAAAATCCAAACAAACAAACAAATTACCCCAGGAGACATTTGCAGTATATATACTTTTCCTGCGTGAAAAGAACACACTTAGCCGCGGCTCTACAAAATTCCATCTCACTACAGAACAAACAAAATCGCAAAACGTATCGATCACACAAAACTATCTATCGCAGTGTGTTCTTTTAAAAATGTAAGTATATATTTATACATTACGAGCTGTTACTGTTAAATATAAAACAAATACTTTTTTAAAATTTTGAATTTGTTTTAAGTTTGCAACATTTATCCTTGTGGCAGAATAAATGTTTGTTTGTTTGTTTTTTGGTTTTACGGCTCAAAGACTACAGTGGTCATGCTGCGCCGGGACCTACTGTTTTCCGAGGAATCCGAACCTCTTAAGGCCTAGGGAACCAAACCCCGGACTACAGTGAGCAGTGCGATCTTTATGAGATCTCTGAGTAAGCGTTCTTTTTGCACTGCTGGGAGTCGAACCCGGATTAGCCGCGCAATAGGAGAACGCGTTACCACACTGCGCCACCGCAGGGCACCCAGAATAAATGTAATAAGCAAAACAATTTTCAGGCAATTAGCTTTGTAGAAAAAAACGATTTTTATTACTCAAAACTTGACGTTTCGATTCGACCTATGCGAACCATTATCAGAAGAAATGAATTATTTGTAGAAAAGGAAACACTGACGAATATACGTAACTTGCGGAAAAAAATATTTTACTATGTTGAAAGGAATAATTATAAAAATTATAGAGACGAATTTAAAAGCCAAAACAGAAGAAATTTTTTTTCTGTATAATATACAATGTTTGATTCTGTGTGATATACACAATATTTATAAAATTAAAGATATTTATTTCAAGTGAACATTTTTTTCTAGAAAACACGATTTTTATTTTACGTTGAGCGGAATAATTCAAAAACCGAATAAAAAAATATAAAACCCTGCACACAACGTATGTATGATTCTTATATGTATGTATTCAAGAAATTATAAGTCAACTGAAATTCAAGTTTTTAAAAAAAAATGTTAATTCTATGACAGAAAATATCATTTTGAGAAAACTATTTTTGTAGAAGGTTTGTAGTGCATTTAAAATCACTTGTTGCATTCGTAATTTGTTCAAAAATAGTTCTATTTAACATAGAACCAAAATTTTCTTTGATTTGAGTGGTAAGAATCTATACTTTTCTTTAGAATAAAGAAAAAATATTCTTCTAAAGAATTTCCAAAGTCACCCCTTAAAATATGTATAATTCAAAACACATAAACTTATATAATTATATTATATTATTTTCATCTTATTTAAGATTATCACTACCACATTAGAACAACACCAAATATCCTTTCATACAAGGAAAAAGGACTGCATTCAACTCTGGAGAAGTATTTGCAATCGAATTGGGTGTTGGTTATACTTGTTATCAATGCCTTTTTGGATAAAGTAAAGTAATAACTAAAAGCAATCATGCACAGATTTGAAAAAGTATTTGATATGAACTCAAGTAGGTCATTTGTTTTGGCTTATTGGAACCAAAAGATACTTTAGGATATTGGCTATCCATCGTCAGAGGCAGGAAAACAAAAGAGGGGATAAACGTGTACCTAACAGTCCATAGCTTACCAAATCAAATCAGTGAAGTTGCAGATCCTACATGATTCCTGTTGGGAATGGAAGGTGAGCGAACAATGGGAGAAATATGAATGGACGCCAGAATTCTGCTATACGATGCGAGAAATTACCCAGGTCTCTGTTTTATTATTCTCAATATTTCTCTCTCTCTTATTTATAGCTTTAGTCATCCTGCTTTGCCAGTTTATATTCCCTTCAGCTATTCCGCACAATCTACGCAAAAACACAGAAAATATTGCTGTAAAGAAGTAAACGCTCTTGTTATATACAATTAATTTTTGTAAGTTTATGTAAAACGCGTAAACGCGTAATATATTATTTCCATATACAACATTTTCTCTTCACTCTTTAGTGATCTTATCTAATTTCTTTATCACTGATTGTCTGGGTCAATTCTTATCAATATTACTGCAGTCCGTTTTCTAATTTCTTGATTTCCTTTTTTTTGTTAGGATCCAGTTAAGAACGCAAGAAATTCAACAGCTCACCTGTAATCTAAAATTAACATAGACAACATGAAAATATGACTACACCGTATGTGTGTTAATTTTTTAACACATTTCGTTCCCTTAACATAAATACAGCAAAACCTCTCTACAACAATATTATACGGACCGAGAAATATTATCTTTGTAGAGGGAGTTATTGTTATAGGGAGGGTTCATTATACAGTAAAACCTATCTGCAACACTATTATACGGACCGAGAAAAATTATCGTTGCAGAGGGATTTATCGTTATATTGGAAATCGTTGTTTAGAGGTTTTACTGTGCTTGATCCACAAAATCTCTTGAATATATTCCTGTTTTCTCCTCTGGTTCGGCTCTCTTATTCAATTGCACACAACTTCAGATATCTGACACTATTTTAATAATAATGAATTCATTAAAATTGTGTGCATATTCAAATAAAGCATTTACTTCCCATTATCCTACGATGCTAACATAACCTGAATAATCTGCCATTTTCTCCAATTCATTTCCCGAATATAGGGGCGTAACATTAAAAAGCCAAAGAGTTGCCTAATTTTTCAAAATTTCTCATTTAATTTACCAGACACAAATCTTCGGTACTTTATACAGAAAATGTTGAAGCCTAAAATTTGTTATTTCGTCCATGCAAACGATTTGTTAAAATATAATTATTTGCATATTTTGCATCCAAAATATACTCTTTAAATCATGTTAAGCGGAATCGATTATTTAGACTAACCTACAAAATAAAATAGATATGTTTATACAGACATACCCGGAAAGAATCCCTTTATTGACATGAATTAAGTTAAGAGGAACGAATTACTTTTAACACGACATGTTCCCTTAATTCCCATTGAAACGAATAAACTTAGCAATTAAGCCCCATCCTTTCCCAATAACGCGAACTACTTTGAAAACGAACAAATTTCTTGTCACCATAAAGGTTTTAATTAAGGAGCTTTGACTGCATCCACAACCAAATATCTTAGTAGTCAAAATATTTTAGCGGTTTTAAAGGTTTTGATGTCTAGAAAGTTAATCTGAAAATTAGGAAGTTCTGAACGATAGCTGCCGCGATTTTTAGAAGAGTGCGGAAACAACCAACAAATTGCAAGATATTATTACCTTTCTCAGGGCTAACACGATTGCCATATAATGATCAACACACAATTCCACCAAGGCGAGTTTTTTGTGATTTTTCGTGGATGTAATAATTCCAACATACCCCACGTTTCGACGACTCCCTCTACCCACGCCGCCAGAGAAGGGTAATAATATCTTACAACCTTAAATATGGGAAAACCAGCACCAATTTGCCAAGTGTGCAATGAACCCATGAGTGTTTTACACATTTTAACTCAATGCCCCTATTATAGACTTGCCCGCACTCTTACTTTTAACTCTTCATCACTGTCTGACATTTTAAATGACCATGCTGACCATACGCACGTTTTAAAATTTTTAAAAAGTACTGGCTTTTACTACAGTCTTTGATTTTACCATGTTTGGCGCAGTATAGCCCAGATGCTCTTGCGCCATAAAAAAGCCAAACAAAAAGACGAACAACCTTAAATACTGATAAAGGGAGTTTCTCGACAGTTCTCGATGTCCTAGCGTTTAAGACACTCCAAGCTCAATGGACAGACCCTAGTTCGATTTTAGGTCGCGGACGATGACTCCTTTTCTCCTAAAAAAATTTTAGTTAGAGCTAAAAACGTGGGTTTCGGAATTATTACATATAGCCAACAGATTGCTTGCTTGCTAAGGGTTTCTTATTTTCTAGAAGTCCAAATTTTCCATTATTGTCGAAACAATTATTACAAAAAATTTGTGGACAAAACAAAAATTGTTGGGAAAAAATTTTACAATTTATTTTCAATAAATTACTTAATAGATATGGTAACAAACCTTAAAATATGTGTCAAAACGTTTATTATATTGGAAGCAAATTATATAAATTGTCTTCATGTGGTATCGTAAAAAATATGTATACTAGGGAAATGCGATTGTTAAGCGGATATTTTTTATAATTATGTAGAATTATATATTAAGTTTTGATTCTGTTTTACAACGTACACACATAGCGGCGCACACATAGAGACGTGTAAAATTGTCCAAAATTAATATTTTATTTTTTGGAGACTTCTAAACTTCCATTATTCAAGCTTTTAATTATATTCCTAGGAATTTGCTTAAGTTTGAAAACAGTTCATATATATAATTCTTATAGAAATTATAATGAATAAAATAAAAACCCTATTTCGCAAGTATAGAAAATCCCCTTTTTAAAAAAAAATATTTCCTATATATTTTTTAATAACTGCATTTCATCTGCATTAAAAATTTTTCGTCAATCGATTTTTTTAAGGGAATTTATTTTGTATTTTTTAACATACGATCACAGATATTTTATTTTGAGTAAATTTTATTTCCCTGTATACGCTTGCACAACATTAAGGTACCTTTTTCTAGAAAATAATAAATTCTTCAAAAATATTTTGCAATCAAAACCTGATATGGTCATAAACAAATTTGCAGTTTCTTACTTTATAAAAATAAATTTATTTTACTCTAAAAATTACTTTTAATATACTCAGAAAATAAATGTGATGCCTAAAATTTTTACATTTTAGCAGCAAGTTTTCATTAACCATCATAAACATCGTCTCTTTTTATGGACGTAAAATGAAATGCTAAACGACTTTATTTTGATAAACTGTTTCCTAAAGAATTATTTATGTGTTTGGAAGACTCGTTGTATATTAAATGCGCTACTAAATCAAAGTTTCTGCTCCTCAAAAAATATTTTCTGTGCATAGTGAAATTGTGATTTTCATTAATGTTTTAATATTCAAATTAGAAATATTTTTAATATAGGCTTTTAAAAATTATTTTTATACTGGACCCCAATTCATCAATAATTCGACAAACTTTAAATACATGCATTTTGCATGTATTTAAAGTTTAAGCATTAATTAAGGTTAAGCATTAATTTATACCGCTTACCTGAAAAATAGCCGAGAAACTACGAAACTACGAAACCATATTCTAGTCATAGCTCAGTTGAGAAAATATAATATTGTAATTTACAAAGAGTTGTCTTCTTGCATGCGCACAGAAAATACAAATTGAACTCAAGTCTGACACGCCCAATCATCAAGCCCGTCCATTCTCCAATAATTGTGAGTAGAAATATAGACGTATCCTGGCAGTGGCGTAGGCAAAAAATTCGTAAGGGTGTATAAGCTTAATGGGAAGGGTTACAGAGCTACTACTCACATATTCCTATGTTAAATATACAAAATTTCATTGCAATGGGGGTTACAACTCCCAAAACCACCCCCTGCATACGCTTAGGTATCCTGTGGAATTAATTGTCTTCGTCCTACTCTGCACTCTTCAGTTGGTACGGCAAGCAAATGAACCAGTGCCACATCCCCCAACTAAGAATAGATGCAATTGCGCTTATCCGCGAGTTGTTTTATTATTGTAAAACGTATGAATTGTGAAGCTATGGGGGAGCAGGAACATAAAATACAAAACATTCCATGAAAATGATTCAAAAACTTCGTTAAGGTACCTATGTGTGCGTATTTGTGTGATCTTCCTCGAAAGCCGTGTAAATTCTTGCATCGATTTACCAGTGTCTCATAGTGGCCTGTCTATGAGACACTGGTAAATCGATGTAAAGATTGAACAAGTTGGCCAGTAAAGATTGAAAAAGCTGGAGACATTTGCATGTTAACACAGCAAATACATCGACTTCCATAAATTGTTAATCCTATGTGTGGCATTGCACATTATGCTTTTATTATATGATCACCAGCTTATATATCATAACCTTACAGAAAATTAATACTTAATCTGAAATGATTTTAATACGTAAATTGCATACCCCATTATTTTCACAAGATGCAAGGTTTGAACATAATATATACCATGCGTAGCAAATGCGATTGCCCATTTATCAAGTACCTCTACGGGTTTGGTATCCTCTGTCTTGTCCCATTATCAACGCGTAAATAAATTGCATATTTTAAGCTGTTGTCTGCATATCAGGAATATGCCGATAGTCGCAGAAGCAAAATCGTCTCATATCGAAAGAAGTAAGAAACCTAGAAAAGTATTCTTAGAAGTAGATAATAGGAGCAAGGAGATATTTCTTACACTCTGTTAGCACTCGCTACGGCGGAAATAATATGCCATTGATATATTTTCTGTGGAGAGAGGGAGACAGCGTTAGAGTAAGCTTCGATGATATGAGATGAAAAAAAGCAACGAAAAAAAAAAAGAGATTAGAAAAGTAAGGAAAGAAATGCGAAGCAAGAAAAAGCAACTGTAAAATAAAAACTTGTCATTTGAGGGTCGATTTATAACAAAAAAAAAGATTGTCTTTACGAAGAAAATAAAATAAACTACTTGATATTTATTAAAGAAATAAAAATAGAAGGCATTCAAATGTTTGAGAGCTAGAAAAATGCCCCACTCGCATTTGTGAATCAAATAAAAAATGGGACTTTAAATTACACTAAACATATACACGCTTATTTAATTGGATTTCTTTCCACGAATCATTTTAGTTAGTTAGCGATTTTTCATAAATAACAGACAAGAATATCAAATACATTTTTTTTCAATTTTCATATTGATACATTAATATTAAATACATTTCAATTTTAAGAAATTATTTTGAAAGCTTTTATTTCAAAGAAAGTGCTCTAATTTGTTTTGTTAAAAAAACTAAAATAATCGCCATTCTATCAATAAATTATTTTTAAATACTTTATGAATTATAAGAATATTCTATTTGCATCAAAGCATTTTTATTTATGCATTTAAATATATATTAAAGGAGAGAATTGTCATACAACAGAAAACCTGTTTCTAAAGAATAACTACATTATCATTAATACATCAGTAATAATAGATCATACACATTTTTAGTAAAGCATATGGATTCCATAAATGAACCATTTTTGTCTGACAGCATAGAAGAAATAGGTTGCTAGATTATGTTAAAAAACTGGAAGTTTTTCATATATACATATATATATAAGGTTGATAAAAAATATCACATATTACGTATCGTAAAATGAATACTTTGTAAAATGCTGAAGTGGCTTTCCAAAGCAAAATTTTATATCACTATTAAAGGATTTTGGATATAGATGGTTAATATTTCTTGTACAGTGGATATGATCAGAAAAACCTAATAAAATGAAGCCAGGATTTGTGTCTTTCCATATGGTGTTAAACATGAAGATGGGAATTTTGTATGTAAATATCGTTTTATTTATAATATTCGATGATCGTAAGTCATTTTAGTGGTTCTGAAAGAATAATATTAATACTTTATTAGGCGAAGATATCTGTTTCGAAGTTCAATAAGTTCTAGTGAGATTAGATATAGAGGTATTTTCCCAGGTTATCAGGTAATAATAAAGGGGAAAAATCATAAAATAGTAAAGTGGGAAAAAATCGATGCAGGTAAGTAGTATCTAATGTTTCAAACCACTACGATACTTGTCATTTTAATACAGATATTGTTAATCTGAATAATCTATTTCAGGTTGGATTGAAAATAATACCCCAAGAAAGCTCGTGTTTAGTGAAAAGAAATCACTGAATTATTTAAAATGACGTTACAATTGTTAGGGTCTATTTCTTTGGTAAAGAATAAACTACTTATTCGTTGAGGTATTAAGTAGTCATCTGCGTCCTTTGTATAATATGAATTAGTGGCGAAGCGTGGATTCAAAAGTTTTAACCTTTTTCCTAAAGGATTTTGTTGCTCTTAGTAGGTTACATAGAATTAAAAGGAAATCAACACTTTCTTTCTAGTTATTGAATTTATGATAATATGACATTAAATTATCTTTTAATAATGAACTATTTTCGACGGTATATTAACAATTACAAAATTTTGAAAACTTAAACTGCATTTCTATTTTTCAAAAATTATAAATACGTAGCACCATAAAAGCAAATACAAAATATAATCGCGTTTTATCAATTCCTACTAAAAATGTTTCACTTTTTATCTTATTGCGCTATATTATGGTATTTTAAACAATTATGCATGGAACCTTATGCTATAAAATTTACTGAAACTACAAATTATTCGATTATTGTTCTGTTAGATGTATCACTTTTGATTCCTTATTTTGACATTCATTCTTTTAGCCCTTATCGTATTTTTTGAGTTAATATGTCACCCATGGATTGCATAAAATATTTGAATGTAATTATCTATTAAAATGCAGAAATAAAATCACTATCTCAGATGGTCTAGGAAAAAATTTTGTTAGACAAATATATACACATAACACCTGTACATTTTTTTGGAAAAGTAGTTGATTTTTATGAAATTTAAAGTCTAATATTAGTGCCTGATATTTGTTCAAAGTAGTAAGTAAAATGTTTAAAAAACAATCAATTTAGTGAGTTCAGGTTACTGAAGAAGATCGAAGGACTGAACGTTGAAAAAAAGATGTTAACATGCAATGAATAATGTCATAAAATACTGTGCCAAACATAAATGTGGACATTGACACAGCAAACACTTTCAAATCTGAAGACTTCATCCTTGGAAAGTGTAGGATAATTTACAGAGAAAATTTTAAATCCATTTCATAATAGAAGACTCAGCTTCACACCCTAAGTCTAAAGTCCATTGAGCTTGCTTAGTTTAGAGCAAGATATGTATTACAAATTAGACCAAGATCATGGTGATGACGGTTCTTTTCTATATATAAAACAAAATCTACACAAAATGATGCATTGTTTTATAAGTGTGAGAAGTTAGTGATTTCTAATCTAAAGAAACACCAGAAATAATGGTAACAATGCTTCAGATTTTCTTCGGTCCTCTCAAATGAATTCATCCCTTTCAGCTAACAAGCTCTGAGAAGATAATCACAGAAAGATCTAGAAGGCGTTGTCAAACTATTCTGTCGCTGCACAACACTTCGTAAATTCTTGTCCAGTCACATTTCCGTGGGTAAATGATCTCTCGTCGAGCTATAACTGATGCACCTCATTACTTGCGCCATTCGAAGTCATCTTTGCCCTCTCGATTTTTATCTTCTTTTTAGCGAAGATACCAGCAACCGTTCTCCCTTTCCGTCGGAAAATCTTGACGTGTGTTATCTTTCGATTAATTACATTTCACTATTTTTTGGCGTTGAATATTTATATTTAGTTTCGGTAATAATATTTCTCCAAATAAATGATTATACTGTAAAATGAATGTAAAAAGAGTGCCGCATATTTGTATTGATATTCTAATTAAGAGGACTTTTGCTATCAAAATTGGTATAATCTATTATTAATGATATTTCAATTATGGTTGCATATATTTATTTAGTTTAATATTTGTTTCAAATAATCAAATCGGGAACTTGTACGCTGACGTAAATGTACTCAAATTCTCAGTACGTTTCGTCCATGTACAAATCATATATCAATTCCATAAATCATTTTAAACGTTAATAAAAGGAAATTTACAGTTTTACAAATCACAAAGGCATCCTGGTTAATTCTATCATAAACCATACACTGGAATAGCGTTTCAATAAGCATTGAAAATAAAACAAGTATAAGAGAATTAAGCCGTTTCCAAATCTAAGTTCGAAAATTACACAATTTTTTTTCATTTTTAAAAAATTATAGAAAAGTTATAAAAATTTACTTCAGATTTTATCAGACCTTCAAAAATTCTATGATTTACGAATTTTGAATTTTGTGCCATAGCGAATATAGCTTCTACTTAAAGAGATGATTATATCGTGTGCTTGAAATTTGAGGTCTTTTCCGTTGACTTGTTTTTAATGTTATTTATAAAGAAATACAACTTCTTGCTTATACGTAACTAGAATGAAGGTTTTTACAAGAATTTAATGTTCTACAAATCTTGTCAGCTTAGGTTTCTAACAAATTAATATACAGATATTTGCTTACTTGTACTTCCTTATTTAAGATATCGGAATTGACAATATTGAACTGCGCAGAAAATACACGTGTTAACTAAATTAAATAAAAAATATTTAATACTGTTCGAAGCTACGCACTTTAGATATCAGTTGTATAATTTCCCCTTACATAAAATTGATCAGGTGTATTTTTGCTCCCAAAAATTCGTACTTTCCTTAATTTATATAGCTAAAGTATATAAATTAACATTTAAAAAAAAATAAAATAAAAATATATATATATTTGATTTTCTCATAACATTTAAGAACTCGGGTGGCTTTGAGTAAACGAGTACGATCATGGCAAATTGATAACACAGCTAAGGCAGAAAATGAGTTCTTCAACTAAAGATACGAACACATATTAATTTTGAAATCTATAAACAGGTTTTTAAATTTCAATAAACAAGTCAAAAATTTTTAAAGGTATCTCATTTAAAAATTATATATATGCCTACTTTACATGTATTTAGATTTACTTACAAACACACAAAAACTATTGATAGAACCCTTATGCTATCCACAGTAAGTTTGCTATAAAATGTATCTAAGAACTTTAGTTAGTTTCAGATTAGAACAAAAGTTTTGAATTTGGGAAAATCATAAAAGTGAAAAGTATAGTCGTGTTATATATTACAGCGCGGAGCTTACTGAGAGTAGTACTTGAGTAACTAGTAGAGTAACTAGTAGAGAGTAGTACTTGAGTAACTTGTCCTCAGAGTAGTACTTGATGAAATTCATATTTTTAATTATTAACAGCAACTAGAATTTAGAAATTTATAAAACCTTTTGGCTTTCCGAAAAAATCATCGAAACACCTCGCTCTCTATTTTGAAATACTCTCTAACCAAAATATTTGTTTTATGAAATTCTTTCCAACTTAGCTCAAAAAATTTAAAACCTTCTTGTGGTAGGTTTGCGGAAAATCCGATTTAAATAATCGATAGAGCATTTTTATATTAACCGAAAAGGAGAGAGTATTCCAGAATATCTTTTCCACTTCTGGAAAATGCCTTACGGTTGTTACGAACAGCAAAAATTGTCTCATCCTACACCAGCGTAATTTTAAAGCAACACATGGAAAGGTTGAAAACAAATCTATAAACAAAGATTTACTAAAAGTAATCAAGAAATTCACCTCCTGGAAGTTTCAAGGCTAACAATTTCAACAAAAATGATTTATATTGTTGTTTGATTTAATCTGCGTAGTGTTCGATTTATATAAAATAAATACATATGCTGCAACGTGCATTTCGATCAATTTAATACCAGTCTCTTTGCAATTTGGTTTAAATAGTAGTCTATGTACTACACCATTCTGCGAAATAACTGGCAACAATATATATACGTTCGTAAAGAGATTATATATTGTCCTTCGTAGCTCAGTGGGTAGAGCCTCCGCCCGGCAAGTGGAAGGTCGTGGGTTCAGGTCCCACCGAAGGCAGAAATATTTATTTTCTTTCGAACGTTTCACCATCTAATCACGCCATACCATCGGCGTTGGTATCACTACGCCAATAAACGTTGATTGATTGACATTGTTGTTTGATTTCAACAAAGTCAGAAATAACTTTAAGATAAAGAAATTCATTTCATCGTAGAAAAACAGATGAACAAATCTTGTGGTAATTAGGAAATATAATGGGATATGTCAATTGACATAACATCAAAGATGGCCAAAATTATGTAATAGAGTTGCCATGGCAAAGATTTTATCCTCTTCTATTCTTTATCTTTACCTTACTGACAGTTGGAAAAAAACGCGGCAGAAAATGTCTTTTCTGCCTACTCTCCATCTCAATATACACGAAGTTCTTAAAATTTTGCCGCTTTTTAGAATTTTGTTTCTGTAACAAAAAGGAGGGATGCTCCTTAACTGATTTTCTCGAGTAGATCGATTTGTTATTATAACTCCCAAAGGACATTGCGAAATAACATTTCGCTTTTGTCAATTTTGTGAAAGTAGTCGGAAGATTAAAAAGAAACCCCAAATAATTTTTAGGCTGGGGCACAAAATTATGAGAAACTTCAAATTTTTGCCATTGAAGAAAAACAGTTACTTCAAATTAAAAACAAATGTCAGATAAACTCTCACACAATACTTTTTACTTGTAGAGATACGTTCTCTTTATAATAACCTCCATCCATCAATTATTCATGATATGTTTATGAATAAATATATGAATAAATTGCACCTTTGTGTGTATATAAAATTATACATCCGAATGGAGAAAAAAATTGTTCAACACATTTTTCTTTAGAACTGTTCAACTCATTGCTTGAGCCCGATTTTTAATTTCACTTATGTAATTTTATTAACATGTTTTAATCTCATTTCCTGACCTTGGAATTTAGTCCACAATCTAAAATTTCCAATGTGAATTCGCTTTCTATATATTATAATTCTGCTTCCATCTTATTAACTTTAAATTTCTTGTCTCTGTAAGATATATCAATTTTTTCTGCCTCCTATTTAATTAGTTTACGATCCTTCAAGTCTATCAACTAATTACTAATATTATAATATAGGCATGTCAACCTAAATCAGTTCTTTGCTAGATCGTAGAAATATGATAAAACAGAGTAAACAACGAAAATGTAAAAATAAATCATAGGTGAAGATATTATAAAATAGAGACATAAAAGTTAAGAATTAAAAATTAAAACAAATAAAAATTTAAATTTAAAAAATAACGAAATAAGGAAAGAGAAAAGTAATACTCGCATAATATAGTATCAATATCATACAATCAATATAGTTTCAATGTTATACCATCATATGATCTCAATATTTATGGTATCAATATTATAACATTGACATTGTAACGATATTACGTCACGTTATTGTCTTTATTAAACTAAACTTTAATCTAACTAATATGCTAGAAGACGTATAATCCATCATTATTAGAATTTAAACTCAAATGTATTGGAATAAAAGCAGCTAAATTTGTGGGAAAATTCAGTGGAATGAAGCAAATGATAATGATAAATAGTTTATTTATTTCATAAAAATATTAAAAAAATATGACAACTGCATTCACTAATTTTTTAAATCGATTTCATTTACCAAACAACAACCTAAACGCTAGTAAATAGTGTACATGGCTTGACATTGTATTGAACAGTTATCAATTACCGAGTAAACAAAATTACATTTTACAAAGGCAGCACAATTATGAAATAAATTCACTTAAACAAATTCACGTTTATTAAATGCATTTCTTGATTATTTCGCTTTCGATTATCAAAGTAAGAGCCATTCCTTATTTATTGATGAGAAGACATTGTTTTTTCCTTTTCTGATTCAGGTTTTACTCGATATGCACATAGCCCGTAGACCCCCAAGATGCGTTCTCATTATTTCATTGGATATTCTGATGGTCAGAGTAGTGAAAGTAAAATCATATATCAAAGAGGCATGATATGCGGAAAGGTATTCAGGGAGGCAGATAATGAGAGTATCAGATATATTTCTTACACACCGTTGGCACTTGTTACAGCGGAAACAATGTGCCAATGACAATTTTCTGCAAAGAGAAAGAAGCATTCGAAATAAGACTTCGAGCACAAACAGGAAAGAAGAAGACGGACGGAAAAGAAAATCCAGATAAGGAGACAAAGGGAAGAAAAGAAATCGGACGCAAGAAAAGGCAATTGTAAAATCTAAACGTGTCATTTAATGGCCGATAAGGAAAAGAAAGTGATTGTTTTGATGAACGAAAAAAGTAAAAATAAAATCTATTATATTAGTTAATATTATTGAATATTTAAAAAATAAAGGTAACATCTCTAAAGTTCCCTCAGTGTCGATTGACTGTACCTAAGCGACTCATAAATTAGATAAAAAGACGTTAACTCGTTAAAGGTATGGATTTAAGTTATTTATTTGGACTTGAACTTTAACATCTGGGTAGTGAATTAAAATGATAGCGTCGAGAATGCCTGAAACGAATTTTTCTGCTAGTAACCTACAGTGATTATAGCAGAAGTAAATTTATAAGCAAAGACAACATCTTATTGATATGGAATGCATTCCATATCACTCAGAATTCTTCTATCGTAGTCAATGAACCAAAATCTACTCCTACTTTTAATCAAGCTTGGAAATGTTTAATAAAATTTTCACATTAATTATTCATCCACAACTGGCAACACAATAGTCACGCAATAACACCATCTCCAGTTTTCTAATATTTATTTTCTCATTTTGTATTTCTGATGAAGGACGGCCAAGTCCGTCAGAAACGTACGTTGAAATAAAACGTTTTAACAACATTACTTACGTTTATAATATTGTATTTACTTATAAATCTAATCTGCATAATGCTACGTCAAATTATCTTACATAGTAGAAGTATTTTTTTACTTCCTTTTTGCTTACTCAATCTTTCTTTACAATGATGAATATCACGTGTTCAAATGTAAATAATTATTTTCTTCTCTGTTCATGTTGCTTCTTTAATGTGACATATAATATAATTTTAAATAATCATTTAATTTAAATTTAAACATGTAGCATAATAATAAATGTGTATAAATGTCTTAAATGTGCACATAGTATACGATATAAGAAAACTGATATTTGCTCGAATTGCGACAGGTGAACTAAGAAACAAATGAAATTATTATTGTTGTCATTATACACGAATGAAATCCTTAGCATTAAAGAAATATTAAACTTGCCTCTTAGCCTGAAGTTACTGGTTCAGTTTAAGCCTCATACAGAGCTCCGAGAACTGTCCATATAATTTCTTGAAATATAAGCTGTGTTCAGTAAGTGCATTTTGTGTATATCTGTTGAAGTTTTATCCGAAATATCTAGTTTTTTGCAGAATTGTTTAAAGTTGGATGTGATGACTCCAAGTACATACAGATCACTATTATTAAATCAACAATATTTTTTCATATTTCTCGACGATATGGCTACATACAATACATGTTAAATTACTTGCAAAGAACGATTTTCCGACGGAAATCAAGAGGTTGTGGGTTCGGTTCAACTAGGAGCCGAAAAATCCTCCTTTTCTTTACGAGTAATTTAACATATGCTGATCACTACTGAGATAATTGGGACATGTTTTTCCAAAATCTATTGAGTTTAATATCTGAGTTACAACATTATTATACATGTTCCCGCATTTGGTTGTGTAGGCCCGTAAGTACCAAATGCTCAGGACTTAGAACTTATTTCTAAACATTATTCAGATGTTGCGTCTAGAAATATCCTAACTGTTCGGCGTGTATTTAAGTTCGTGTAATTTTATTTATTACTGTTATTAAATTAAATTTTTTCATGCAAGAAGAAGATATACGAATGCGTAATGATGAAAATTTTTGAGCGTATATTGAACTTATGATAAGATATTACAAATTGCTGGAGTGAACAATATTGTAAATTAATTAGGTACGGTGAAAGTACATTTATATTAAAATTTATCGACATTTTTCTAAAGTAAGTTTTGATATTTCAATACAGTAAATTATTACGTGTAAAATTATGTTCTTTGGTCACATGACGCCACCATTCAAAACAATTGAAGTATTTAAGTATTAAAATGGTATTTTTACCAAATTTTCCAATACCAGATTTTTGAAATGAATTTGTTTATTTGAAACATATATATTTATGGCCGTGTCGAGGGTAGTTTATGTAGTAAGACAACATTTCAAAAAAGTTTTAAAATACCCAGTTAACCACAATTTTGCAGAGTGGTGATCACACGAAATTAATAAGATGTCAAAATAATGTTTTTTATTGATTTTTACGACGAGTATAACAGTTTTTAGACACAAACACACCACAATATTAATTGCTATAATTGATCGTATTAATTAGCAATCGAAATTTTTCACTATTGTGTGTTTTTCCACATCTGAAATCCGGCGATGGATTTTTTTTTATCTTCCTTGCATCTTTGCATTTCCAGCCCTGTATTGACTATTTACTTTTTATGTAATTTCAGAAAATCAGATCGATTTATGCAAATGAATATAATACAAAGAACACAAGAATAGGTGAAACTCTTAGAAGGGTCCCGCTGAAAATTTAAATGCCTATAAATATTCAGTTTGAAAAATTATTTCCTAGGATAAAAAATAAAAAAGAATTTCCTTTAAAATACTAATGTAAATATATGTTTGAAATTATTTAGATGTAAAAGTTAATATCATAAATTATATGTGAAGCGATTCTTTAGGATCTTGAAGTAGAAATTTATATGCAAAAAGACCATTACATCAATTTTTTTTTTATCTATAAAAATTCACTAACACATAAAAATACTATACATATTATTTATTACTGGCCCAGTTACTTTAGATAAAACGTAACGGAAATTTTTTTTTATCCGAATTCTGCTTCAACAAATATGTTTTCTTTATCCTTCCATATTCTTCCGCCTGAAAAAAAAACATTTCGAATGACTAAACCACGATACGAATTTTAACAGCAACTCGAATTTTTAAATTCGTAAAAGCTTGTAACGTTTTGACTGCGGTTTTCTACTTAACATACTCTCAAATCAAAATGTTTGTTCAGTGAAATTTTTCCGATACTTCGCGAAAAATTTCAAACTTCTTGTTGAAGGCTGGACAGAAATTATCGAATAAGCTTTTTATTCTAACGAAAAGGAAGAAAATTTTTAAAATGGCTTTTTCACTTCTGAAAAGTATCTTACGGTCGTGAGAAGAGCAAAGACAGTCTCGTCACATTTCGATATGATTTCGAAGTATCAGTTAAAGACGTAAATGAATCTGAAGAAAGGTGTGATGAAGGAAAAAGCCAGAAGTTTAACCTTCTGGAC